>JARHVA010001080.1:2845000-3445000 GCA_037957365.1 Torreya grandis
GTTGTTGTTTGTTTTCTCTTCTCTCCTTTAATGATTCAACATCTTCAACCTCATGATCCTCCTCTTCTTGTTATTCACTTTCCACATGATCATTATCTTCTTTTTCCATCACCAACTCTCTCAACATGGCTACTTTCTCAACAAAACCTTCTATAAACTCCTTGTCTTGTGTAAGGGAAAAATGATAGGATAAACTTATAATAAACCTTTATAAACATTCATTAGAAAACAACTCACCTTGTTGGTCTATCTACAATAGCTCCTTGTTTCTTACCTTCAACTCCTCAAAATGTTCTTCCACTATTGCACTCTCTTCTTCCTTTGGCTTGACAACTTGTTCTACTTTGTCTCCTTCTTGGCACTTATTTTAAAATTTCATGTTCTTGTCCTAATTTATACAAATAATTTCCTTGGGTAGGTATTATTTCTCTTCAAACATCATGGCACTACATGGTGTCTCTCTCCATGCATTTTCCTTTAGTAGTTTTAATGTATGCTTTTAGCCATCCTTTTCAATGGTATAGGTGTTAGCTCTCACATAATTCAAAGTTATCCTATCATATTTCCATGGTCTCCCAAGAATTATGTGATAAACAATAATGAGAATGGAATCACATAGTATTTTATCCTTATATCCACCTATCTACAAGTCTACATAACATTGTTCACTCACTAGGACTTGGTGACTAATTTGGATCCAAGAGACCTCTATAGGCTTAGGTGTTTGCTTCTTTATAATCCTAGTTTATACACCATCAAGGAAGACACTAGTTTATTCATACTAATATTATCAACAATAACTTTTTTAGTACTTACCTTTGCTCTTGTACATGGTTTTAAACAACATTTTCCTTTATGGTGGTTTTCTCTCCTCTGAGTTGGTCTTTAAGAGAAGTCTCTTCATCAACAAGATTTAACTTATTTAAGGATCCTCCATATAGTTAGGCAATGAATCTACACTCTCATCTTCTAGATGCACCACCTAGTTTTTACTCTCACTTCAAGAGCTACCACTTTTCACATGTTCAAGACACTCATATGATTTGTGCCTTACAAATTTGTTTCACTTAAAGTACTTGCCTATAAACCAACCATTGCCTCTTCCTCTACCATATGATATTCCACTCTATTACCATAACCACCTTTTTTTGATGAACTTGAACTATTTTAACTGATACCCACTTCTTTGATTTGAACTTGCCATTGACTTTTGTTACTTGGCTACCCTCTTCCTTCTTGTTGGCATTTACCTCTATAGTTTCTTCCACCTCTACCTCTATTCAATTAACTTAAAATACTTGATAACTTATCTTATACTCTCAATTCAACTTAATAAGCCTCATCAATAGTATGACATGCCAAAATACTCAACTTATCTTGAATGACAAACTTCAAACCATTCATGTATCTAATAACTTTCTCAAGATCTTCTTTTGTGTGTCTTGATCGAATGGTCAACTTGTAGAAATCCTCCATGTACTCTTTCACTATCATATATTTCTACCTCAAGTTTTTTATCCTCCTTAACAAGTGGGTCTAATAATCCTTAGGCATGAACTTGGCCTTCATCTTGGCCAGCATTCTATCCCACACCCATATCTTATCCTTTCCTCTTCTTATTCTCTCTTCCTGTATGCCATCCCACCATAAGGATGCATGAACCTTCAGCCTTATTAATAAAAAAATTACCTTATTATTCTAATTAACCTATTTATAATAAAATTATTTGTCTATGGTTGTGATCCAATCAAATAATTCTTCCATGTTAAGGTTGCCCTCATACATGGGCACCTCCATCTTGGGTTTTGAAGTCACCCCAAGCACTGCTCTAATGAATATCTCTTAAAATTTCCTTCATATACTTACTCTACTAATTTTTCATTAGTAATATCATCCTCTCCCTCACTAACATCACCTCTATTTATCTCTCTTCATTGTGCCAACTCCATGGCTTGCAATCTTGCCTACAGGTTCCTCATTTCAGCCACCAAAGCATCCACTACTTGCAACTTCTTTGGGATATTTATATTGCTCCTCATCATCTACCTAACATGATGTATTTTTTCATTCCAAATATCTCCTAATATATGATACCAAATGATGTAGAGGATGACACAACTTATCTCACACTTATCATTTCCTTTGTGTTAATTCCTACTAAGCTCACTATCTCACTCTATTGATCTAAGGTTTCATTGGACTATTCATGGAATACTAGTGTCTAAATCATTATTTTAAGAGTCTAATTAGACATATAATTACATTTTAAACACCCCTCATATAATATTATTGATCATATGCTACTCTTACCCTATTTCACATAGTCTTTAGTAGCTTTTTTTGGCTATTTTTGATAGTATAACTCTATACAGATATATATATAATGAAACCACTTACCAATTTAGGAAAAATTTATCCTTTATCACCTCTATATTTATTTTCACACTCAAATTCTTTTTGTAATCCACTTTATTAACCCTTCTTTGCTCACTATTATACCTAATGAGGCCTTGTCAAACCCTCTCTCCACTCAATTACTTCTAATTGTACTTTTTTATACAATGTCACTCCAAAAACTTTAAAATATATTTAATTACACTCAAGGCTATAAAAATACATATTTTTATAATATTTCACTGGTGTATTCTCTTGGAAACATGATTTTAATTATGAAACCATAATTAAGGGTTAATGACTTCTGTAAATACCCAATATCTTTTAAAGTGGTTTTGCATGATCCCTATAGGGTTTAAATACTATGTGAGAGTTAATTTAAGTCTATTTTTCCTCCAAAACTTTCTTAATCATTATATTTCCATACTTAGGCCTCTATTCCACTTTTATATAACTTGTTTTACACCCCTATATGTATAGACATAGTTTGCAGGCTTGAGGAAGCAAGTTTCTTTAGATGTAAAATTTCAATATGGGTATCCAAAATCTAAATATGGTTGATTAATATTCATAACACATATAAAAAACTTTTACTTTACTTAAGTGTCCACTTTTATGCCTCTGCTTAACATTCATTTTAAATTCTTGCTTTCTCTATTCAAACGATGACCATTTACGAAGTTTGCAAAGTGTTTTCTTCAGGGTTTTAGATCTCTAAATGGGTTTACAATATCTATCTTAAGATGATAAGTTATCATACACCTTGTGACACATTTATAAATCATTCTCAATTCCTTTTATGCCTCAGTTAATTTCTTTCACTACACTCTATATACTCACTACCCATGTGTGCATTACTCTACAGGTCTATATAGTACTCAAAAAAAAGATAACAAGAAAATAAGTGATAAAAATTACTCAAAATTTTTTAATTAATGTATAAAAAACTCATAAATTAATTATAATCATTAAATAAAACACATTATTTAATATATTTTCCATGAGCATTCTGATCACAGTCAACATATATAGAAATATGCAAGAAAAGATAGGGTTTTGTCATTTCTTCCAAACTTGTGAGATTTAATTCATCCTTTATTGTGGTAATAGATACCCTCCTTTGAATAAAATATTATAAAATGAATGAAAAATAAAATTTACAAGCATTATACCAATCATAACCAACCTAACTACCTTCCAATGGTCACTAACAAGAGTGTTTATTTCTTGACATAAACAACAAGGTTGATCTTCCATATAAAAGTGACCCTTGGCTCATCGTATGATCCATGATGTCTTTATTCAAGTTTACTAATCACTAAAACTTTCAAAACTCCTTGAAAATTCTCCTAAAACACCCTTGATAAAATGGAGGGAAAATATAAATTTGAAAATCTAGACTATCTTGCCACTCCTAAGTACTTGGAAAGTAGTCCAAGGTTACTAAGAAGACTCCTAACATATTTTTCAACATCCTAAACATGCCAATTTATTACAAAATACTGGCCAATCTAAAATTACTTGAACAAACATCAAATGAGTCATCCATATAGGATGTTCATGCATCACATCATAACGAAAACTATAAGATGTTTGAGAGAGGGTTTATTACTAGTGCATACTTACTATAGATTTTTATCAACCATGGCTGATGTGGGTGATCTATTTACCAAATAAAAAGTAGCCCTGACTGCTTATGCTAAAAAAAAATCTAATCCTACACCATTGAGTGTGCTTCTCACATTAACCATAAGAGTCATATTCATTATGGTTGTAACTCCATTCCGCTATGGAATTATATTTTTCCTTTATATTCCATAGTATTTAAATATCTACTTGGAAGCATTGGAGTAATACCTTCCACCATTGTCACTCTTCATTAATTTAATATTATTTTTTATTTGTTCTTCAACAAGAGGCTTAAACTCATAAGTCTTAATGAAAAGCCTTAGATTTATCCTTGATCTAGTAAAACCAAGTTTTTATCGAGTATTCATCTATAAAATAAACTTAATACAGAGTTTTGTCTATTGATGGAACCTTCATATGTTTGAATACATCACTTTTTACTAGATGCAAAATTCCTTCAGATATTTTACCACTATTGGTAAACTTCACTTGAGGTTGCTTACAAACACACAACGCTCATATAAATCAAAATCTAATGGGAAATTATAAATTCCTTCAACCATACCTTTATATTTTAGTGATCAAAGGAATTTCTTTCTAATGTGACCCATATTTTGATGCCAAAACATTATATTTTGTACAAGATATGTAGATTTTTTATCTAATATATTGTTCACCTTATGAACAACATAGCTATTACATTCAACATTTAGAGTGCATGCCTCAATTTTGAAAAATATTCCTCTATGGGATACTCTTTCTAGTACCATTTCTCCATGAACCATCTTGAAGCTATATTTATTAAATACTAATTACATTCCCACATCATTCATCTTACTTATAGATATCAAATTTATAGTCAAACTTGGAATGTGCATAATACCAATGAGGGTTTTAACCTTTCCATATTTAAACCTAAAATTGACTCTTCCTCAACCTATGATGATATGTGTTGAGTTATCTCATAAGAATACATCACCTCCATTTATATTTTTAAATTCACAAAACCACTTCCAGTGAGGGATCATATGAAAAGAGGCATCTGAGTCATTCAACCCTATATCGTCACATGCATGTGAGCTTGAATTTTCAAATAATAAATTCCATGTATCTTCACTAAATAACCTTACTTATATATACTTGGATTTTTTATATGACTTTCCCTTTTTAACCTTTTTATATTTTCAATCTTTCTTGAAATGTTATGTTTTACCATAGTTCTAACATTTTATATTATCTTTTGTTGTAGTCTTAGATTTATCCATATACTTTGACTATCCCAAATTTATTTTAGATATTTATTTAGAATGACCTATTATAAACACAAAATCATTTGTTTTATAATCCTTAGATGATTTCAACCTCATTTATTATGATAATAAAAATTCCCACTATGTCGTCAATTTTTAATGTTAATGCAATAGTAGTTATTAGCATAGCTAAATTATCCCATGAGTTGGCAGAGAACAAAGTAAAGTAATACAATTTTATTCTTTTTCCATTTTAATTTCAATAAAAATATCTAACTTTCCATAGTATTAAAAACATTAATATGTTTAACCACATAGTCATCATCATTCATTCTAAATGAATATAGTTTCTTTTGAATAAATAATTTGTTTGATACAAAGTCCCCAACTTCTACCATAGATATTTAGAAGTTTTATCTATTGAAACATTAAAAAAAATTGAATATATAAGACATAATCTAATTTAAATCTTTTTCTTTGTATCTATATATTCCTAATCTTCTACCTTCATACCCATGCATTCCTAATACAATAATCCATTGATCTTTATCCACAAGAAGATCTTCCATCTTGAGCTTCCATAACTCAAAATTTTAACCATTAAATATAAATATCCCATACCTAGAATTTATGAGTTGATTGATGGGATTCATGGGTAAATATACTTCTCCAAGATTGATTTGAATACCGGGTACCACTGATCTTGCTTTCTTGACAAGCTATCATCACCCTTCTGCTTTCGAACATTTCGAAGGAATGAAACAATAAAATTTTCCAAAAGGGTAGTAGGGATACTAATTATGTTTTTAATAAGATTAAAATTAATGTATAAGAATATATCAAGTATAATATATGTTTACCTCAAGTTATTGTGCTATAATAGGAGCACTTGTGCAAACAACTTTCTTTGCAACCCAGAAATTCAACAATGACTACGTATCAACCTAAAAAGAAAACTCAAATGGATAAACATTTAATAACCCCTCTAATTGGGTACAATAAGATAAATATTTATGGTGTTTTAAGGGGAAATCTAGGTCAGGATAGTATGGGATACATTTTTATATCTTATAATAGGTCTATAGCCTTCTTCTTTGTTGAAAATCTCTGATATATAACCAATAACTTGGCAGAAATCAAAGTAGTTTACAAAGGGATGCAAGAGGATTAAAAATTGGGTAGAAAATACTCCAAATTGAATTTGATTCAAAGTTAATTATTAGATTTTTCTCTGATCCTAAGGGAGTTCATAGTAAAAATGGGCAAACATCAAGAGTTGGGGAAAATTCATAGGTTGCAAGACAAGTTTCAAGAGGTCTGATTCAGCCATGTTCCCAGAGAAAGTAATAAAGTAACATATAGGTTGGGAAATTAAGCTATAGATAATCAAAAACTTAATTTTAATTATTTGCCTCCCTTGTGGTGGTTGGCCAAGTTACAAGGGGATTTGAGAAAGCTTCTAGATTTTGTTGTGTACGAATGAATGCTAATATGTATCCTTTTTTGTATACTACTTAGGCTTAGGATTTTAGATTTTAGTCCTGGCATAGTAGAATATGTACACTTTGAATTATTTATTATATAAATGGATTAAAAAATTAAAAAAGGATCATGTGCCAACAAATATTGGGAAGAGAAGATGATGTTTAGAAAACCACTTTTAGATGTCACTATGGGCACTATGAATTTTTGGTCATGCCCTTTAGATTAACCAATGCTCTCATCACTTTTTGATCAATCATGAATAATGTTTTTAGGCTATACTTGAGTAAATTTATGTTTTTTTTCATTGATTACAAATTTTTTTATATTAAAATATGGGAGGAGTATCTACAACACTTGGACATAGTGTTGGGAGCATTGGACTAACAAACACTCTTTGCCAAAGAGTCCAAATGTGAGTTTGGAGGTTTTGAAATTATGTACTTGGGGAATGTAATCAATTCCCATGTGGTCCATGTGACCATAAAAATATACAATCCATCATGGATTGGCCTCCCCCCACTACTATGACTCATTTGATGGGATTCCTTGGTTTATACAACTACTATAGGTGGTTTGTTAAAGGTTTTTCTTAGCTTGCTACCCCATTAACAGAACTAATGAAAATGGGAGATTCTATTTGGTCAAAATTAGTCATATAAGCCTTTGAAAAACTCAAATAAGTGATGAGTACTTTCTCGGTACTCGTTCCATATTTCACCATTCTATTTGTTTTGGAATGTGATGCTTTTGGGGAAGGTATAAGGGTTGTCATAATGCAAAAAGGATACCCTATCACTTTTGAAAGTAGAAAACTCAAAGAAGTGGTGCATAGGTTCTCCATCTATGATCAAGAAATGTTGGCCATCATGCATACTTTGGCCAAGTTTAGGGAGTATTTGATTTGTGATGAAAATGGACCATAATAGCTTGAAATTTTTTCTTAGCCAAACTGATTTGAGTGATAAGAAACAAAAATGGGTAAGTAAACTACAATTTTATGACTTTGATATTGAATATATGAAAAGGAAAAATAATTTAGTTGTTAATGCATTGTATATAGAGCCCATTTTCTATGATATGACTAAAATTATAATGGATTGGAAGGTTGTAATCATAGTTGAATTTACTATAGTTGTCCTAAAAGGTAAGCTTGATGATGAAAGGTAAAAGGTGGTGGATGTAATGATTTTATACTAGAAATCTAAGATGAAACATCAAATATTGAAGGATGTACATGATACTCCAATGGCTGGTCATTCAATGTACTTTAAAATGTATAAGCGAGGGAGAGGTTCTTTTAGAAGGGCCTTAAATGAGAGGTTATTCAATACATCTAGGAGTGCCTTATTTGCCAAAAAAATAAGGGTAAACACACTTTTACAAATATATTATTGTATCCCCTACCTATTCCCACTAAAAAATGGGAAAACACATTAATGGACTTCATCACGAGGCTTCCCATAGTACAAGGTAAGAAATAGATGTTTGTGGTGGTGGATAAACTCACTAAATATTCATATTTTTTTATAATTCAAACTAGTATAATACTCTTATAATGGCTGATATATTTTTTAGAGAAGTGTTTAAACTTTATGGACTGCCTAGGAATATTGTAAGTGACTAGGACAACATGTTTATGAGTTTATTTTGGCAAGAAAATTTCTTTTTGATGGGCATAGAGTTGCCTCCTAACACTAGCTACCACCCACAAAACAATGGAAAAACTAAAATAGTAAATAAACGGGTGGAAGGATACCCATAAAACTACATTTCAATATAGTAAACAATGTGGATTAAGTGGTTGTACTTGGATCAATACTATTACAATACAACATATCACATGTCTATACGTATGTCACATTTTAAGGCCTTGTATGGATATGATCAATTTTCCTTTATGAACTTAATTTTTATAGATAGTAGAGTCTCAGGAGCTATAGATTTGGTATAGTAAAGTCTTAAAATGTTAGAGGTGCTAAAAAATAACCTTCAATATGCTCAAAACCAATAGAAATTGTATATGTACTAACATTAGATATAAAGGATATTTGAGGTGGGTGACATGGTATTTTTTAGGTTGCATCCCTATAGACAATATTCATCAAGAATAGTGGGGGAAAAAATATTAAACACCACTTATAAGGTCCCTACCAAGTTCTAAATAGGGTTAGATAAGTTGCATATGAGCTAGAGTTGCTCAAACATAGCTAGATCCACAATGTGTTTCATGTTTCATGTCTCAAAAAGGCACTAGGGAAACATATCACTCCTTCAATTGATTTACCACCACTAGATGATGAGGGAAAGCTGATTTTGGTCCTAAATTCTATAATAGAGTTTTAAAAAAAGGAAGTTAAGGAATTGAAGCATCATGGAATATTTGGTTTGTTGGAAAGACTTGCCCCTTGAGGATACTACTTGAGAAGGGGTAGCTATTTTGTAGCATCTAAATTTGTAATTACTTGAGGACAAGAAATTTCAAGAGGGGAAGACTAGAATGTCCCCTTCTTAGGTCTAGTGAAGTTTGAGGACTCTTATCCTATATTATTATTTCCCATGAGCTAAATACATGAAAGAAAATAGAACATGGTTCTTTTCATATTTTTCTTGAGTTACAAAAAGTAACTTTATGTTGGCAACTAATTGGTTTTAAAAGGGGACTTTATAACTTAATGAATTCAACCCTTAATGAGAACTTAGGTGGATTATTTTTTGATTATTTTTTTCCTCCCATTTGGAACACACCACATAGGAGAGGTTTGGAGGAGAAAAAAGGTATAAAGGAATGTATGGAGGTCCATTTTTGCATCTATTATCATTTAACAATCAATTCTTTTGAAGCTAAACATGCTTGCTTTCACCTTTAGCCATTAAGGATGAAAAATTTCATTAGCTTTCTTATTTGGGGATGAAAACCCTCAAATTCACCTTGGTGACTTTATACAAGGGTCATAATTGGGTATACTATCACCTTTGTTGGAAGATAGGGCCTAATTGAAGGGTGGTGTTATAGTTTGGGAGCAAGTTTAGGGAGTCACATCTATTTGAGGACCATTTGAGGTGGGTACAACAATAAGGCAAAGTTTTGGATGTGTCTGCAACTCAAATAAACCTCTAGGAGTGGAGATTATTCACTAGAGGGGTCAAACATTGGCCTTGATACTATTTGATGGTTGGAATATTATTGGTTTTCACTTATACTATTATTTATGTTTAATTTTTAGGCTTGAATTTGGGATAAGAATTAGATTTGATGTTTAAGGGTTTCACTCAAAGTTAAAATTTGAATTTCCATATTTTTATAAGGGTTTCTATGAGGTCTAAAGCTTATTTACATGTTTGAGTGAATCATATTCAGATTTTTTTTGTTAGGGTTTCTAATATTTCTAGAATTGTCTAAGTTTGTCCTAATAGGGACATTATAATTAGTGTGAGCCTTGAGAAATAATATGATTTGGATGATAAACTAAAGGGACATAGTGATATATTTTGTGTGATATTTTTTAAGTTGTATGGCATTTAGTCAATGACTTCCCATACAATTTCTATAATAAGAGCACTCATGTTCACACAAGGAGAGCCATCGTCACCACCCATCATGCCACCAAAGAACTTATGATGACATAATAATAGTGGTGGTAGGGGTAGGATTCAGTATGACTCTAAATGATGACCAATTATAGAGTTTTGGGAGTGAAATAAATACAACCATTTTTCAAGAGATCACCCTACCCAAAATTGCACTATACTTCTCTATAAATGGTGTGGGCCCAAGGGACATAACGATGGTAGTTGTCCGCAACAAGTTCATGTTAATATGATTGATTTAGCTAAAGGCAAAGAAGTTAAGGAAATTATTAGAACACAAGTGAAGGAAGCTAATTACCTTGACCCACTTATGGAAAAGGAAGGGCTAGCTGAAGGAAGGGTGGATGTCAAGAGGGACACGGTTGAAAAATGATGTTGATTGAAAAAACATACAAGCATAATGATGAGCATATTGAATTTGACAAAGATATTACATGAAATGCCTTTAAGAGCATTAAACCTGTAAATATTTGACTTATTTCAAAGTATTATAAAACTTAAGAATGCTCTAAACACTACCTTAAAATACATTGGTCCCAACATAGAGCATACAATAGCACACCTAATGTTAGGTGATCAACAAAAAAATGGAATAAAAAACCCATAGTCGATCCCACTTGTTACATGTTTAATTAATTAATCTTTTACTCCTAATGATGGACCTAACCTAATAATTTATAGTTGTGTACATGGTAATTTTGGGTAGAGATTTGACAAATGCTATCATCGATGGAGATTTTGAAGTGAATGCTCTAGAAGAGATTTATAAGGCTTGAGAAGCCAACTATGTATCCTATGACATTCTAACTAGAAGATGTAGATCAATGTGGCATTAAGGTATCAGGTGTATTGATGGGACAAAATGTAATTATTGGAACCCAACTCCTTTTGTTTAATTTCATGGCTATCTCATTACAAAATAAGGTTGATGATTCACTATTGGGTTGGGGTTGGTTGAAGTATCCATAGTCGATCAAATGGAAAACAATTTCAATCCCCTTTGAAAAAAATGGATGGAAGTGTGTCATAAATTTGAAGAATCAAGTAGTTAGTGAGGAATCAACCTTATCACACTTGTCAGATTTGGACTTTGAAGAAGGATGTTTAGTTGATAGGAACTATGGTATAATGGCACTAAAATATGAATGGGTCTTGGATTTATAGTTATGGTCTGAAGATGAGACCAGTTCCCTCAATGATATTTTCCATTGGGATATGAAGACTATGATGTATTCTAGATGGACTATAATATCGTTAAGATTTTGGAGATTAAAGAAGGCCAACATGGATAATAGGATGAGTAAAATCCAATGTTGGTGATTCCAAACCATTTTGAACTGATAATGTCACTAATGTCTTTGTTAGCTTACCCACTAAACCTCAAATAATGTAATTTCAATGTCAGGTTACAAAGTTCAATGATAAGTGGGCCCACCAATTTGAACACATAGTGGACATGATGTCCAAGGAACTAAAATCAATGAGTTTGTATATGAAATACAATAATAAAAATTTAATAAAAGGTGTAGTTTGAGCACTTGAAGCATGACCTATTTTTTAAGTATTACCTATTTTTGAAGTAACAATTATGCTTGACCTGAATGTATAAATAGTCATGACACATTTACTGAAAGGAGATATGTTGAGGTAGAGGATGCATTGTTGTGATTCATACTATAAATTCTAGAGTTTTAAATTAAGGACACTTGTTTTAAAAAGATGATGAAACTATAGGCATGATTTAAAATTTTCATGTGTGAGAATGTTTATATTAAAATATAATTATTAATGGGAAGTAAAGCCAAAAAAAATTAATTGGGTTGTGTGATGAGGTAATTTGGAAGACCCTTGGGGATGTAAAAATGGAGTGAATGGGTATATTGGTTGATAGTAAAAATAATTAATGGGATGAATTTTGAGATTTTAAGTAAGGTGAAAAAAGTAATCAAGGGACTTACTGAAAAAAAAGATAAAAGCACATGTATTACCAAAAAAATGAAAAACTATCATTAATAAGCTTATTGATGGAATAAAAAATAAAGGCAAAATAAAAATAATAGGAAGGGGTGAAATATTAAAAAATAAGATAAAGGATAATTCTAAAGGAGAAAGCAAAGGTTTGATAGGATTGTATGAGCTAGTTGAAACCCTCCATTATACGACTCTCTTGGGTTAGATTTTATTGATTGCTCTCTAATAAACCAACTATATGGCTATGTTGCTATGCATATTTACCCATGATGTATGACCCTACATTATATTACCATGCTAGTAAATTTTAAATACCTATTATTGGCTTAATATCCCAACCATACATTGCCAAATTGTATGACTTTATCCATGTTTTATGCCTTCTACTTGATATTGCATTATCTAGGCCACCCTTTACTCACCAAACACTTCTTCCATGCATGTTTGTTGTACTATTTCCACTTTTTGTAAGTTTATATTGATAATTATAGTATCTCAATAGATATTATTCACTCTAAACTTGTATCCTTGCTTTCAACTTTGTGAGGCACACTAAGTACAACAAAAGAGATCCAACCATTAGGATCATGATTTTAGTTTGCACATAGAAAAAGATTAATTCATAGATGCATGAGTCAAACATATGATAAATAGCCAATGACACTTTGAAACATATTCAAGTGTGGACATATACCTCACTAAGTGAATTGCTAAACTAGGGTACATGTTTCAAAACATTCTCCACACTCACTTTCTCAAGTTGATGTAATGGGGTCCCTTGCTTTTCGAGTAGGGTAAAATGATCTAGAGTATCTAGTGGTGTATTTATTGTGCATCAACCACCATTGGATAAACCACATCCTTATATACCCATAGATGATACCACATGGCATTATTCTCATTCTTATTTGATGTCGGGTGATGATAGTCCAAGCATAGGCCTAGGCACTCATTTTATGTTACTCTATGAAAATGATAAATTAGGGTGATCTATAATTGGATTTGATTTTCCAATGTGCAATTCTTCAACATGAATATAATTTTTCCTATGTTTTCTTCTAATGTAATTTTTATTAAAACCAAAATAGATTAGATTGAAGATTGATGTGTAAAATTTGTGGCTATCATCTTCATCCTTTATTCAAAATTTCAATGATTACATGTTCAATAACATGCCTACAATGCTATGAATTAGCCCTTAAATACTTATGCTTGTTATTTTCTCATACTTAAATCAGTAATGAAACATTGATTTTTTTTATAGATGTTATGAGGGTTTTGGGGTCCCTCACCTAATTTATCAATTAAAAATATAACATTTACAAAAAAAGGGATAAACTTGATATAAAAAGAACACCAAGATGAAAAACCAATAGAAAGATAAGCCTCAAAAGGCACATAACCAATCATAACCCAACCACCTCAAAGGGAAACATAAAAAATAAATGAGCAAAAAGCAAAAAAAGGGGATTAAAAACTCAAATAAAAACTAATCTAAACCTCTATCCAAATACCACCATCACCAAAGGGATATACTTTAACAACCACTTGAACCAATTGTTCATCATTTGATGGATCCAAGCCATGTCCTCTAAGGCTCACTTTTATACCTACATTGACATTAAATGAAATACACCTAAATCCACTATCACTTGAAGTGGTCACCTTACACCTCTAGAGTCTTGGCCTACCCACTCATGGATTCATTATCACCCCCCACTACCTAGCACTACTTTCATGGCATCCAAGTAGGCCTACATGTAAGTTGTATCAATCCTATGTTGAACCATTAAACCTATGCCCTTTAGTGGTAGAGAGACTTTTGGCTATTGGAGTGAAACTCTAAACAACCTTACAAGGGATTTTACTAAATCCATCAACCTAAGGGAGTTTCTCTTATTGAGATCTACCACCACTAAAGCCATGGGGGCACACATGCCACTCAAATCAAGCTCTGATAGAAAACATCCTTCCAAGATAGGGTTTCTTAAGAAATTTTGAATAAAATCTTGATGTTCTACCATTTCAAAATACTTAATCTCTAGCTCATAAAAATTCCTTAGAGGGATTAGCCCTACATCATTCTGGGCTGAGAAGGGAAGTTGGTGCTACCTACCCCCAAAAAAATCCTCTATAGATTCTACTAGGCCAACCCAAAAACTAGGTCGAATAATCCTACTTACCACTACCATTGTTTGTTGTTTGTCTTTCAAGATAAAGAGAAGGTTCATAATAAACATTAATGTCACTAGGGAATTGACCTTCACCTTATAGCTAGTATTCAGGTCTACTTGACCAATTACTTCCTTAATGGCCTATATAACACATCCATATTGAATCAAAAAAATTGTTTTAGTCATGAATCTACCACCTTAGCACCAAAATCCATTTTTTTCCTATATCTTCAACACATAATATAAATTCACTTAGTGCCATATGGAGCATGAAATATAGGTATTGAAAATGTTAGAGGCTTGATAAGACAAAGGTGGAAGTGTGGAGAATGGATAAAAACCTATAGTGAAATCGCCATCCACTATATTAGTTTAGATAAACCACTATTGAGAGTGTAGACACTAGAAAAGTACACATCATAGTTTTAGATGTTAAAACGCCCCTAGATTGGACCATTACCCAACCTCCGACCATGACTCTAAGTTAGTTTATCTAACTATCTAAATCCAACTCACTAACCTACCTTTTTACCCCAGTTAAATTTGAGCCCTTGACTATTGAGGATCACCTTAACCATCAATAGTTAGGTCCCTACCACCTAAACACTCAAATTCAATCTGTGTGCAAACCCAAACACATCATAATTGAATTCATGTAGTGAATTAACCCATCAAGAATTAAATTTATATAAAAAATTTCACCCTTTCTAAAACCTACACCTCCATCTCTTTTGCCTATAAAAGAGAGGAGTAGGAGGTGGAAAAATGATCTAAGCACCCACCCATTTTAGTAATTAGGATATCAACCAACAATCATCAGGAGCTTTTAGCATCAAGAACTTCTTTTATAAGTATTTAATCTATTAAGTTATCATCCAAAATAGATACTTGAACCTTTACCAAAATTATTCTTTAGGAAAAGTACTGTTACTTTGTTAAAATTTCTCTAAGATCAGCTATCAAGCAACTAGTTAAGTATATTTCTAGTTTTCAGGTTGTTTATTTGGTTTTTGATATCTTTGTTTGACCCAAACCCTTTTACATAATATATTCTACCCCCTGACCTTAACTAGGATCCCAATCACTTATTGACCCCTTTTTTAACCTAAACCAAACTCTTTTATGAACACCCTCATAACCCACAACAACCATCGATGGTCACCTTGACCACCGATAGTCACCTTCAACTGCCAACAGTCACCCAACTGTCGATAGTCACCCTGACCACCAATAGTCACTATGGTAAGAAATAACATCAAGTTATTTCTACCTACTTACCCTCAACCAAATTCCACTTTCAAACCTTATGCTTATTCATAGAGATGAAACCTATTTTTTGGATTAGACTTGACCTATTTAGCATTAGTATTGATCCACTATTTGCTATAATTAGTCTATTCTATTTATCAAATCACTTATTTCTTCTTGAATTCTCTTTCAATCAATTCTATCATTTGATTCAATTATTTAATCTTTATCTCTTTTAACTTAAATATTATAAAAGAGTGGATTAACAACCTCCTAGTAAGCTCACACTTCTTGGATCTAGCTCATGCTAGGAAATCCACCTTGCTATCCATCTAAAAACCTATTTGCATTAGTTTTTTATTATTTATAAGTCATTATTCTTAAGATAAAAAAGAAATCTTCACTATCATCTAGATCATGTGTGCACAAACAAATAATTTCTTCTAGCACACTTGTAATTAGTTTCCTACTTCTTCCTTTCTTAGAAAATAAGCTAAAATTGAGAGAAACATTCTGGCATGCCCAATGGGACCTAGTAACATCTAGGTGTCTGTTTATTCCTCATTTTATTCTCATATAAGAAATTAAAATTTATTTTGGGTATAAATAAACCTTTCATATATTGATTGCTTACATGTTTAGCTCATTTAGTTAATTTAAAATCAAAAGTAATCAATCATAGCTTCACTTCTTTATCACACACTATACCAAACCACTTAAATCAATCAAAACATCATAAAATTTGACAAAAGGCCTGACTAGGGTTTTATCTCTTAGTATTTCACCTTCACCCTTGGGCTATTTTACTTGGAGGTCATTACCAAGAAGAGAAACCAAAACTCAGTTCTTTTTTTGAGTCTAAACTTTGGAAATCAATATATACTAGCTAAGCACCTAACACCCTTAAATCTATGGTGTGTGAAGTGTGGGGGTAGGTCCAAATACCAAGCCACATATTGATTTCCAATATAGATCCTTTTGAGATCCTTAAACACCTAAAACTAACCATAGACTTCTTTTCTAGTACCTATTCTATAAACCAAAGTTCTTCTTCACACTTTCCAACCAAGGCATAAGCCAAAAGCGAGATAAAATATATCCTAAGTTTTTAAATGCACTCTAGTGTATGTTTTAATTGCCTTGAGATCTTTTTCTTTTATTTTCTTTATGTTTGAGTTATGAGCTTTCCTTTATTCCTTTCTATTTCTCATATGGTTTTTACTAGACAATAGTTGAGAAATCAAACCAACCAGAAACCACCTTCCTCTTCTTCTTCCTCTATGGAGTATACCTCAAATGTTAAGGGTTTTCCCCATCATACTACCCCCTACCATGCCTCAGATAGTTACCCAATGTGATGTTGATTTTTCCACCTTCCTTGACAATAACCCCATGTCCCTCCAACATTACCTCAACACCATGTCTCACCATACCCCTAATTTAGTTCTTTTTACAGATCTACCTTATGGGATGCCTCCCCATCTTATGGGAGACACCTTTTTTTCCACTACCTCTACCCAACCTATGATCACCCAAATATCTTCCTCTACCAATAACCAAACCAATAACCAAACACCCCTACAACAACCAATAATTCCTCCAATTTAGGGGAAATCTCACCTTTTGTTACTAATACTCCATCCACTATGGGGATACCTTCTACCCATATTGCCTTTATTCTCCTCATCAATACCAACCCACCAATCTCCACCCCACTTCAAAGCATGGTGATTTATATACCTTTTACCCTTATACCTATCAGTATCAGAATCACCCCTCATCCCCAACTAATTAACCCATCTGTACATCCAACCCAATCCATATAAATCTCCTAATCTACCAATCCCATCATAACTCTGAACCAACCCACATTAACTCCTCAAAAAATACCTATGATACCCTACCCACGTTATGTTCCTAATCTACAAGGATACATAGCTCCATCTTCCACCCAACCTCTTGTGCCCATTAATCCTTATGTGGCATAATTCTAACCCTAAATGACCACATACCAACATATGGCATCTTCTCAAACTTATACCAATTATCCATATATTACATCCACCCAACCACAACAAAACTTACCATATAATTATGGAACTCCTCAACCTTAAACAAATTTGGTCAAAATGTTGGACAAAATGACTAGCCTAGAGTCATCTATCTCTAGGGCCCATAACTTCTTATCTTACAACCAAATCTATAATGAACCTATTCACCCATCTGTCCCTATCCAACATTACCCTCCTTAATGGGAGCTACCCAAATTTTCTAAACTCCAAAGCAATGAGGACCCCCAACAACACCTAAGAGCATTTTAACATTCTTGCTAGTTGATTGCCTACAATGATGCTCTTTTCCTTCACACCTTTCCTATGTCTTTATCTAGACCAACATTATATTGGTATATTTTTATCACTAAGCACTCCATATTTTCCTTTTCTCAACTCGCCCAAACCTTTTTAGACCACTTTTTTATCAATATATCTAAAAAGGTCTCCATCACCGACCTCTACTCCATCAAGAAATTTGATGAGGAATCAATTGTTGATTTCATAGCTCAATGGAGAGGTATTATCAACTAGATCTCTTTTTCTTGGCCCCAACCCAAGTTGATTGAAATTTTATCTTGAGCTTGTTCCAAACACATTACCCCCACTCTATAGGTTCAAACATTTAGAACCTTTGATGAGGCTTTCACCATGGCATGCAAATTAGAAATTAAAGCCATTGATGAGGGGAAATTGAAACTAAGAAATAAAAACTTTAGCTTCAAATCCAATGACCCTTCCCAATCCAAAACCACCAACCAATATAACTACCCTAACACCAAACTAAAGGCAATCACAAACATAGTTGTCCTTAAAACTACTCCACCTCTAATTGTTAACCAACCCAACTGAACTGACTCCTCTGAATCCTCCAATCAATAAACCCAAATCAAAACTAGGCTACCCCAAAAAAATACACTCCATTAGGGGACCCATATGCTTTAATTTTGGATAAGTTTCTCAAATCCAACATCATGCATCTCCCTCCATTAAACCTCCTAAATAATTTGATGCTTCTCACCCTATGCCTAGTTGGTACAATGATAATGATCTATGTGATTTCCACCATGTCATTAGACATGACATTAGTAGGTGTAATACCTTTAAAACCATTGTCTAAAACTTGATTGATAAGGTAAAACTTACATTAGACAATCCCAATGCACCCTTGAATCAATCACTCAACATATTTCGATAACCTTTTCCAAATCATGCCCCTTCTACCAATCATGATGATAATAAACTAGATTCATCTCATGCTCATGAGGTTCATATGGTTAATGTAATTATTAATGAACCTATTATTGAGGAAACCACTACCTCAACTACCAATTTCCCCACTCCAATTATTGAAGTGGTAGAATCACCCTCCATTCCTTTGGATACCCAAACAAAAGAAGCAACCACCTCCTTTTCATCACTTGACATGATGACAAACTTACCAACCTTTCCTTTGGTATAAATACCAAATGAGGAAACCATTGCCATCACACCTTCCTCCCCTATCATGGAACTACCCACTCTCTCTTTGAAAACCATTCCATAAAGAGAGATCACCTTATCTAATCCTTTCATGGAGGAAACATCCTCCCAAATCTTGGAACCTTTCATCAAGAACAGGGGTGAGGAAGCCATTCCCTTACCTCCACCTATGGGCCTAATCTTTGAATCTAATGCCCAAGAAACCATACCAATTTACAAACCCTTATCTAGACTGGTCCAAAGCCTAGAATTCTCTTCTCAACCTAATTTGGATCAAGCCACCTTTTAGCACTACCTTGGGCTCCCTTATTAAAAAAGCATGAACCTTCAACCTCACTTTCATCCACCATTAAACCTATCATCACCTAAATCCCTTCATCAAACACCTCCTCCTCTAAAATTATGGAAGAACCATCCAAAATCATCAAATCACCTTACACCTCTCTAATCAAACCTATCAAGAACCTAGGGATACTTTCTACTCCTAACCTTATCCACCCATATTTTAAATTGAATTTAAATCCATATAGTCCACCAAATAAAACCTTAACCAAACCAACTAAAAAAGTGGAGCCACCAAAACCCCCACCTAAAACCATAATCATACCACCTCTTTCCCTCTTACCTTCTATCCTAAGACCCCATCCTTCTTCCATCCTAGGAGCTCACCCTTCTATCAAGAAGGTGAACCCTCCAAAACTACCCAAACTAAACTTCCTCTTTTTATTATACCTTTACCTACCCCCTCTAAAACATCAAACTCCTCATCATTTTTATCCAAACTATTTACCTTTACCTACCCACCTATCTCCAAACCTTCATCATCTCAATCATCCACCTATAAATATTTCACCTTTAAGCCTTCCACCTCAAAACCATCTAACACCAAAAAACCCCAATCAAACCCACCTACCAAAACCATGCTACCACCCACAACTTCTGTGGTGAAGCCTACTTCTAAGAAGGCTCCCACCTTAAAAACCAAAATCCCATCATCCTTAACACCTTTTCTCAAATATTATTTGACTATTTTACAAAGGTTGTTACAAACCTCTTCCTTAAACCTAACACATATCAAACCCTTTGACATTTTAAGTCTAAAACCATCTTGGTTCAATAATAGTTTAATTTATTCATACCATAGAACACCTAAACATGACATGGGGAGGTGTAAAGCTCTCCAAGTACTTATCCATAACTTATGGGATGAGGATGATCTATCATTAGATGAACCTCTCTTGAGCCCATTATCAACCCAACCACAAAATGGACCTATCCAACACTTACCTACTCCCCCACTCTCATCTAAGAGTGAGGAGGAACCAAAGTAGCCTTTTAGCCCAATACCATCCCTCATCCACACTATCTATATGGTTACCCAATCTCAAGCCAAACAAAGGGATAAGGGAAAGGCCAAAGTGTCCATTCCATCGACATATCCTTCTACCCCTCAACCTTCTAACTAGACTCAAGCACCTTCACCTTCACCTTAATTAAAACCCAAAGTATCCATTTTAGGTTCCCCTCCCTACAACCATTCTGAATCTATCCAATGAGTAGTTCTGAAATAGATTCACTAGACACTGGTGAAGATGAGCTAATACAATTTAATCACCTTGCCCCATCATTGTTAAGAATTTGTAGAGGCCCTATAATATATAAAGGTCCAACCTAAAGACCCTCAACCTCTTGTAGCCTTTGTTAGAGCTCTTTGACTTTCTACCCTTGTCACCTTCAAGGATTTAGAAATACCCTTTGTTTATCTTGAAGATCTTGATCCACATCTCTTCATCATTGTATACATCAATCAAACCCACATCAAAAGGGTGATGATTGATGGGGAATCTAGTATTAATGTTATCTCCTCTCATTCTTATGACCAACTCTAGCTACCAAAAATATGATGTCAAAAACCTCAATGGTCTTTCATTCATTTAAAGATACTATGGCCATAACCTTGGGAACAGTCATCCTCCACATTTTCTTGGGACCTCACACACTTATAGAGATATTCTACATTGTAAAAGGAGATTTCTAATATAATAACTTACTTATATTCCCTTAGATCCATGCCATGAGTTATGTCCCATCCACCTTACATAGATGTGTCAAGTTTGAACATGAAGATCAAGTTGTCAGCATACAAGCTGACCCTAGTCCTTTCATATCTTAGAACATGACATATCAACCCAATGATGTTCTCCTTCCTTAGTCATCCACCTTACCTCCAACCAACAACAATCCATCCCTACCATCGATGAAGTTTCAACTATCTCATCTATCCCTTCTCCTTAGATCCCCATAGAGGACCCCCTTAGAACCTACATTCCAATGTCTCTCACTAGGAGAGTATTGTCTTTTGGCCTTAGATTCCTTCCCTACTCCTTAAGAGTATGGGAATATTGACCATGAATTGATTATGATCCTAATATCAAAACCATCATTCCTTTTGGGCTTCTTGACCACCAAACCAATTTCATCTATGGGGGACTTGATCATTTGCTTCTTGCTTCCTCTACCACCTTTTATACCCAACCATTTACCTCTAGTTTCTCTTATTTAGACAAATTAGAATTTGCC
The DNA here is from genome assembly GCA_037957365.1 of Torreya grandis. Classification (NCBI taxonomy): domain Eukaryota; kingdom Viridiplantae; phylum Streptophyta; class Pinopsida; order Cupressales; family Taxaceae; genus Torreya; species Torreya grandis. The sequence continues at coordinate 2,866,853 of JARHVA010001080.1, forward strand.
AAATTATACCTCCATAAGTGTGCCTAGAAAGGATCCAACCTAAACCATTATGAGCATGGTCCTCACAAGTTACTTTCAATGAAAACCTATAAACCTCATGAGCTATTTGACCTTGGGTTCATCCTACTAAAATAACCCATCGATTTACCCAAACTAATCACCACCATTGAGAAGACATCCCATCCTCACCAACACCATCTCATCAAATTATGATGATTTTAAAACCATCCCTTCTAACTTTTTTTTAGTCAATACTATTAGTGTGGGCCCTTTGACCTAACAAAAGAGCAACCAAACTAAAATCTTTCATCTAATTCATCCTAAAATGGTAGAAAATGATTCTCCTACCATCCACACCATCCAACATCAAGATGATGATTCCATTCTCACTTATCTTGGTGTAAGGGATTCTTATATCCACAAATCCCTTCCTCTTTAGAGCCAAACCATTTTGAATGAATCCACTATCAGTGTCAACTTGGGTACTTAGGATAACCTTTGCATTATAAATATTGGTCAATATTTAAATTCTTTAAAGCAACAAGATTACCCTTCCTTCTTTTGTGACTAAAACATAGCATTTGCTTGGTCTTATTAGGCTAAGACTAAAATCAATCCTTCTATATCCCTCTCCAACATCATCATCCATCCCAATGCTAAGCCTTTTAATCAAAAGCTTTGTAGGATGCACCCTCATATCAACCTTCTAGTCAAAGAAGAGCTTCAACACCTTTTATCTATCAATTTCATTCAACCCATTGATTATCCCTAATGGGTTTCCAATATCATCCCCATCACCAAACCCATAAGGGAACTTTGCCTCTATATTGACTTTCATGACCTCAACCTTGCTTGTCTAAAGGATGACTTCCCTTTACCTAGCATTGACTAACTTGTTGATCTTATAGCCAACCATGAGATTTTATCTATCATGGATGGCTTCTTATGATATAATCAGATCTTGATTGCCCCTAAAGATTATCATAATAATTCCTTCATCACCTCATGGGTGACCTTTTGTTATAGGGTGATGCCATTTGGTTTGAAGAATGTTGGAGCAACCTACCAATGTGTGATGAGGAGATAGTAGAGGTGTGTCCCCATCACTAATATAGTCATTTATTTTAGAATAAGATTCATTGATATCATAGGTTTACTTAGGCTTAGAAATGTCATAAATTTTAGGTGAGAATGAAGAAGAATATGAAGGATAGTTAGGAGTAAAGTTTGAGAAGTTATATAGTCAAGTCTATTGATCGATCATTCTTGCTACCAATATAGTATTGCTATGTAGCTCTCTAACATACATTGAATCTAGAGTGAACTCAAATCATGTGCCTAGACCAAGGTGAGTGATCTAATAAATTTATAGGAGATTAGTTGTGAGGGAACACTTATAACATTATTGAATGTTTTAGCACTCATTTCAATAGACCCTCTCCTGATAATATTTTTATAAGTGTCATCACCCATTTATATAGAGGATATGTCACATGGTTTCAAGGAATTTAACTCTATATATGAAGAGGCCATGTGATGTTAAGCACCAAAGTCAATGACCCATGTATTAGTTAGAGGTACAACTACAACTAGGTCCTTTCCTTTTACTTTCCCCTTACCATTCCTTTTTACCTTTTTTTTACCATTATCATTTACCTTAGAGGATTCATGGGTTGATGAAAATGGTTTAATATATTTATGAACACCTATATTGTGCTTTTCAAGGATTCTAGTGAGGTGTTCAATTTGTTTCTTCAAACATTTTCTTTCACCATGCTTTCATAATTAAACCCCACATTTAATCCTATCTTTCTTAGGCTTAACACTAGAAGAAGAGGTATCATTATTTTATTTTTAGGAAGGAAGATTTACATCCTTCTCTTGATCCTTTTTGTTTTGTTTATTTTCTCTATTATTTGAAACCTTTTCTTTCTTAGAAAAAAATGCACGAGATTGTAAAGAATTCATTGTTCCCATCTATATCAGCTTATCTTGCTCTTAAATCAAGTCAATAACAAAGGTATCTAAAGAAGGCATCTTCCATGTGATTTTAAGAGCAATTTTTATGGAATGGAAAGTAGACACAAATAAATAATAGTCTAGACCTAGTTTGGAGAGTACGATGAATAAGTTGATTGTATTTCTTATCTATTCCATGTTCTTTTAACTACACCCTCAGAGATCTAAACTTGATGAATAAATATTGTGGGGTGTCAAAATCACATGGGATCAAAATAATGAGATCATTCTCTGACTCATGGCCTCTCATCACATATTTCTTCCCAAATATCTTTTCCAATGTGGTCTATACTTCATTAGGTGTGGTTGTAGATTCTATTTGAAAGAGTAGATCAAGAGAGATAGAAAGACACAATAGTCCATAGACTTTATTAAAATGGTTAAACCATTTAACTTTCTTTTCTTATATTCCAAGTTTAGTCTCTTTACCCATTTTAATTTGATGAAAACCCTTGTATTTTAAAATTATTTCCATTCTAGATTTTCATTTGTGAAAATTAAATGGTGTGAGAGGACTTAATTCCATATTTTATAAAATACATTATTTTATAAAGTAAATAAGAAATGTAGAAAATAAAATTACACAAAACCACACAATACCCCCTTATAATTATAAAAGTGACCTCCATTAAAGTTTCAAATATAATCATGCTCATATAGACATCAATCATAGTTGAGATTGCATCTTGAATGATCAGTGCATAAATACAAGGAACTAGAAGGACATCGAGCTCAATCGATAGTGCAACCATGAGAGTATAATATTTGGTTTGAAGGGATATGTAGTGGGACTAAGATGACCACCAATGGATATAACATGAAAAAATAATCACTTTTGAAGAAGATAACATTCAAATCCAAGCTATTAATCATGAAAAAATAATCACTTTTAAAGAAGACAACACTCAAATATGAGCTACTGATCAAAATTTATGCATGTTTGAAAATATTGAGTGCATAGAAATTTTAGGAGGAAATAATGGTGAGTTTTTTTGAATGAACTTCCTAAAAAAAATTAATGCCCCTTTGATAAAAAATTAAGCACTTTTGGGTTGAAAGTGACCAAGGGCTTAACTCCCTTATGACTAGAGGCTAAAACCTTTTGTGAGTATAACGGTTAAAAATTCTATCAAAATAGGAAAACATTCAAAAAAACATTTTCCATATGGATATTAAAAAAACCCATAAATTATTCCCTAATTTGAGAACCCCAATGTATGGATATACATGAAGACCATGAAAAGAAACTAAAACCCTTCAAAAATGGCTAAAATGGATGTATTAAATACAAATGGATTAAAATAAACCAATTATCATTTTCATTTGTCAATCCATGAAATAAAATTAGCCTCCAAGTAATATCCCAAGTTTAATAATGAGGCTAAGCCAAGGAGGGGCTCCCCTCCATTCATTTTTCATCATTAGAAAGCTTCCCTAAGCATTCCCAAGCTTATTAATCCTATCTCTAAGCATATGTGACACCTAATGTTTAAGAAAAATTAATATAAGTAATAAAAGAGGTGGATACTGACAAGGTTATAAGCTCAACTAGGTGTCTCAACTAAGACTTCCTTATATCAAGAGGCATCCACATCCACCCAAAACCATAATATGCATTACATAAATAAAATAAATTTCATGAGAAGAATTAAAAACACACATGGTAGCCATAAATAATCAATACTTATCAATAATCCACTCTCACCCATTATAGACAAGAATTTTCAATGTCTACACTATAAGGGTGGGATAAAGAGGAATTTGGAGTTTTTCCTTTGCCAAACCTTCTCCCTCACAATTATAGGAATTTAAAAACACAAGGGTTTCCATTTTATCAACCCCCATACATTTGAAATTTTTAGGAGGAATTGTAACATAGTTCTCTTGCCCAAACCCTACACATAGAGGTATATGCCATGTATAACAATTAAATCCATTTTAGGCATCATAAATATATGATTTTAAATCTCAAAATGGGTTTTAAAAATAACTAGAAAAAAAATGGAAAGATTTTTCATGTCCAAGCCAAAATAGGTAATAAAAATACACATGGTGGCTATAGGCACAACCATGGAAAACAACAAAGAGATCGGGTAATCCAAATGACCTTACATCATATTAAAGTCTCAAAAAAAGAAGGGAAGAAAGATATATATTTTAAAATAATAAACTAAAAACAAATTTGTGACATGGAAGCTTACCTTAGCTCTACCTCTTTGTTCTACACAAAGGAATCTCCTATAAGTGTTGGAATAAATCTCTCATCCTCCCTCTCTAAGATCTTCCTTTCCTTCCTAAAACTCTCCTCCACTCTCTAAATTGAAAATGAAAAAAAAAACCTCCAATGAATGATTTCCATGCTCTTATAGACAAAACAATAGAACCTAATGGAAAATGAGAAGGTGACATTTGGCCATTCTCCAAAATGTCTTTTCTAATATTAACTCACACACACCCATGTGGGCAAGTAATAATTTCACACACCCATCGATGTTCTCACTTCCCTGTGCTATAAATGGTCACATGTTTTATCATATGATGACTTGATCAACACTCAAAAAATTCTTAATCCATACCTTATTCATAATGGGTCTTAAATTCCCTTATAACTACCTCTAATACAATTTATATCCACTTGCAAACATGGGTCCAAGTTTCCATTCAAATTTTTGGTTAAGCGGGGAATTTACATGTTTTACACATTTACCTTTATGGTTTTATTTAATGTTAAAGTTAATTATAAGGTCTTTTACCAAGGTAATCAAGAGTTTCAAGGGGGTGTGAATAGTGATAAGAAGGTTAAAAAGTATAAAATAACATTAGAATTGGATTTTAATCTAAGGGACTCATGGAGCCACTACCAAACTAAAAAAATAATGTACTAATGCTTAGCGTAGTCATAGTTCCCTCACTTATCCTCCTCTATCACTTATAAATCATTTTGCATTTAAAATTACACCACCATAAGAAAATAAAGTTGTCAAATGTAAGCATCTCAAGAAATATCAAAAAAAATGCATACATAAAACATCTAAAGTACAACATATTAATATCACATGAGGTAATCACTACATGATAACATCATATAATCTTAATCTAAAATCACATGATAAATAAATATTATTTCAACTAATATGATAATATAGTATGCATCTCAATAATCAAGTGAAATCATCTATAATTAGCATCTGAATAATAATCATGTAAGAAACTAATATATAAAGAAAATAAATCCTATTATCTTGGTAATAACATAAGGAGAATGTCACAACATGACATGTATATGATATAAAAAATACCCAACAAAAATAACACTATGAATATTGGGGCCTCATAGCATTGTACTTCTTTTTAAATACCCATTTGCATCGAACATATTTTTTAAGAGGTAATTTTACCAAGTCCCATGTCTTATTTTTATCTAAGAACTCCATTTCTTCTTTAGTATCTTTCTTCCAAGACTTATTTTATTTTAAGGTTAAATCTTCTGTTAAAATATTGGTGTCTTCATTAGTAACAAATAAAATTGATAAAATAAATGCATAATTGAAATCAAGAGGACTATACCTATCAGGTGATCTTCTCACCTGATTTGATCTTCTCAAGACTAGAGACTATGGTTTTGCATATTCTATTTCTTCCTCCTCAACTTCATCTAAATCTTCCTCTTGAAACTCTCAATTTGTTTCATCTTCAATAGTTACTTCAAATTAATACATTTATTCTCCCTCTTCTTCTTCAAACTAAATCTATTCAGGTTCATCTTTTGGTTGTCTTTCTTGTTTTGAAACCCATTTTACCTCTCTAAAGATAATATTGTGAATGTAAACAATCTTATTTATTTTATGGTTTTATAGCTTACATCCCTTCACACTAGTCCCATTATTTCATTTCAAGATCAATTTTGAATTTTTGTGTGATGTCAAAACAATCATAGTTTATAAAAGAGGTTTAACATGCATTTGATCATCAACAATCAAAATAACAAGATTAACATCTGATTTTACATTTTAAGTAATGTGTTTGGTTAAATCATTATATTATATTATTTTTGAGGTTTCAAATTCAAGCTCATAGCCATAAATTTTAACAGTCCATTTAGATAATTTATCATCAATCATGGGTTGATTTAATAGATAAGAAAAAAATAGGTATATTTGAGCATATTTTATTTCCCATCAAAAGATATTTAAACTTTCCTAATGCTAAAACTAATGAAAGGATGGAATTTTCAATTAATGGATACATTTTTTAGCACTTGGATCATATATCCAATGGGGTTTTCTTCATGATTTTGATAATATTGAGTGACAACAATGTCTATTGCCTTATGAGTTACATTAACATCTAGAATGAAAGGTCCATTCATATCATGTTCATTGTTATGAATTTTTTAGCTCACTAAATGTTGTATTAGATATTGCATCCCATAAATAGTTTTGATCTATTTTAAAGTAAGATATGTAATGGATTAGATTTATCAACAAAATCATAAATTAATTTATGCATAAATTTAATTTTACCAAATAAATACCTTAAAATAGATTTCTTCATAGGAGGAGGAATCCATTTAACAAATTTAATGAATTTTGTGTCTATATATATTTTCCATTTTTGGATATAATATGGCCTAAAATTTTACCGTTAGTTATATCAAAAATTGATTTTTTTGGGTTAAAACAAATTTCATGTCTCCTACACTTCATAAGAAATTCACGTAAGTGATCCAAGCTTTTTTTTTCATTTCTTAGAATGGATAGCAAAATCATCCAAGTAAACTTGGATAAAAATGTCAACCAAGTCATCAAAATATGCATGCATAGATCTCTAAAAAGTAACATCTACATTTATTAGTCTAAAATGAATCCTATTGAATGCAAAAATATCTCTACATGTAGTAAGATTTGTCTTATGCCTATGTTTTAGATTTACAAAGATTTGACTATATATTGAAAATCCATCTAAAAGAGACATCATTACATAGCCAAAAAATTGATGTAAAATCTGATTTATACTAGGTAAAACAAAATTATCTTTAATACTTAAATGATTCAAATATATAAAATCAATGCAAAGGTGGATATCACCATTTTTAATGAATTGTGGCAGTATTAGTTACCCAATTAGAGTATCTAACTAAATAAGTGACACCACCATCCAAAATTTTATCTATATCTTTATTGATGGTGTCCTCCAACAAGAGGATAACTCTATGAGGCTTTTGTATAATATATTTTTATACTAGGTTTAATTTTTATATCATGTCAAATTATGATAATATCATATTGTTTTAAATATTTATAAGACTAAGTAAAGATGTCAATTAGCTCTTTAAACAACTTGACAAACAATACAATTTCTTGGGTTGTACATTGGATGCCCAAATAAACATATTTTGTAGCTCCATATGTTCCCAAATTAATTTAAATTGCTTCACCTATAATTATCTTTGAATATTCTTTATGTCTTGAGGTTTTAGGTTGATCATGAGGAGAAAAAAATAATTTTAGGCTCACCAAACCGTGAGGTAATTTTATACCACTAAGCTACAAATAATCACCATAATTTAAAACATAATTGTTATTATTGAGTTAATTACCCTATATAAAACTATTTATATGTTCATCACAATTGAAAATAGGCAAACTATTATCCAAATCTAGAATCTTAGGTCTAAAAGATTTTTAAAAAAAACAATCAATAGAAGGTTCTACATCACTTAAGGTTGGATTGGAGGAAAAAAATGATTTTATCAATGTGTATATTAAATTCCCTAAGGATATTTAAAGATTAAATGCTTCAATTTTTTTTGGTAAGTGGCCAAACTTTCTAAGTATATTTATGTAAACATGATTGAGTAGTCTTATATATTTTCTAATTTGTATTATGACTAATTTAGGATCACCAAAAACTTCTAAGTGCTTAATTTTAATTTGATTATATTTTCAAAACCATAACATAAAGCTTAAAATTCAATTGTATTATTTGTATTTTAAAAAGATAATTTATAATAATACCTAAATTTTTTTTGTACATGAGAAATAATGACACCATTGTCATGTTGATAACATGCACCATCAAAAAAAAGTTATTTTTTCTTTAAAATTTCCAGCCTATAGAATAAATGACTTTTGGTAAGATATTTCCCCTTGAATGATAGGGAGTGAGATAAAGAGAGCCCAACCCCTATCATTCCTTACATATTGTTGATCTGGTTCAACCAAGATTAGAATTCCTTATGTTCCAATTCTAGTTTTAGAAAAGTCAATGTTATTCACAAAGGGTTCAATGGGAGTCTCATTCCAATTTTACACACACACACACACACACACACACACACACACATATATATATATATATATATATATATATATATATATATATATATATATATATGAATGTTATTTCATTACCAAAAAAGACCCAAGTAGTATGTTTTAAAACATAAGAACTTTTGGATTTAGACCAGTCCATTCCTAAAATCAGGTATAATTAGCAGGAATATATAAAACTTGCACATTACTAATGCATCTAATCCTTTCATTTTGTGTTATTTTAATGACTATATCACAAAAATTATCAAAATATTTCATTTGATGTGAATCAAAAATAGTAATTATATAAGTGTCATATTCATAAGGGATGCCTAAATGATCAAAAAGGAACTTAGGCTTAATATTTTTAGATGGTCTTGTGTCAAGAATGTAATTGTGAATGGTTTTGTCATCAAGTTTCATACACACATAAAAGGAAGGGATATGATTAGAAGTTTTATCATTGTATTCATCAAACACATATTCAATTTTTTTCATCATTTTTTTCTTCTTATAAACCTATAATGTTCTTAGGATCTAAATTTTTCATATCTTCATTAAACTTTTCAAATTGTCTAGGCAAACTAACAGCTTGAAGTAAAGAAAACCCAGCTTTGGTATTACTAAATTATTAATGATATTATAAGGTCCAACATTAGTATTAATTTAAGGGTACAGTTTTGGGCCTACAGACTAGTTGGTATTGTGTATTATTATATCTAATAGGTAAAATATTTATTTGATCAAGGTTATTGTCTAGGTTACCTATAGTAGTATCATTTCACGTTGTACTTTACCTTTATCTTGTGGTAGGGGTTAAGAATATTTTTATTATTGTAAAATTTTATCATACTTGAATTATCTTTAAGAATAAAATTTTAATCATTTTTCCTTGTTTGGACAACATAAACATTTGTTGTCTTGACTTACCCTGAAGGCTCCTTAGAATCGCACATGTTTATATTGGTTGATAAGTTAATAGAAATACTATTTTTCCTTGTATAAAATATTTGAACTTTTGAATATTTTTGCATGTATTTGGGTCATGATATATTTCACATACATGAATATAATGAATTTTAGTTTCAAACTTATTCTTATTAATATTTGACATTATACTAAAGAATTAAGGTGATAGTTTGACTATCACGTAATAGCGACCAACTCATTTTCAAGATTATGTGTTGCCTTTAAAATTTATGCATTATCATAAGTTATTCCAATAATAAATATATCTTTAAAAACAATGTGTTTAAGCTTATTTTCATATTTAATACAAAAATTAATAATGGTATATTATTCTATAATATGTTTATCTTCTAGTTCCATTTTGTACTTCAAGGGTAATGCAATGCAATATTACAATATTGTTAACTTCTTAGAGGGTGTCACATCAGATGTAATTTTATATCTAAGTCTAGTAAATCTAGTTGTGAAACTATAAATGATTATTTTGGGGTTAACAGAGATATTTTCAAGTTCATTGACTAATTGTATATCTTCTTTAGGGTTTTTTTAAAAACATAATTCAATTCAATCTTAAATGTCTTTCCATTCAAAAATAACTTTAGCAGGTATAATAATAAATTCTTGATAGGTTTTACCTTTTAAAGTTTGAGAAAATAACTTAAGAGAGACTTGTTCAATAATAATGCCAAAGGTTTCACAAATTAATTTGAAAGCATCAAGATGATCTTCCCAAGATTATCCTAAATTACCTAAAATTTTTGGAACATTTACTCCTTTTAATGAAGGGAGTTTGGTAGGATGATTTATAATATCAATTGGATTGCCACACATTTAATGATTACCCTGTTGTTCATTTTTTACATAAAAAATTATTTCATTGTCAATTAGTTCATAATGTTTCATATTTTATTACAAACCATATATGGCATCCATAGATTTATTTCTATATTGATTATCTATTTTAAAGAGATTTAAAAATCTTTATAGGATTTATCAAAAATAAATATGATATGAGGTTGATGATTTGTGGCTAGAATGTGTTCTCTTTCACATCTCAAACATTGGTTTCTTTGAGTAATATGGTCCTAAGTGTGGAGTGAAAATATAACACAATGTTCAGTATCAAAGGATTCTTATTCTTTATAATTAATAACAAAAATATATATTTTTTAAGTTTTAGGATAATTATACTAATTAAAACGGGTGAAATTAGAAGTAATATCAAATTTTTCATCATTAATGTCAATATCAAGTTGGATAATAAGAGACATAATTTATTAGTGGTCATAAAAAATATGAAAATAGAAAACATGTGAAAATATTCTTGTAATAAATCAATTAAAATTATCTCTAATGAAACTAACAAATATGTTGATAATTGAAAATGTAACACCAATTAGTCTACTTGCTCGCCAATTGTAAAGTTTATGATGGAATCATACCAGTCTATCATATGTACCTAATAGTGAAAATCAATTAAAAATGTGTGAAATTTTATTTTAAAAGGTCAAGTATGCAAATTTTTAAGATCATTCAAGGCTTAATCAAATTCTAAGAAATTAATATTATTTCAATAAATAAAGATATTAACAAAATTTGTAACACACAACAGAAATCACATTGGATTATCACAATAAAATAGTTAAATGAATCAACATAGTTTTATTGTAAATATCAAGCTTTCATATTCAAGTAACGAGATATTGATTTCATAATTTATCTTATATTATCAATCCTATCCAACAGAGTAAATCTTTTTGAAAAGACAATCTCTTATAGGACTGAATATTCTAAATAAATGAATCAAGTTTCTCTTTGTGTGAAAACTTCTTTATGTAAACTTTTATTATTTATGAAGTGCTCTTGAAAATTATTCAAGGATGTCCAAAAGAACAAAAATAAGGATAAATAACAATAATCAAGAAACTAATAAAAGAATAAGACAAAACTAAAATAAAATGAGAGAAAGAAACTAATTGATGGTTAGAATGTAGTAAAATTGTAAATTAGTGAATTAGGATTAAAACCTATTAAATTTAAAACAAAGACACAAATTAAATAACATATAATAAATAATATAATGAACTATACAAAAAGATACATAACTAACTAGATTAATGCAAAGAAAAGGGATAGAAAAACTAGGGACTTAATAAATAGAGAATGAGATAAAATAGATTGATATAATAAGAGAAATATATATTGAATAAAAACACTGTAGAATAGAATAAAATAAATAGAGAAGAATAAAAAAATATTATGAAATAAATAAAAGTAGAATAATTTGAAATGTATAAAACAAACTTAGATTTGAGAAGGATTATTGAGAAATAATTAACTTCATAACTAATTTAAAAAAAATTGAAAAAATAAAGTGATAAAAATGAAATTTAAGTAAATTATCATACAATGTGTGAAATAATATTCATTATTTATGGGAAGTTACTAATCATATAAAAATCCATTCCCTCTGTCTTCTTCAAATTAGACCCATTATTGGAGACCCTAGAGAGAGAGTTGGAGCTCTCAGAATGAACAATGATTTGTCGATTTTCTAATATCTAGCCTTCCCTCCTAGACCTGCATAACTGGGCTTTGGTGAAGTGGAAGACATTAATGGAAGTTAACCTTAATATATTCCCCTATGCCAAGGGTTTATTCATATTAGTTTTTGATCTAGTATAAGATAGAAATGTTGTCTTCCAAGATTTTAAGTGGTCTTGGGGACATAATATTTGACTCTTCAAGCCATGGTATCCGATGTTTGACCCACTAAAGGAGACCTTTGACATCTAATCAGATTGGTAAATCTTCCTTATTTACCTCTACAATTTTGGATATAAGACTACTTTAAATCTATTGGTAATTCTTTGGGAACTTATGTTTTAGTGGATTCTACAACTAAAGGTTATGACCACCTCACTTTTAATCGTTTGTTGGTAACCTAAAAACTTATGAAAATATTCAAGAGATTATTAAACTGAATGTTTAAGATCACATCTGTAACCAAACTCTTGAATATGATAGTTTTTCATTTTGATGTCAAAATTGTTTTAAAACTGGGCATTCAGCCTCATCTTATAAATATACTAAGTGCAAAAAGGGAGATTATTGATGGAAGGATGCCCTTCTTGAACACCATATTGTTAGATATTACTCTAAGGAGATCATTTATGAAGAGGATCTAAATGGATAATAGTATTAGAGGGAGTTGTAACTTGTACGACTTCCTTACACAGAAGGTGTTTCCAAGGCTGACCCAAACACTCCAGTTGTGAGGGTATAGGATTCAAATTTAGAAACCCTAGTTCAAACATTCTCTAAGGAGGTGAACCTAGAGATTAAAATTTCAAGGGTAGATCCTAATGATGTAGTTTCAACAATAGAAAAATACCAACCCTTTAAATCAATTGATTTTTCTATACCAGTCAACCCAAAAGCTATAAAAGACATGAGTGAGTGGACCAAAGTGCAAAAAAATAAATAATATAGAAAATATGAGGTCTAGAATACTAGTATCACTCTCCATTAAAGAGGGAATTCAAGAAATTTTTTCATATAATATGGTTGTAATTAATTAGGTGAATTTCTTGGTGGAAGTTTTTCAGAAGATTACTTAACTGTGGGTTGCTCTATGAAGGTAGTTTCTGTTACATGATTGTGTTGATTTTAGCCCCTTGGCTTGTTTTTCCTACTCATTTATTGCTATTAGAGGTGTTGTACATGAAATTTAATGTTTGATATTTATCTCTCCATTGTATTAAGTTTGTGAGATCATCAAACCCTTGATATTTACCTATCAAATTAAAAAAAATCATTATTCCAAAAAATTATAAATAAAATCCTCACATATGATTATATTATTTTGTAATCATCAAAAGGTTTATAATCTCATCCATATTCAAATAATCAACTTATAAATTAAATAATCAATCTAGATATACCTAATTGTACCAAGAAACACACTTCATTGTGAAAGAATGTGTTTTTTAGTCTTCTTATAAATAACACTTGTTCTCAAATATTTATATTAGAAGAGAAACTACAGTATGAAGTTTGAACTAGAAAACACTATACGTATGTATTTATCTCCCTTTTAATGATTTCCTTAAAGTATTTTTAAGGTATTTATTTAGAAGTTAGTTATTATTTTAAGTTATAAATAGTCTTTAATTAACTTAAAATAAAGTTAACTATTTAATTAGACCTTTTAAAATAATAAGTTCATAAAGTAAACTTTATTAAAACTTAAAAGACAATAATTTAATAAGATGAAACAATTCTTTAATGGGTGTGGGGGCACTTATAACAACTTAATTAATCATAATTAAAAATAATTATATGATTCAAACAATCATAAGTGATAAATCTAAAGTAATTAATCTATAAACATCTAAAATTATCAATTTTTATCTTTGAGAATGAGAATCAATAATTTAAAACACTTACCATTAATTACTATAGACAGAAAAAAAATGATTTCTAAATAAATATGAAATTCATACTAAAACCACACATTTTATACAAGTGATTAAGCCACTCAATACTAATGTATCATTGAGAAAATAATCAAATGAAATAAATAATATAATCCACATGAAGTCTACTATAACAATTAGCCACTATCAAATTAAAATATTAATATAAAATAACACAGTATGTTACAAATGATTTGACAAAACTGAAAATAAATTAGTCTTAAAATCCAAAATAAGTACCTCTATCCTAGTCTGAATTCACAAAACTATGTAGATTCAATGTTTTTATTTTATCAAGATTACCCTGATAGCAAATGATATAGTTAGACATCCCACACAAATACCTAAATATCCTCTTCACCATAGTCTAATTTTACTTTCCCATATTCAACTTAAATAAGCTCACTACTCCCATTATATGATAAATGTTAGGTCTAGTACAAACCATTGCATACATCAAGCTACAAACAATACTAGCATATAGGACTAAAAACATGTCCTCGAATTTTTCATCTTTTTAGGACATTTTTCAATAGCTAAATTTTGACCAACATGAAAGGGATTACTAAAATGAATGTTTTATTGCATATTAAACCTTTTTATTATCATTTCAACCTAATTCCTTTGATTTACTCACAATTTCTTGTTTACTCAATCTCTTTTTATTTCCATGCTAAAATATATTTTTAGCACTGAGATCCTTCATATCAAATTTAGATGATAATTGAGACTTAACTTGGTTGATAATTTGATTATTATTACCAATTAACAACATTTCATCCACATAAAATACCATGAAAAAATATTTTTCACCTTCTTTTTTTAAGTAAACCTAAGGATCAACTTTTCTTCTTCCAAGCCCAAGTCCCAACCCATACCTGTCAAAGTTTTGGTTCCACTTTCTTGATAATTGATTCAATACATATAATAATATTTTAAGCCTATATACCAAATCCTCTTTTCCATTTATCTTAAAGCTTCCTAGCTATGTCATTTAGATTACCTCCTCAAGATAACTATGTAGAAAAGTTGAATTTACATCCAAATGTTTTATATGCATACAAAAAGTAGTAGAAATAACTAGAATAAATCTAATTAAATGTAATTTAGAAATAAGAGAAAAAAACTCATGAAAATAAATTCCATCTAATAGAGATAATCCATTTTATACCAGGTGCAATTATTCTTCTCTATTTTCCTAAATACATTATACTTCTTAAATACCCATTTGCATCCAATAGGGTTTATTCTAGGAGGTAATTTTACAAAGTCTCATGTCTAATTTTTATTTAGGGACTTCATTTCTTCTTCCATAGCATTCTTTAAATATTGTTTCATTTGAGATGAAAGCATCATTTATAATCTTGGGATATTCATCAATAACAAACAAAACTGATAAAATAAATGCAAAATAGAAATCAGAAGGACCATATCTATCAGGTTATGTTGTTAACTAATCTAATATTATTATGACTACAGTTTTCGGTACTATATATTTTTCCTCCTCATCAACTTCATCTAAATCTTCAACTTAAAACTCCCACTCTAGTTCATATTTTTCCATTACTTCAAATTTAGACACGTTTTCTCCATTTTCTTCTTTAAATTGAATATATTTAAATTTATCCTTTGATTGTCCTTATATTTTGGAACCCCTTTTACTTCTCTAAATATAATATTTCAACTATAAATAGTCTTCTTCATTTTAGAGTTTCATAACTTACATCCCTCCACACAAGTACCACATCCAATAAATATACACTTTGTTGATTTTATACCCAGATTGTTTCTTTTTTTACACACAAACACAACCAAAAACTCTAAGATGTTTGAGAGAGGGTTTCTTACTAGTCCATACTTTTTATGGAGTTCTATCGACTAGGGCTGATTTGAGTGATCTATTTATCAAATAACAAGCAGTCATGAGTGCTTATATTTTAAAAAAAAAATCTAATCATGCACCATTGAGAATTCTCTCACCTTATCCATAAAACTAATATTCATTATTTCTACAATTCTATTATATTGTGGTGTATATAGAGTTATCTTTCTCCTTTATATTTTGCAGACCTTACAAAATTTATTGAAAGCATTGGAACAGTATTCTCCACCAATGTCACTTCTCAAGACCTTAATCTTATCCTCTATCTAGTTTTAAAAAATATCCTTAAACTCCCTAAACTTACTTAAAACCTCATATTTAGCCTTAATATAGTAAATCTAAGTTTTTATCGAGTATTCATCTATAGAATAAATATAATACAGAGATTTCTATAGTGATGAAACCTTCGCACGTCTAAACACATAACTATGAACTAAATGTAAAATACCTTATAATATTATATCACTATTATAAACATCACTCAAGGGCTTACTAAACACATAATTCTCATAGAGATCAAATCATAAGGGTAGCATGTCTACAATGCTTACTAGACTAGTAGCCTTGTCCTTCCATCAGGAAATGAAGTCAATTCCACTCAAACTCAAACCTAATTTAACCTTGACCAATATAAGACAACTAACTTGACCTCCAAACACTAAAAAATAAGAACAACACACACAAAGTAAAGGAAAAAAGACACACACACATGTGTTAGCTAAGCACTTGGGGAAAAAAAGACACAACAAAGCAACTAGTATATACAATTGGCCTAAACATATCTTCTTCCTCCTAGATCAAAGAGGAAGTTTATGAGATCTTTTAATTCATGAAATTAAAAATGGCATGAATCAAGTTGCCTATTGGATCTATTAGAGTAATTAATATGGGTTAATTACTTGTTAAGCTTACTTAGGTAGATGTCAACATTGAGTCAACATACCTACCTCTACTTACCCACTCACTCACTCTCTATCTCATATTTATAGACATTCCTAGAGTGTATTTCATAACATGGAAGATATGGAGACATAGAGGATTGATCACATTGTAATCTATTCTTCTATTAATACATAGTTTCTCATTGTGTGAGCAATGTGTTAATCAGCATGGTTGTGGCAATGGATTCTTGGAGAGATCTTGGGTGAGAGTTTTGCAAACTCTGACATGGTATTAGAGCCTCCTTCAAAGTTCCATTTCTCAACATTTCTAATTTATCTTCTTATACTTGCTTATTATAATAGTCAGTATTTTGAGTGTTGTATTGGCATTCATTGAAGCTTGTATTTGTGGTTTATGGTATTTCAACTAGATCTAAGTTTGTATTCTTGGTGGTAGTCTTAGAATTTGTTTTTGAAAACCTAAACCCCTTGCTTCTAGCCCATACTCTACTGAACTATCCTCCCATATCCATTTTTTTTCATATGGTGTGTGTAAACCAAACATCCCATCCTTTTTTATAATTTGTAATCTTTAAAATATGTGTTTGTATCTTGAAGATTTACATGTGCTTATGTTGGGATTATGGTAGTCAATCTTAGTTTTGTAGATTTGAGTGTGTCCTCCATTGCCATTTACATTTCCATTTAGTTTTTTGGATCAACATTATATAGGTTGTATTCTTTTTAGATCTAGGTTGTAAGCTTCATTTGAGTCATAAAACTATTGCAGATGTTGTTTCTATTAACAATAATGTGGTTGTTACATTTGGTGACAATGGTGGTTTTGTTCCCAATTACGTGAGGATACCTTTCACCCCCTTGGAATGTACCCCTTTACAATGCATCCTTCTCATCTATTTTGCCTTATTTTTCAATCTTTGGCATTGGAAAAGTCTACTAGGGTGTTGCAGACTTGGATGAGATAGAGGCATTGTCTTTCTTTCTTTTATTTCATATTTGTTCTTCTATAGAAGTGGGTAGTGTTTCATTTCCATCTTATAATTGAGCTACAGCCCAAGAGCAATACAACCACCATTATTTTATCCCAACTATTTCAACTCAAGTAGAACAACATTCCATTTCAATCAAGGATTTCAATAGACTGCAAATATGCATTTATCTCTATGTCTATGTTTTCAACAAACTTGTTAGATGACATGTATTTTGGCCTTTTTTGATTCATTTTGGATTTGTTCTCTAAAACTATTAGATCTAGCGACCATGCCTTTGCATCTAGCAACATTAACATTATTTCCATTTCAAGTTATGTTATGTTCTTGTCTTTTACTCAGCCCAAGTGTAGCGATGCCACCACTCTTTTTATCTCAGCTGACCAACTCAAGTAGAACCATGCTCCATTTCAGCCAAGGATTTCAATGTATTGTATTTTTCATCATACTATAATAAGGTGGCATGGTTAGGCAAGTTGCAGCCAAATGGAGGGGAGAAAACAACAGTGGAGTGATTGGGAGTCTCTCATTTATTGCTGTTCATGTCACTCTGGAGAGGAAATCCCTAGTTTTGAAGCTTTGTTATCCATTTTCCATGGTCTATACACATGTTCCTATGGCAGTAGGATGTGGTGAAGGATGAAGAGGATTGGTGGTGACTAGCTGTGGCATGGTAGGTGGCAGTTGCTCCTAGTCTCTGTTCACTGCAACATTCCTCTAGAAACCTCTCATCAATCATTGTCTTTCTTTGACCTCACTACCATAAAGTTTAATAACTCCAAATAACATCTTTTTTACATTGATTTTTCTATCTTGACTTTGTTATATTTTCTTCCACTTGCTATCTTTTACTGGTAGGGAGACAAATTTGTTTTTGGCGGTGATCTGTTCAAAAGGTAGTGCCTTTTTGCATAGGAGGATTATGTTGACAAATTTTTGGGCTATGATTTGATAGGCCTTTTTTGTGTTCTCACATGGTGTGAGGGCATATTAATTTTTTATTGTTTTTATTAACAAAAATAATATTTTGTAAAAGGAACTAGTAATTGGTTTTTAATTTTCCTTTTTCTCTCACCTGTCAAAGACAGAGGGTGAGGCCTAGGTTGGCAGGAGGCCAATTCTACCTCAAAAATAAAACCATTGTATTCCTAGTTCCATGTTGATTCTAATGAGTGGCTGGAAGGCTGGGTTCCCTTACCTATGGTGTATTTTTTTAATCATTTAGTGCAATTTTTATTAAAAATAAGCTATTTATGAGAAATCATTTTATTAATATCTTACAAATGGTAACTCAAAATCAAGTACCATCTTTTTTAAAAGTGTTTATTTTTAAATTTCCTCTATAGCTAGCCCATTTATATTATAAAATTAACTATTTTATAAAGTGCCACATTCTGGGGGGGCTTTTTGCATTGGTTTTGCTGTCATTGCTTACATTATGTGGTGACATTCAATGGTGACATTTTTTACTATTTTATGAGAATTTTTTGAAGGAATATTCAGTTTTTTCATGTATCATATTTCTTTCACTTTTCAAAGATCTAAGAGTGAGGTATGGTCTGGTAGGAGGTCAAACCCCCTCACAAGTAACACATACTTTCTTCTTTCTCCTTTATATTGTCATCATTTGTTGCACTCATGGATGCATTTTTAGTTGAGTCTGATGTCCTATTTTGAGTGTAAATTATCACTACTTTGGGTTTTTCTATTTTATGGTCCCTACATTATAATTTACACACACATCTCGAATGCATTTTTCACTGAGCCTGACATCCTTGTATGTGATTTTCATGTTTTTGTTTTTCACTGTTGATTCTCTTCTATGTGTTTACATACATTATGGCTCTTTTTTCCACTTTCCACACTCTTCTATCAGCCCACAACATGCATTAGTACATTGACACACTGATAGTTGTGTCTTGTCTTCTCAAGGCCCCTTTCTTAGCACCTCGCCTTATTTTATGGAGACACTTTTTTTCTCCCTTATTTTTTAGAGCATCTTCTACATTTTTAACAACTTTTTTTTCAATAGTTGATAGTCTCCTCATTCTTGGAGCTATTCTAGTGTATACAATGTTAGCTTGTTTGGTGTTCAAGTAGTAAATTTAGGCCACTCATGTAGACCTTTATTTTTTCCACTCCATCCATTCAGTAGTATGGGGGGTGTGATGTACATTCTGCTTCTTGGTGTTGACCATTATTTGCACTTATAGTACTTTCATCACCACCAAAAATCTTCTTGATTGAAGCTATTCTGGTGAATTCCAATGTCAGTTTTTTTTTGTGATCAAGTAGTGGATTCATACCACTCATGTAGATTGATTTCTTTTTTGACATGAGAGTACTTAGAGTGCGAACTTATTCAACATCATCTACAGAGGACTTTATTACTCTTTATTCTTTTTTTTTCTCTTTTTTGGGGGGGGGATTTTTTCCTACAAGTTTTCTCTCTTTTCTTCACTTTCTGAGAGTTATGTTTTTATAGTTTTTGTGTCCATGTGTGCTTTCATGTTTTTAGCACAATAATGAGTTAGGCTTCCAACTTTGTATGTGGGTATCTTATTTAGGCACTTTGTTTGTCAAAACTTGTATGAGGATTATATAATGTCTCATCATTTGTTGGTCTTCTTTAGTGTAATCTTCTATATTTTTGACACCACTTTTTTTGATAGTTGACAGTCTCCCCTAGCTTGATTGTAGCTATTTTGGTGAATCTCAATGTCATATTATCTTCTTCAATAGTTTGATAGTCTCATTTAGTGTGCATGGAGCTATTGTTGTGTATATAGTGTCAACTTGTTTAGTGTTTGAGTAGTAGATTTAGACCACTCATGAAAATATTATGATTATTTTCACCTAGTGTTCAGCATTGGGGGATGTTTAGTAATGCTTCCTCGGGTTTCATCTTCTACCTAGTCTTTTGGAGATTAGTGTTACTTCTATTTGATCATTATATTTAGCACTAATTCCTATTTTACTTGGAAATTATAGCAATTGGCATCCATGTATTTTGACAAGATGGATTGGCATCCATTAGGACACTTGATTCTCTTGACTTTGTACATAGGTACCCAACATGGCATAGTTGTTGGGACCTATCTTCTGAGGAGTCTTACACTCTTTTATTTTTAACTGCTCCCTAAGTTATGCTTAAGGGAGGGTGTTAGGGTAATTAATGTGGGTTAATTACTTATTAAGCTTACTTAGGTGGATGTCAACATTATGTCAACATACCTACCCCTAGTTACCCACTCACTCACTCTCTCTCCTATGTATAGACACTCCTAGAGAGCATTTCATAACATGGAAGATATGGAGACATAGAGGAGTGATTTAGATTGTAATATATTCTTTTGTTAATATATAGTTTCTCATTGTGTGAGTAATGTGTTAATTGACATGGTTATGGCAATGGATTCTTAGAGAGATCTCAGGTGAGTGTTTTGTAAACTCTGACAAGATCTTGATATTTTTGTCTTCATCTTCTTGCTTGCTAAATCTCTTGGCATGATTTCAAGTGAAGTAATAGCAATAAACTAGTCACCTATAAAAACATATTCATCTTATACTTCAATACCCACTCCATATTATTTTTTAGTTACAACCTCATCTAATCATACTCTATCTAGACATTGTCCTTAGGTCTCTATGGCATATTGAGTGACCTCATATTGTTTATCAGCTATTGCAAGTTCATCAAGCTCTTCAAGGATCTTTGCATACTCAATCCAAACTACATCATGGTCTTCAATGGGTGTGTTTTGATCAACCTTCTCATGAGCATAATCTTAAATAATAAATGTACCTTTACAAAAGGATTCAATCTCTTGAATAGATTCAAGGAACTATATCCAATCTTATTTTGGTTCCTTGCTTTGGTCAAATTGAATGAGACCAACTTGAATAACATATTCATATTTATCCTTAAGAGATATGGGGTTGTCAAGAACTTCAAACCCTCTATGCATTCATGATGTAATTGGGAGTCAACCTCTTCAAGTTCAGCCTCTTGCTCACTGGGAACTATTTCAACTTCATCCAAGACTTTATCTTGTACTTTTTCCTCAAAATTACATTCTTGTTCATTTTTGAAAACTTAATTGTTTTTTTCTTCCCCAAGTGGAGTACCAATGAAAATTTCTTCCTCATACAGACTTGAATCATCTTCATCATTTGTAATTATGGCTTGATCTTCTCCATTTACCTCCCATAGTATAGGTTATTCTTCAATAAGGGAGATTGTGGGAGAGCATGGGATATGTTAATGAGTTATCATGGGAACTGAAGGATTTTTCTTGCAACTTGAGGTCTTGGGAATGGTGGAATCTTGTAATAATTCTTGCAGAGAGATAAAATTTAGTTGTGCTATAAGTGCCTAATTTTTATCAACAAACTTCATTCTTCACATAGCCTTCTTGAGGTTCTTTAATGGCTGCAAATTGATTTTTAATTCTCTAGAATAGGACCTCTTTATTGTCTTGGATTCCTTCTTGGATAGACATCCAAGATGTAAAATATTTGGGTTCTCAAGGAGGGGGAATTGGGGTTTGAATAGGCACAAGGTCGTTTTTGGTTTTAATTTATAAATATTGGCTTGTTTCAAGATCTATAATTTTCAATTCCAAGGCTTCAATTTTCTTGTCTATACTCTCTTGGAATAGCTCCTCTTAAGGATGGTCAATGACTTCATGAATATACAAAGCATAAAAAGGCTGATAAGTAATGAAAAAGGGATATTTAAACACCTAATTAAATGCACTTTATTATCTTTCCCAAATCTCTGTATTCTCTAATACAAATGTACATAACTTATTCCTCTCTAATGGATCATTATATGTAGCTTGAAATAGCCCAATCACTTCCACATATTGAGAATTTGAAAAAACTCTTTTTGCACATTTTAGCATCTTGTTCTCCATCTCATCCATTCCATCTTGATAAGCTTGAAAATATAGTGGAGGAGGGGAAGGAAGATTGCATGGTTGAATACAAGGCTATTCATATGCATTGCCATAGCCATATGGGGATGATGTAAGATGATGATAAGACTAATATGGATCATAATGAGGATAAGAAAGATAATCTTGGTAGTAAGGAGGGTAAAAATCTAGATAAGGTTATTGAGGTATATAGTTGGGATAATATGAAGGCTTATGATAGGACTGATAAGGATCATTATACAGCTAGTATGTCTCATTATAGGAATGATAAGGGTCATGGTGAGGCTGATAAGGACTGTCATAGGCTTGAGATGCCTCATAAACTTGAATAAAATTTTAATTTAATTCAAACTTAGCCATAGAAACCTCATCAAGATAGTGAATTGAAAGCACAACCTACTTTGAACAAGTGTTTGGTTGCTAGAACCAATTGATATAATCACCACTAATGTTTTGAATGCCTCAAAAGGCTGATATGTAGAAGGAAAACACAATAATGTTTTAACCACTTTAGACCTTAGTCTTATCGGGTATGACAAAACTATTATATCTAAAAAATTTAACCTTGGAAGTTTATTCAAGCCTTCCAAATTTAGAGTAACATGGAGATAATCCTAGGCTATGGGTGACCTTTAGTTGGATTAAATATCTAGATTAAAGAGATATTTCTCCTTGATGTATCACTTAGGATCATTTACTAATCTACAAAAATTTTAATAAAAGGGAGAGAAACCTACTCTAATGAAGGTGATGCACCACAATTATTTGACCACTACCAACTAATTGCATGTGCACATCAACCATGAGACTAACCTAAACAAACACTACTCCTAATCTTCCTCTCTACATCAGTAATTCATTATGGAGGTTGTGAAAGATTATTGGGATAGGAGGATTAATAAAGAGGTCATAGAATGACACTAATGAATAGACAAGTCACTCAACCTTTACACTTCACTTAGAAACTTCACAAGACCTTAAAAATTATTTTAAACTACATATAAGTACTAGAAAAGGACAACATGCAAAGGAAGCTATGTTAATCACTTGACCAGATCAACTAGTCATACACACACATTGAAACAAGACAAAGGAGGAGGTAAAACCAAAATTTTATTATTAATCAAAGGCTTGAAAATGGGCAAGGATTTTTCATACCTAGGTGTAGGATACATACATAGACTATCAAGGCTACTTAAATAGAGAAGTGTGAGTAGAAGAGAGAGAGGCATAGAAGGGAAAGATCACAAGTGTCTTAGCAAGAGTTAAACTTAATAATAGGTTGAATAAAAATTTAATCAAGTATAAAATGACAAGTGTTTCTTTACTTAAGATTTTTTCTCTTCCAAGTGGCATGGGAGTTTCAAACTTTGCTTGACACATTGATCTTGTTCTTCAAAATTACCCTTCTCTTGACTTGTGAGGTGACAAGTGGCATTCATCTGGATAAATTAATATTTAAATGATATTTTAAATTTATATTGACATATTTAATCTTATTTTTATCTATCCAAAATGACATCTTAGTGGTAATCATCAAATAACTCTTTAGGTGTCTTGAAACCCTTTAGCTCTGCCATGCCTCACCTTGCTTACAAGTGTCAAATCTTAATTTAATATTTAAAAATGAAATTTATATCAATTTATGGCATAAATATATCATATTATACTTTAATAAAATTATTTTTAGACCTCAAACTCTTTCCAATGCTTCATCTTGCACCTTAAGCTCTCACTAGCCCTCAAATCCTTATAGCACTGAAAACACACAAAGCTCCTTGTGTGGAAGATCATATGAATGATATTTGAAAAATAAATATATTTTTGAGTACCTCGTATTCCCTTACATGTCCATGTCAAATTTCATGACCCAAATCTGAGTGTAAGTGTACTTGTTTTATTGTTATCTCTCTCTAATTAGACCTCAATAAGGCCTCTAGGCTTAAAAATTGAGTTTTGGCTCAAATTAGATCCCACACATGTGAAAATAAATAAAAGTGTTTTATTAAATTTACCCATCTATTTTCCATTATCCATGCCAAAATTTATCTTATTATACTATGTATGAATGGGTGAACCATGAAATGAAAAAAACCCTAATCTAAGCAGTTGTTCATGCATGAGAGGTGATTGGAGTGTTTTTCCAAGAGGTTCTTAGGTTATAGTGCTTTAAAATTATCTTTTGAGGTCTTAAAAATCATCATACAACTCAATTCACTAAAGATAGGTCTCTTGAAGTATTCTATAGGTCTGCATATATGCTCTTTGGCTAGTAAAATGGTGGATTTCTCCCTTCTTGACCCACATAATGACTTGAATGACTCATATACCACTATATGAGACTTGAATAGGTGTATAGGTAATTTTTAAAAAAATTTAAAGTTGATATAGACCTTTTTTATTGTTTTTTAATCCAATCCTTACTCTGTACCCTCACAAATAACATCTAAACATGTATTGAAGCTAATTTTGTACACATGTACCTTCACATGTGCCAAAAAATGGTTTATTAAGTTTATTATGGGAATAATAAAGACCATAAAATTAGTTTGGATTCTATTTAAATCCATCCTAGACAATTAGAATAAGAATTTCCTTAGTCAAGTCATTTGAATGCTCTTTAACAACCTATGAGTGCCTTGCATTCTTGAGGATTGTTCATAGAGCACAGGCTCTAGATGAACATCCAAATTCCATGAATTTTAAATTAATATGGGTTATTTATTATTCCTAATATATTTATCTACCATGAATCCCCTCATGAAATATATGAGCATATCAAATTACAACTTGGGTTGGCAGACTACGTTAGTGAGGTCTAAAAGAGAAATCTAGGCCTAAAAGGCTATTTTAGAATTTGGTTTGAGATATAGACATATTTTTAAGGTATTTGAAACTCAAATACCATGTACCAACGGTCATATTACCATTCTTCTTCTTCATACCTTTTTTAGCTTCCATTAGTTCATACTAGGGTTTATTAACAAATCAATACAATTGACCCTAACTGACTATGTTATCCCGTTTTATCATTACTAAAGGGATTAAAAACATATTATAATGTTTTATTTAAGTATATAAACTTATTATTATATAATTCATGTTATAATTCCACCTCATTCAAATAAACTTTCATCACAAGTTTATATAGGCATGTGTGTATGTTCAGGGTTATCAAACCCAGACAAATTTCTCAAAACTTAGAGTTGCATTTAATGACCCTAAAGATCATATATATTTCATGATATAATTATAATGTGAGTTTAATATGTTTATATTCTCCCTATATACCTTTACATATTCAAACCAAGTATGCATCTTCACTTGATAAGGTGGGCATGTAGGTGTCAAACTTACTATGTGTATGTCGGGTTCAAATGAGTCTTGTTTGGATTACTTTATATAAACATTTATTTAGGTTTATTTGAACTATATTTACCATTTACACTTTATTTATAAACCTAACTCTAACTCCACTATTATGTATATGTATCCTTCTCTCAAATCTGAAATCCAACTTGAGTCACTCAAATAGTCTTATAGGTGGTTATTGGAGTGTCTTAACTACACTTAGAATGGGAACCTCTTCAAGAGGGTCTATATCACCTTTTAAAACCTTAACCCCTATTTAAGGTTTATTCCTTAATATCTATCTTTATTAACAACACTTCATGACTCCCATATGTCATTGACTCCTTCATGACTGTAGGTGATAATTAGGGTTCATTAGGTGTCTTGAGCATTGGTTTTGAATACACACTTATCCATGATATTTAACCTCTACTACACTTATCTCATTATTTTAGGCCTTAAAAATTCAACCTTTAATAAATATGTTAGTACATATCTTATGGAATACAAACCTATAGGTTTATAGACCTATAGGTCTGTATTTATAATGCATAAAGCCTTAAAACCTATGTATTTCATTCATCCTAAACCTAAAGAGGATCATTAATTTGACATATAACATACCTAAATAGGTTTTGACCTTAAAAAAATACCATCAAATCATATTTTAACCTTTTTAATCAACTATATGTAAGCAGGATTAGGACACAATCCTTGGCATAACACCATTATTTATTACTTAAAGTTAATATGAAGGAACTAAGTCATGTTAGAAGATTATTAAATTAAATTAAATATTATTTGAGGAATTTTAGAAGAAAATAAAACATTATCAACCTTCTAAATTCCTATAAAAATTTAGGGTTAAACCTTTCAAGCCATTTTTATGTAGGCAACCTTCTCACAGTCTCAAACTAAGATGTTAAATGCTACTAGGAGAAGGTATAAAAAATTCAATCCTGTTGAATGATCTTGAATTATATTATAATATTATGAAACACATGTAACCATCACTTATATGCCTTGAACCTTGTAGAAACCTAAAAACTCCATGTGTAAACCTACAACCTATATCATGTGGAAGTTCCTCTATTTACCTGGTTGTTTACATGTGTGAAACTGATGTATAAAAACATGAAATGTGTGTGTAGACCCTTCCAAACCTCCAAAAATTCTCCTCACTTTAAATATTCCAATCATGCAAGAAAATTTTACCAAAACTAATCCATTGGGGTTTTGCACCTCTTTTAAGCACCCTAGCTCCTTAGCGATTGTTCATAAAGTTAAGGATCTTAATAAAATAACCAATACCACTAATTAATAAGCCATAAAGGTCATAAAATTTGGTCAAAATATTATACTCCCACTCATCTCCTACTATACATAATGAGCATATGAAAACTACCTTTGTGAGCTTGTGAAGATATCAATAGGAGAGAATGTGTATTTTTCCTTCTTAGAATCTATGCAAGCTTCCTAAACTTGGAGATGACCTGGAGAATGTAAAGAGACACATTTGAAATGTTTTACCTAGAAGTGAGTCACCCAAGTCTATACAAGTACTTAAAACTACCCTTTTGGAGTGATTAAACCTATAAAACTAATGTCATCTAGCATTATGACATTCTTAGTAGTTAAAAATTTCCTTCACAATATTTTACAAAGGTGTTTTTATGTATATTTGGTATTGGTCAACTTTGACACATGTGGGATTTGATTATATACACCTTTATCCTTAATTTATCCTACCTTAAACTGATTAATGAGTAATATGACTTTTAGAAACAACTAAGGACCCTATGATACCATTTGACCAAGCTTCTTCACACCATGACATGACTATACTAGTCTAAGATAGAGATAAAGTATTACCTTAATCTTGTCAAATTAACCTAGAAAGACCTTTTTAAAACCACATAAGGCATGAAATGGTTAGGAACTAGGATTTTAAGACATGAAAAGCAAGTTTCTACCTATAGTGATTGACTTTTTGACTTGGGGATCAAAAATGGTCAACAACACCAACCCACTAATCTTTGTCCACAAGAAGATATTCCATCTTGAGCTTCTAAAACTCAAAATGTTGATAATTTTAAATGCATATCCTTGTGATTACCATCATTATATTTTAATAAAATAATTTCTCACACATAGATATCCCACTTAAACAATTTTTTATCATAGGTTAAAGAAACCTAAACTCTTTACCCAAAAACCTAGCTCTAGTTCCAAATGAAGAGAATAATATATCTGATAAACTAAAATGAAAGAATTTATACCAAAAAAATACTTAAGATAATAAAATAATATAAATTGAATACACACAAGACTACACAATAGATAATATTTCACATGGGAAACTGTTTTAAAAAAAACTAAGCACAATAACCTCCTTTACTCTTATATTAACTTAACCATCTTGCAATAGAATAAAACACTTCTCGATTCTTCTTTTTCCCTAATTTATGTGTGAGTATATAGGCACATCAATAAGTATCCATAAAAGTGGTATTACGATATAATGGGTACTAAAAATATAGGATATATAAAACATGGGTTAAAACCATCCAAATACATACCAATATTATTCCAAAAAATTTGAGTAGGCCTCATTTTGGCTCTATAGTCTAGTAGAGTGTAAATCATGGAAAATATGCAACACATTTCCAAAAATCTCCCACTTGTTGAATTTTTTTTTATAGGAGGCCATATGACCATATCTTTAGTAGTGAAGGGTAGCTATGTCCATTGATTTTATATAATAATAAATTTTCTGAGTACTCACAACCTTTTTTAGTGAATAAATAATATTCTCACTTGTGTCTAGTTTTCTAACAATACCTTATTTTATTCAACCATTTCCATTACAAAATGGTAATCAAAACCAATGTATTTCATTCTAGAGTGATACTCAGGGTTTATTTATATACAAATTTCACTTTGAGAGACTCAATCTATCTTTGTGACCTTTTAAACAAACCCAATAGTGGAAATAAACCTTTTAAGCCAAACCACTACCTTAATTACCTAAGTAGTCACCATGTACCTAGTATTTGTGGTGGATATTACAACACTAGCCTACTGATTGTTCACCAAACTTAAAATTATGATAAATAATTTGAACATAGACCCACTGGCATATCTTTATCAATCAAGATCTCTAACTTGGTATGAATTGACAAAACCATGTATCATCAATGTTTTATTTTTCCCTATATTACCCTTATAGTATATTGCATACCATTTTTACATGTAAATCTACTCATTAGTCTAACTGCATAATAAATTTTAGGTATGGTAAATACCATTTCATACATCAAGATATCAATAACACTAACATATGATACTAGAGATGTCCTCGAAATCTTATTTTATTTTAGGACACTGTTTAGTAGATAATTTTTTACCAACATGAAATGGGGTATTTCCTGCATCTTAAATATTTATTGTATCATTTCATTGTACTTCCTTTGATTTAACCACAATTTATTATTTACTTTATTTCTTTGAATTTTTGTGTCTAAAATATATATTTTTAGTATCGAGATCCTTCATATCAAATTGAGATGATAATTGAGACTTAACTTGGTCGATCATTTCCTTATTATTATCATTTAACAAAATTTCATCCACATAAAATATTATGCTAATAAATTTTTCACACTATTATTTCAAATAAACATAGGGGCTAGTTTTTCTTCTTCCAAGTCCAAGTCCTAACACATGCCTGTCAAATTTATAGTTCCACATTCTTAGTGAATGGTTCAAGTTGTATACATATTTTTTCAACCTACACACCAAATCCTCCTTTCCATTTATCTTAAAATTTTCTAGTTTTGTCATGTATATCTCTTCATCAATCTCACCATGTATAAAATTTATCTTTACATCCAACTATTCTATTTCTAGATCGAAAGCAAAAATAATAGCTAGAAGAAAACTATTAAAATTATAATTTAGCAGCAGGAGAAAAATTATCACCAAAATAAGTTACCTCTTCCTAAGAGAATTCCTTTAATACTGAGTAAGATTTATACTTCTCCATTTTCCCATATACATTGTAATTATTCATAACCACCCATTTACATCCAATAATTTTTCTTCGAGGAGGTAATTTTACCAAGTCCCATCTTTAATTTTTTTCTAACAACTTCATTTCTTCTTAGATAGCCTTATTCTAGGACTTAGTATATTTTGAGTAAAAATTAATCCTTTACAGTCTTGGGGTCATCAACAATAATAGATAAAACTAATAAAATAAATAAAAATTGGAAATCAGTAGGACTATACCCATCATGTGATCTTCTTACCCAATATGATCTTCTCAAGGCTAGAGTTTCTAGTTTTGCATCTTTTGTTTCATCCTCTTTACTTCATTTGAATCTTCCTAATGTAACTTTTGTTGTGTTTTATATTCTAGAATTTCTTCAAATTCAAACACTTATTCTCTCTATTATTCTTCAAACTAAATTTGTTTGGGTTCATCCTTTGGCTATCCTTATGATTGTAAATAGTCTTATTCATTTTAGGGTTATATAACTTATTTCCCTTAACTCCAATATTGTATCCAATAAAGATACAATTTTTTTATTTATTTTCAAGATTATTCTTTTTTCCCTTTAGAATGTACATATAATCATCACAACCAAAAATTCTAAGATGTTTGAAAGAGGGGTTCTTACTAGTCCTTTCTTCCTATGGAATTTTATCAACTAGGACTAATATGGATGATCTATTTATTAAATAACAAGAAGATATGAAAAAATTTCCCCAAAATTTTATTTCCAATCTTACACCACTGATCATTCTTCTCATATTATTTATTAAATTCTTATTCGCTCTTTTTACAATTCCATTATATTGTGATGTATATGGAGTTGTGTTTTACATTTTTATTCCGTAGTCCTTATAGATCTAATTGAAAGCATTGGAGTAGTACTCTCCACCATTGTCACTCTTTAAGACCTTAATATTATTCTCTTTATGGTTTTCAACAAGATCCTTAGAATCCTTAAACTTACTAAAAACCTCATATTTAGCCTTGATATAGTAAACCCAATTTTTTCTCAAGAAAATATCTTTAAACTAAATATAATATAGATATTTCCCTAGCGATGGAACCTTCACAAATCCAAAGACATCAGTAATTTAAAATCCCTTATGATCTTGTATCACTATTGGAAAACTTCATGTGATTTTTATTACCAAACACACAATGCTTAAATAAATCTAATTATAATATCTAGTCATAAATTCCTTCAACCATACATTTAGATTTCAATGCCTCAAGACCTTTCTCTTCAATTTGACCCATCCTGATTAATTTTATATTAATCTATTAAAATGTTAAAGATATTATAAAAATAAAGAGTGGATATTGGAGATGATATGATGAAGGATTGAGAGAACCAAGGATCAAGGGTCGACAATAATTTTTCCTTTAGATATGTGGTGGTCAGGGGAATTTTCTCTCTTCACATGCATGAACATTCTGCCATTGATTTGTATGATACTATAAATAGAGAATTTCTTTATAGTTTGGGGGTTTTAGGCCTATGAAGTTGAATAAATGTATGTAAATGAGTGAATTTAGGCCTATGATGGTGATTCAACCTGACTCGGTGAAGGAATATGTCAATCATTTGGCTAATCATGATTTGATTTACAATTTTATGGGGATTAGGGTATCTCTTCCCTTTTTAGAATCATGGGCACGTCACACTTAGAATATAGAGGGGGAAATGGAGGTGATTTTATCATCCAATAGTTATTTTATGGTAGTTTTTTCATGTGTATCATACAGGAATAAGGATTTTGAAGGAGGACCCTACTTCTATAACCAAGTGGATTTGTTCATTAAGCCATAACATATAGGTTTTAACCCTATCGAGGAGATACCATCAAGGCTTCTTGTTTGGGTGAGACTAATGAGGTTCCCATTGGAATTTTGGAGAAATGACATTTTTCACTTAGTTCTAATGTTGATTGGCAAACCAGTAGTCCCATCACAACAAATGATGGATAAAAGGATAATCATTAATGCCCATGTTTGCATTAATATTGATCTAATCAAACCCTTACCACATTCCTTAGAAATTCAACTAGGATCTTATTCTTAGATCCAAATAATTGAATATGAAACACTAAAATTTTATTTTCAACTATGTCATGAATATGGCCATCTCCAACAGCTGTGTCCTATATCTAATCATGTAGGCTCTTCAAGCAATGGGCCACCTCGCACACTCCCTAAATAAGATAAATATAAAGAAATTATGATGGAAGATAAAGATGGATTTATCTCAATCAATGCTTGGAGCAGAGGAAGTGGGAAGAAGAGAACTCTAAAGGATAGATAGATAGATGAGGTGTTTAAAAAATTTGAGGTGTTGGAAGACTTAGATTTGTCTAAAGGGGACCCTATAGAGAATTTTTTTGGGAAAGATACATTGAAGATGGAATAATTATTTGAGGTGAATTATGGGAAAAATTATAATAGTATATATGATGGATTTTTTGGTGGTTGAATGGACACAGATGTGCCCTTGGTGGCCTTCAGAGAGATGGAGATTAGTGGATACAAAGAGGTGACTAAGAGTTTAGTTTTGTCTATTTCATTGGATACTTTAGATAATGTGGTTCAAGGTGAGGATAAATATAGGGATTCAATAGAAGACTATAAAAAAGGGTGCTCTTGAGAAGCTTCCCAAAGTGGGTAGAAAAAAAGACCAAGAAAAAGTGAGATTAATTAGAGAGACACTGGTTGAGGTTGGTTTGGTGAAAACCATTGATTCTCATTTTTATTTATCTCAAAAATCATATTTCTCTCATGTAATTTAAGGGGTATAATAACATCCCTAGACAAAAGGCTATTTGTGACTTGATCAGGATCCACTCTCTAGATATTGTCTTTATCTAGGAGACTAAGATGTCTGTGGAAGGTATGTTGAATTTGGATTTTAGGATTTGGGTGAGAGGCTAGTGTTAATGTATTAGGGATCAAGGTATCGCAAGAGGTGTTTCCTATCTTTGGTATCCTCACAAAGTATTTCTAATGTGGTGTATTTCTAGTAGATCTTCTATATCTATGGTTGCTTGAAGCTTTGAATAAAGTGAAGTTAACCTTCTTACCAATGTCTATGCTCTGACTAATTTTTTAGTAAAAACCTTGCTTTGATATCATATCAAGTTGGTTAGTCTCTTGATCCTTATCTTCCTTGGATCATATCTAGGTAATTTAATGTTTTTACCTATCTAGAGGAAAATATAGGTAGTATTGGTAGGCTAAAAGATTCTTCTAGGCTCTTAATGAATAATATTATTCTTTTAAACCTAGCAGATATAAATCCTTCTAATAGAGTGTTTGCTTGGAATAATAGGAGGTGGGGGGATGATTATATCTCTGAGAGGATAGATAGGTTCTTTGTGTTGAACTTTTGGGTGAGTGATAGATGGACCACTAGCTCTAAAATTCTTGATTAGAAAGGCTCAAATCATTGGCCGATCAAACTTTCAACTTCTTTTTTCAAAACTTCTAAAAATCCTTCTTTCAGGTTCTAACTTATGTGGCTTTGAGACTCTTCCCTATAGGAGTTAGTTTTATATTGGTGGCACAAAGGGAATCTTATATATGGTATAGCTATGTATACCTTTTCCAAGAGGCTTCAATATATAAAATACATAATAAAAAGATGGTATAGGTAGTGCTTTGGCAATGTGTTTATGGATAAAGAGGATGCCCAATATCACCTGGATGACATTACTCATCAGATCCAAGATCATGGTTTAAAAGAGGAAAAATCTAAACTAGAAGCGGTAGCTATGAAAGAATTGGAAGAATGGGAGTTACATGAGGAAATTTTTTGGAAGTATTAGTCATATATTGATTGGTATTTTATAACTCGGTTAAGGATAGGAGGTGAGGGAACCTTATTACCTCTCTCAAGTCTACTAAAGGGAATCAACTTTCCTATCTTGGGATGATTTCCAAAGAAATCACTCATTAATACTCTTCATTATTTACTAAGGATACCCCTCTAGCAAAGGAGGAGGAGGACCTTATTTTGTGTTTCATACTCTCTTTGGTCTCTAATGAGACTAATTCAATGTTGAATAATCATATCACTTTGGAATAACTAGAGGGGTTTGTGTTTCAGATGAAGAAAGGGAAAGCCCCTGGTCCTGATGGATTTGCTATAGAATTTTACCAAGATTTTTGGGAAACCCTCAAATAGGACATCTAGAGGTGATCTTAGAAGAAAAAAGGATTAAATAGATTCTAAAGGCCATTAATTCTATGTTCCTTGATCTTATTCTAAAAATAGAAGGAGTTGATTCAATGGACCTATTTAGACCTATATCCCTATGAAATGTTGTCTACAAAATTATTACCAAGTTGATCATTGAAAGGCTTAAGTCATGGCTTAGTTCTTTAATTTTAGAGGAGCAAGAGGGATTTTTTTTTGGAAAACATATTGTGGATGGGGTTGTTTCTACAAAGGTGATTCATTCCATGGCTACCTCCAAATAAAAATCTATGTTTATAAATCTTGAGTTGGCCAAAGCCTATGATCGGGTTAAATGGACTTTTTGATAGAAGGTTTTGGAAGATTTTGGGTTTGACAGTGAGTGAATCAAATGGGTTATGAGTTTTGTCTCATTCTCTTCTTTTTATATTTTCATTAATGGTGAGCCTTTTGATCTTTTTGGAGCATTGCATGGTCTTCACCAAGGGGATCCTCAATCACCCTATGTATTTATTTTAATGGCTGAAGGCCTGGGGAGATTTATAAAGGCTCAAATGAGGAAATGATTGATTCAAGGGTGGAACTAGGGTAATATATTTCCTCCTCATTCTCATTTAAAGTTTGTGGATGATACTTCTTTGATGGGCTTAGTAAGATTTAATGAGGTAATTAATATCAAGTCTTTAGATATTTAATTGGCAGCCTCTAGGTAAAGGATTATTGAGGACAAGTCCTCCATTTTCTTCTTTAATACTCTTAAACTTATTCAGAGTAGGATTTCTCAAATTCTTATCTTCCATATTGGGAACCTCTCTTTTGTGTATCTTGGTATCCCTATAGCTTTGGGTGCTTTGCATAGCAGGTTTTGGCAAGATGTCCTGGATTATTTTTCATAAAAGAGTTTCTCATTGGACCTAAAGGTGGCTTTCCTCTACTAGGAGCTTGAATCTTATAAAGTTAGTTATTTACGATCTACCTATTTATAGGTGGTTTTTGTAGGTGGCTCCCTTAAGATTCATTATTGAGTCTGATTCCCTCTATTGACAATTTTTATGGGCCAATAATTTGAGCTTAAAGAAATAGAGTCTGGTTAAGTGGGATTCTATTTGTGGGCTAATTTAAGAAGGGGGTCTTGTGCTTTGTTAGACAAGTCTTATGGGTCAGGTTTTGGTGGCTAATCTTTATTGGAGATCATGTAGTTTGTAGGACTAAGATTGGGATAGAATCCTTACCATGAGGTATCTGGAAGGTGTAGAGAGTAAGGATGTTCCTCTATGCACACTATAGGAAAAAGGTTCAATTATTTGGAGTATCCTCAAAATAGGCACTAATTTGGTCAAGTAAGGGATATTTTGGATTTGTAACATATGTTTTAAGGCTTTATTCTATTCTGACTCCTAAGATGGGGCACCTCCTATCATTTCAATACACTTGCACTTACATTTTTTATGTAACATTTTTCTAAAGGTAGGTTGGAGTAGGGTGCAAGATTACAAAACTTCTCAGATGATGGGGCAAGTTGAAGTGTTCAAATGGAAATAACCTCTTAAGTGGCCTCCTAAGGGCTCTAAGGAGGACCACCAAGAGATTTAAAATATATTGACTGGTAGGGTGTGTAATTCCATGGAGGGGAGAGATATTCTTGCTTAGGACCCTAATCCAAATTTAAAATTCTTGATTGCTTCGGGTTAATAAGTGTTGGACAAGTAGATTTGTGGAATTTCTAAGGTTCCTTGGTGGAAATAAGTGTGGAGCAAGTTTTATTGGCCTAAATGTAATTTTTTCATGTGGTTGGTTGTGCATAATAAGTTCCTCACTTGGGAGATTTGAGAAAAAGAGGATTTCAAGGTCCTTCTATGTGTTTTCTATGAAATAACAATGAGGAATGTTCTTCCCACATTTTCTTTTTGTATACCTTTTATAAGGAACTCTAGCACTACTAGTGGAGGGTTTGTAATATGTCTTGTGTCCATGTGTCCTCCTTGGTTGAGTTCTAGGGCATTCTAGGGAGACCCCTAATTACGACTTCTTTCTTGTACGTTGCTTGGAACATAGGAGTATCTTTTATTCTCTGATAAATTTGGATGGAAAGAAATAAGAGGATTTTTAAGGGGAAGAATTTGTTGATTCAAAACTTATGGAAGAGAATTATTAATGCTCTATAGGAATGTTATCATCAAAATATGACTAATTCACCTTTGTAGATTTAGATGATATGGTGATCTTCCATAGGTTTGGGTTGGCTAACTGTGGTAAGAGGGTGTCATCCTCCAGGGAGAGTTCGTAGGCCAAGAGCAAGATCTGATGGTAGGGATGCTAGATGCCTCTTCCTTAGGATGTATTGAAGATAAATATAGATAGTTCATCTAGAGATAATCTTTGGCATGCTAAAATTGGTGGAGTTGGTAGAGATAACTCAAGGGTTGTCCATTTTTTTATTTTTTTGGTATAGAGGCCAGCATACTAATAATTTAATGGAGGATCTTGTTATCCTTTATGATTTGGAGATAAGTTGTGCCCTTGGTTGGAGAAATATTATTTTTGAATTTTATTCATAGGTAGTGATCGATATGTTGAATAAGTGGTAGGTGGAGGGAATGAACTAGTAATTCATCATGGTGGTAAATCAGATTATGAGGCTTTGAAAATATTTGGACTTGATTACTTTCTATCATATTCCTAGGGAATATAATAGGGTAGCTAATTGTTTGGTGAAGTGGGATTCTGAGTAGATGGGGATGTGGTATGTAGAAAACTAGGGACACTTATCCATAGAGTATTCTTGGAATTTAGAGGAGCCGGTATCAGAGGACATGAGAGATTATTTTGGGGCTTTGAGAGAAACCTAAGTGGGTGGTTATTCTATCTTGATGTTTTACTTATTGGCTTTTAGTACTTTGCAATATTATTTGTTGATTAATAAAAAAATTCCCCTTTTTAAAAAATATTGACCCATCCTATGATGCCAAAACATTTTCTTCTCTCCAAGATATGTATGATCTTGATCTAACATGTTATTCACCTTAGGAACCACATATCTATTAAATTCATCACTTACAGTGCATGCTTCAAGCTTGAACAACATTCTTGTATGCATTTATCTTTATAATACCTTTTCTACATTAACCATATTTCAACTATGTTTATTAAATAATACATACATATTTATGCATAGGTAAAGTGGATAAGTTACCAAAACATCACTAATTGGCTTTGACCTTGCAAAAGTTCACATTGCTTATTTTAAAAGTCCCTTCAAGGTTCCATTTCCTTCCAATAATCATCTAGGTTATTAGGCTTATTATCCTTATTTTAAATATACCTATCCCTTTTTAATTTTAGATACACTTCTTGGATTCATTATACATCTATCATGTCACTAACATTCATTTCTGGCTCAATTCATAACATTTATCTCATTTTTCCAAGCAATTATCTCACTAGCTCTTAGGTCTAAAGAACCAATCTTTGATTTAGGCTCCAACAACTCAATTCTTTATCATGGATAGTCTTATAATTTCATTTCACATATTTTATGAATCCTCTTAAACACTTAAACATACTTCAACATTCATTCCCACCATCCAAGTTCTTAATGGCATTATAAATCATGTAGCCCTTATATTCCTCATTTAGGGTTTGTACAGACTTATTAAGAATTATCAATCAAAAATAACTTCATATATGATGAAAATATATCAAAATACCCCTTTCTTCTAATTTTATGGTCTAACTCTACTTGTAGACCTTTTTTCTAACAATAGACCTTGTTAATTAGGTCTAACTAGGTCTTATTACAATTGATTCTCTCAAAATCGATACCAATGAAACTGTACATGTCTAAAATTGTGTGATTCACTTGAGTCACATAAAATATAACCTAACTACAAATTTTCACCAAATTATATTGGTGTAAATGTTAGGAATATTCAAAACCCTAATCTTAGGGCTTACCTCCTCCTACACAAGTCAAGAGCCTTTAAATTTCCTTTCTCTAGTTTTATAATGTTTCAAGAGACCCAATTAGCACCATTAGTTTTGTTTTATATCTTAAAAACTCCTTTAACTAGTGATACATATTACTTCACCCTTTTCCATAGCTAAGACTGCAAAAACTTAAAAGTTTGTATGCACATTCTTTGACTATGTCAAGGTTTTAGACTATCTTTACTCCTTTCCATATGTCTTCCCCTTACCTATAATACCCCTTGATGATCCTACACATTCATCCAAACCATAATTTACCTCTCTCAACCTTTATACACCTTCCATAGATCATTTACACTTTTATTTGTGTGTTGATTGCATAAACAAGGGTCTCACACATGCAAACAAGGTCTGAGGTATTTCACCTATAGGTGTTCAAATTTTATTTCAAATAAAAGTTTTTTTATGGTATTTTATACTATCATCCATCATATCCAAACTATAATATATTACAATACCATCTACCTTTCTCTGATCAATTATATATTCACTCCTCAGTGCTTGGTTGTGCAATAAGGGTTGCTTGACTGTGTGACAGGGTTTTGTTTACTCACAAGGGGTTTCAAGTTTCTAATAACAACATCCAGCATATTTATATTCAATATTGTCATACCTAATCCATTTTCATGATTACACATTCCCTCAATCTTATACTTTTAGTTTCCTTACCATCTGTTTGAATGGAATAAAGTTGTCAAGTAGATAGGGGTCTTTCACTAAAATAGACTGTATGTGATATTTAACATGGGAATTATTTCCAAACCTAGAAACATACATTTTAAATGATAAAAAAATTTATGAGGATTATTTCCCTAGTCAAAATATCATGTTTACTCCTCAAGAACAACCTATGCCTTCTTCAACCCCTTTGCCAACTTTCTTATTTGACTGCAAGTATGTGTTCATTGTTACCAAACTATAACCCTACATATCAAAAATTTATACATGGATTTATAGTTTCATCTAAAATAACATCTAAAAAAATAATAATATATCTATCTTGGAATAAATAAAATGCATTATCAACTTATCTTTATTCATGTGAAACATCAATTATTACAACTCAATCCATGAAGGACTTGACCATCTTCTTGAGAGGTGAATCCACTTTTCCTCATGGCTCTATGCTTATAATTATTATATAATTTTCCAAAATATTTCCCTCTCTATCATATTCCATCCTCCTCTCTTATTCAAACTCACGTATAATTCTTTGTTTCTCACCAACTTCTACATTGGTTATCAAATTAGTTACTAAACTACCTCCTTCTTGCTAACCCAATGTATGGGTGAGGATGACCACATAAAAACATGACTTATTCCTTATGAATTAAAAAATATTATTTATTATCACCTCTTACATGACTTATTAATGCCACTTGACTCATCTAAACATTACAAACAGGCAAATGACCCTTCTAGATTCATTTCAAATATTTGAATTTTCAAATTCTTAGTTTTGGAGGGAAAACTCCAAAAACCCTCAAACTTACTCCTATTATTCCTAGGGACTCCAAATTACCTCAAACACATTTAATGTACCTTGAAAGGTCTCTTGACTGACATTACATTCAAACTTGACCAATTTTGACTATTTGGGACCAAAACACAAAATTGACAACTTTTAGCTTGATGCTCCTACATCATACTCCCCATGAGGGAGAAAAAATTGAGCTTAAATTTTTCTTCCTTTCATTCTAATTTTTTATTTGAGGGTCTTTCATGTTCACTTGATTGTTATTCTTCATTCCTTGATCTTTCTTGTTTGCCAAACTCTTGCTTGTCCTCTTCTTGGCTTTGTCTAGCCTTCTTGTCCATGCATATTATACTTCCATGAAATGTTCCCACTATTGTACTCTCTTATTTTCTACATCTACCACCTATTCTATGTCACCTTTAGCCTTCACATACTCAGCTGCAACCAATTGGTATTCATTCTTCTTCCTCATGCTTGTTTGATAGCTTGTTTCCTCGTTATTTTCACTTGATTATTGCTTCTTGAGTGATGTTTGTTCCTTATCCATAATAACATATTATTACTTGGGATATAATGGCCTCTCATGCATTTCAATATCTATCCTTTGTTCATATATATTCTCTTTTTATTTCTTTCAACTTTTTGACGTTTTGATGCATTTTCATATCATCTTGCTTATTATGAAAGAGAAACATTTTTTTACACTCATTCTTATCATATTAAAATATTATTTGTCCTATTTTTAGCTTCCCATATCCCTTTTTATCCAATTTAAACTCATCTTGAGATTTACCCATTGTGTAACTCACCTTGTGTACTTGTGCATACTCATTTTTCTTGCTAACTAGCTTGTTTATTTGCATAACTTCTTGTCCTTA
The DNA here is from genome assembly GCA_037957365.1 of Torreya grandis. Lineage (NCBI taxonomy): Eukaryota > Viridiplantae > Streptophyta > Pinopsida > Cupressales > Taxaceae > Torreya > Torreya grandis. Next base: position 2,907,285 of record JARHVA010001080.1, read on the forward strand.
TTTTTATTGCTCCTCTTATGTCCTTTCCTTTATATTTTATTCTTGTAATTCATTTTATTTCAGCCTCTTTTATTGGCTTAAAACCTCTTCCAACATTCTCATCTCTTCTTGCAACTTTTTTGCATCAATCTCTTCATATTCCTCATCAAACTTTGGTTCACATTGTTCTTCCTTGTCTTGGACAACTTCTTCTTTATATTCCATTTGGAATAATTCATTGGTGAGAGTCATATCAAATTACTTTGGCTACATTCCATTCTTATAAATCACTCTTTAAGGTGCTTCATCCTCACCTTGCCTTGTTATACATTCATTCATCAATGCAATGGTTTCCATATATAAGAGATCTTCCTTATTGAAGTTAAATTCACATACATAATCATATATAACATTTGAAAATAAACTTAGTTATCACTCTTATTTTATGCACTCATATTCTTGGTGTAACTTCATTTCCTTGGCTTGATTTTCTTGCACCATCTCGCTCATTTGATTTATAGGCTAGTCATCTTCATCTAACTTCATGCTTACTTGGAGTACACTTACAACTTTATCCTCTTGTACTCTTTTATTAATTTTGGAAACCCATTTACTACCTTGTACATTCTTTTTATACCACTTGTTCTTCATTTGACCTATTTAATGTGTCATACCTTTGTTCTCTAGCTTTCCAACTTGATATACTTTGCCATTGGTTATTTTTTCCATATGTATGCTTGTTTTCTACCTGTATATTTGCCTTGTTTGACCTCAAGTTTGAGGTTCTCCTCTTCCTTATCATTACTTGTTTGTTTCAACCACTTAGGCCATACAACCCATGCCATTTTTCTATTTTTTAGGGCTACAATTTGTCATTCTTTTTCTCAACCTACATATCATCCTTTTATTCTTCATATATGTAATCAAAATTAACATTTAGGCATTCATTTACCTCCAATGGCAACTGATAAAAGATTAGTTCTTCATTCATGTCTTCTTGGGTGACCTTAATGTCCTCTTTGCATACTTATTCTCTTGTTTTAGGTGTTAGAATTGGTAATGTATCATAATATTCCTCTTTCTCTTCATCTTCATCATGTGAAATGCTCTCAATCTTTAACACTTGGTCTTTTTCAAGAGGTTATTTCTCTTTATCATACTCTTTCCACTTGATGGGTGATGTTCTTATCCCATAATTTATAAAATTTTATGCCTCATGATTATTATTTACCACATTTGTCTTCATACCTACATACAAAAACAAAAAATCAATTTTACCATACAGAATGAGAGACCACATTGCCTCTTTGAATGTATTTGGCATAGACATCCTCTATCTCTTCTTGTTTCCATTCTCATGTTCTCTTCTTGGAACTTATATCTCCTTCTTATTCTCTTCAATGATAAACCTCTTCTCAATCTCTCTATATTTTTAATCACTTGGCAACATCCCTCTTCTCATGCCTCTTTGAGATGCTCTCTCTTTCTTCTTCTCATCTCTCAAGATACATTTCTTGTGCCTTCTTCCTCTCACAAGTGACTCTAATGGCAAATTCAATCTCCTTATCACATTCTAACCAATTCATTAGCTTTATTTTTCTCTTATGAGATTCATCATGAGCTCTATTCTCTCTATATCTTGCCCTAATTCTCTTTTTATGTCTTACACTTCTCTTTCTATAACCATCTTGTCTTCTTTCCTCTTTATTTTCTAGACCTATCTAGACCTTCCTCTTAGCAAGCTTGTCAATATTGCCTCTTCGACATCTTTTGGGCCTTTCCTTCTATTTTTCCCTCTATCTAGGACCTCTTCTTATCCTTCCTTGTTTCTCTTATGGAGCCTTTTCTCTTATCTCTTCTCTCTTGGAGCTCCAATGCTCTCTTCAACTTCTCCTTCACTAGTCCTTTCTTGACTATATTCTAGTCCTTTATCATAGGAATTTGGGGATGTATCTCTTATCTTATCAATATGATATTCCTATATATTGATCTCAATGGATCAGGCCTATAACTTTCTTCTCCCTCAATACCCTGCAAGTGTCATCTTATGCATAACTCCTAACACTATGCATTCATCTCAAATCAACAACTTGTAAAGAATTTGAAAAAAAATAAATATATATTACCTTTATGTTATACCAAAATATGTAGAGGTGAAGTGGAGAATTTACCAAAACATCATTAATTGGCTTTGACCTTGAAAATTTTCACATTGCTTGCTTCAAAAGTCCCTTATAGGTTCCATCTCCTTCCAATATTCCTCTAGGTTCTTGGGTTTAGTATCATTATTTTAAATATACCTATCAATTTCACATTTTAGATACACTTATTAGATTCATTATACATCTATCATGTCACCAACATTCACTCTTGACTCAATTCATAACACTGATCTCATTTTTCTATGTAATTCTCTCACTCGCTCTTGGGTTTAAAGAACCAATCTTTGATTTAGGTTCCAAAAGCTCAATATTTTATCATATATAGTTTTATAATTTCATTTCACATCTATTATTAACCCTCTCAAACACTCAAACATACTTCAACACTCATTCCCACTATCCAAGCTCTTAATGACATTATAAGGCTTGTAGGATTTTATTCTTGGTTTAGGGCCTGTACAAACTTATTAATAATTATCAATTGAAAATAACTTCATATATGAGTATCCTATATCAAAATACCCCTTCCTACTAGTTTTCATGGTCTAACTCTGCCTGTAGACTTTTTTTCCAACACTAGACCTTGTTAATTAGGCCTAACTACATTTTATTGCAATTTAGTCTCTCAAAATCTATACAAATGAGAGCATAAAGGTTTAAAACTATGTGTTCACTTGATTCACATAAAATAAAACCTAAATACAAAGTTTCACCAAATTATTATGGTATAAATGTTGGGAATCTTTAAAACCCTAATCTTAGGGCTTACCTCTTCCTGCACAGACTGAGAGCCTTTAAATTTCCTTTTCTTGAGTTTTATAAATTTTTAGGAGACCCAATTAACACCATTAGGTATTTTTTATCTCTTAAAAACTCCTTAAACTAGTGATACATCTTAATTCACCTCTTACCATGGCTAAGACTATAAAAACTAAAAAGTTTATATGCACTTTCTTTGACTGTGTCAAGGTTCTAGACTATATTTACTCCTTTATATATGTATTTACCTTACTTTAGACACCCCTTGATGGTCATCCACATTCATAAAAACCATAATTTTCCTCTCTTAACCTTCATATATCTTCCATATATCATTCACACTTATATTTGTGTGTTGACTATGTAAACAGGGGTCTCACACATGCAAACAAGGTCTAAGATATTTGACCTGTAGGTGTTCAAATACTAATTCAACCACAAGATATTTATGGTAGTTTTATACTATAATATATCATATCCAAAGTCTACCATGTTCTAATACCATCTAAATTTCTCTAATCAAGTCTATATTCACTCCTAAGTACTTGACTGTGTAATAAGGGTTGTTTGACTATGTGGCAAGGTTTTGTTTACACAAAAGGGGTTTTAAGTTTATAATAACAACCTCAAACCTATTTATCTTAAATTTTTTAATAACTAATCCATTTTCATGATTACACATTCCCTAAATATTATACTTTTATTTTCCTTACCTTTTGTTTGAATGGAATAGAGTTGTCAAGTGGACTGGGGTCTTTCACTAAAATAGATTGTATGTGATATTTAAAATGGGAATTATGTCCAAACCTAGAATCATAAATTTTCAATGATAAAACATTGTCTAAGGGTTATTACCTTACTCACAATATTATGTTTACTCCTCAAGAATAACTTATACCTTCTTCAACCCCTTTGCCAACTTTCTTATTTGACTACAAGTGTGTGTTCATTATTACAAAATTGTAACCTTGCATTCAAAATTTTGTACATGGATCTATAGTTTCATTTTAAAAAGCATATACAAAAATAAAAATATATATTGGAGGAAAGACAATACATTATCAAATTATCTTTATTCATGTGAAACATCAATTATTACGACTCAATACATGAAGGACTTGACCATCTTCCTTGAGAGATGAATATACTTTTCTTCATGGCTCTATGTTTCTAATTCTTGGAACCTTTTCCAAGATCTCTCCCTCTCTCTCATATTCCATCCTCCTTTATTCTTCAAACTCATGTGAAATTCTTTTTTTCTCACCAACTTATATATTGGTTATTAAATTATTTACTGTTGACTAATTTTGGTCTACAAACCAAATTTTTCCTAGTCCAAGAATTCAGTGGAAGTAGCAAAAAGCTGAATGAGCATCTTCACAAAGTTATATCTCACATTTACAGTAGTAAAAAAGGAAATTAATCATGTGGGTTTGTTCATCTTTGTCCCTAGTTGTTATACATCGAGTTCTAGATCATCCATTAAAATGTGAAGTTACACACATGCAAAGTTGGGCTCCTAGGCATTTTTGTTAGGTTTCCCATACTTAGCCAAATAATCTAGAACACTATGAGGATGTCATGCAAACCAAATATGGACCAGTCAACTAGAATATTTTATATCTTCACTCATAAGGATTTTGAGACCAGTGGGTCAATTTGGTTTGTTCATTTTGACCTCAAAAACATCTCTAGAAAATTTGACCTATCCATGATTCTTGTATTTCAAGATATAAATTGTCAAAGTTGATCAAATAATGAATGAAAATCATGCAAGAGTCAAAATAAATATGAGATTAAATTTGATGCTCTACCTAATGTCAAATACATCTATATGGATGTCAAATGATGTTATCATGAATGTCAATTTTAATCAAGGTAAGTAACCATTTGGGTTTAAAAGGTCTTTAAAAGGTTTGAAGTTAATCGAGATCTAACAATCTATGAGAGCCCTCATACTAACACATAAGATCTAACAATCTGCACTAGAGTCAACCAAGTTAAAAGGTCCCCAAGTTAAAGCTTTTAAAGATCTCTAAGTTGGACATAGTCCAATGGTGCAAGATAATCAAGCTAAGATCCAATGGTACGTATTCACTAATAAAAAGATGGGTCTAAGCTAAATCAAGGGCTAGTATTCAATCATACCAATGATCCAACAAAGTGTAAGAATTGATAAGAAAGTAGGACCAGGGAGATCTATGGTGCATGTGAACTCATACATCTTAATTAGATGGTGAGCATGAGTTAAACTGGTCAACAAATCCAAAGAGCTAATGAGTCAAGGACAAGTGGCACAAGCATATTTAGTTGGTAAAAAAGCAATAACTCATGGGCATCCATGCATAGATAGATCAACATAGTGAGGTAGAGTCAATAAGTTAGCATATATAGAGAGATAATGAATATAAATATAGTTGAGCATGATGTAGATAGTCCAAGTTGGAAATCGATAACCAATAAGTGAGAGTGATCTTGAGATAATTTTGACAAAAGTTGAAGAAGTTTAAATGGACCTAGGCAAAGTAAATGTCAAAGATCCAAGCTTAGAATTGAACCAAAGTTAAACTAGGGCCACAGTTTAGAGACCAAGCATTACCATTAATGCTCTATATAATTAATATTTTGGGTATAACATAAAAGGCAAATATAAACCAATGACCATGAAGCAAAGTTAGAAAATTTGTAGACTTTCATAGATATTGTGACTATGTGAAAACCAATGGTCTAGGATTGGTTTTCATATATAGTAGAACTATGTCTCACCTATCATCATTTATCATTTTTGATAATGCAAGTATATTTGGCCACTTAATGTAGATGTGGTATTTTTTAACTAGTTCTAAGACATGATCCTCATCAACAGATCAAGTGGAAGTAGCATGGAGTCCTGAGATAATGACCAGGTGGATGTCTAAGGATAGTGAGCATTCAATTATTTTTCAAGGCCTTTGAAATTATGCCTTCTTGATAAGATCCTTACTCTGATGCATCCTTGAATTGGTGCTAATACATCATAAGTAGTTGGTCCCTTTCCAATGCATAGTTCTCTCTCTCTCCTTTTTCTATAAATGCAAGCTTCTAAGCGTTAAAATTGATCCTCTATCTTTCTTTTTGTTATGAACAGACTCTACCAAAATTTGTAATTTAACACCTTTTGATGCAATAAATATTAGATTTTATCATTTTCTAATCCAGATTAAAGTGTGTTCCATGAATTCATGCACTATTTTTAAATGAATATATGTTCCTTGGTTATGTCTAAGTTTTTATAACCTTCAGAAAGTGTTTTATAGTCTCATAGGTCATTATAAGTACAATATATAGTTTATTATCTAGTTTTAAAGTGGATATTTTCCCTCTCTTAATAATTTGGTAACTGATTAATGCTTTTTTCAAAAATATTTCTATGAGATTGATGTTCTTTGGTCTAAAAAGTGTCTCAGAGTGTGTTTTGTGTGAGTTGGATTGATCAAATCATTGGTGTATCACCATTTTTTGCATTCTTTTATAAGCTTTGTCAATTCCTTCCCCCTTTTCCAAGTAGGTGCTAGTTTAGGTTTAGTGTAAGTGATAGATCCATAAGGAATTAATCTATCTCTGGACATCTGATCCACTTTTATGATACCCACAGCCTAGGATTAGTCCCATGTTAGACTAGAATTGAGTAGGAAGATCTGAACAATCCCCTCCTCAACTAGGATGAAAATATAGAACCCCAACAGTTTTGGCACACCTGATGGGACCCCAAGTTTCTTTGGTATAATTGAAGTTTAAATATTGAGAATAGAGATTCATAGTAGTAGAAGAGATATACCATCATCAAAATCTAAATATTCTTTAAGTTGTAGAGCTCATAGCATTATTTTGGAAATGCTTTCATGTTAAAGGTTAAAGAAGAGCATCAAGTAAAGGTATATCTTTTGAACATATTGAATTGCCTCCTACTTCTTTTAAAAGATCAAGATTCAATATCACAATGCCTTATCCTCTAAAGTAGTATTTATCTTTTGGCCAGTCTATTTTTTTAGTCTAATCTATTCTCCCCATAAGCCAATTTCCTCTTGCCCAAATGGTTATCATGAATCAAGTGTTTATCCCATTTAACAAGGTTAACCCCCTAAATTTGGCCCATTATGATTACATTTATGTGTCTTCTCTAAAATTTATCCCTTAAATATCTAGAGAATGGGGTAAAACTATTGCTATTGAGCATATCCAAGATATTTATAGTCTATGTTCTTTTCATAATATTGATCAAGATAATGCAAATAGAAAATTATTTGCTACCTCTTTCAAGGGAAAAGCATTGCAATTGTATAGGAATCTTCCTTTGACTTCCATTTCTACTTGGGATGAGTTAGGTGCAACTTTAGTTAAGTAATTTAAAGAAAAATCTGATCATCTGTCTTTGGTTGAACAATTGACTACAATAAAAAGGTACCCCCATGAATTCATGTCAAACTTTAACCTTATATTCCAAAAGACATGGATTAGAATCATTGCATTATTTATACCATCCCTAGAGTATGCATTTTGTACTTACTTAAGGCCCTTAATTATGATATAAGTGTCATGATACAATCCATGGGTGGTAATAACTTGCCAAATTCCTATGATATTGCTATCAAAGTAGAGAACAATTTGATATAATATGGTAAACTTGCTCTAAGGCCTCTAATGCCCTTTTTTTCTAGATTTAAAACATGTTCTTCCTCCTCAAGTCCCTAAATTCCATCAATAGCCCCTAGTCCATCTCTAAAAGTCCAAGTTATAGCCCCTCCTAATCAATCTCGTGAGATTGGTGATTTGAAAATCATGTTAAAATATGTTGGAAATGAAATTATTTCACTCAAGAGACAATATTACCAAGGTAGACCTTATCAACAGTAAAACCAAAGTACTTAGCAGTCTTTGAATAACCAAAGACCACCTTATCAAGGTTTAAGGGATAATAGGCAACCTTATCAAAATCAAGGAGCTATAACCCAAACTAATCCATATGTAACCCTTGATCCCAATGTACCTTCCAAATCAAAAGCTATTGTTCCCCAAAATAATTTAATGCAAGATCTAGGTTGGTAACCTTCCAATCCAAATGACATTCAGAATCAAGCTTTAATATCACAAGAGATTACCATGTCACAGATGACACAAGAAGAGTTCCCTTTTTAAGGTGGTATATATAAATACATGAATATGTAAATCCAAGGAGAAGATCAATAAATTATAGGGCAGCCTGATGCTATCAATGTTAATTTGCATTTGGATGATCACATCATGTTCCACCAAATTGGTGAAACTAGTAACACAAATGGTCAAGTGGTAGCTTTGACTAAAACTAAAAGAAAAACATTTAAAAAATCTTAGGATGTGAGTAATAATTCTAGTTTTTTTAATTTTATGTCAAATAATATCAAATATCAAGTTGTTGTTCCTATAGAATAGAAGATTCAGAACATATAAATGGTAAAAGTTCCCCAAATGCCCCTACTAGAGAACATCTAATGGCACAAAAGTTACAACCAAAGGTTAGTAGAACATCTTTTAATATTATTGATCAAATGAAGAAATAAAATGTTAGTATTAGCATGTGAGATTACCTTGCCATCCTAGGGCAAAAGGACATGTTGATTTAATAACTTTTAGATCTCAAGGTATCTAAAGAACTAGCTGAGAAACAAGAAGTTGTCTTGGCTAATTTAGACCAACAAATCAAGCAACCTGATCAATAGATACATAACATGAAAAAGGTGGATAAATCCAATATCAAGTCAATAAATACCCCCCCCCCCCCCACTTTTATCTCTCTTTGATAGTAGGTGACTATTTAGTCTATAATTGTATGGTAGATAATGGAGCTAGTAACACTGTCATGCCCAAAAAAATTACAAATAAGCTTGGTCTTGTCTATGAACCAAATACCAAAGGATTATTTTAATTATATGGCTCACTGATGAAAACATTAGGCATGATAAAATACCTAAATCTAACATTGCATGCTTTCTCCAATGTTATTATTCAGCAAGATGTAGTTGTAGTGGACCTACATCCATATTTTGCCATGTGTTTGTCAAGAGATTTTACTTTTAAAATTTGAGGATATTTTTCAGATGATTGGACCTATTTAATGTTTAAAACTAAGTATGGAACTAAGGTGATAATACATTATGAACCTATTACAAGATTTCATTTGTAGCCATATATGCCAAGCATGGTGAACACTAATTGTGTTATCTTAGACAAGGTGTTAGAAAATAGTGAGGTTGAATCTAAATCACCTCTAGATGGAGTCCTAGATCGTTTCTTGATGAATGGGCCTCTAATTTACATGATAATGATCCCTAAAATTTAATTAAAGAAGAATTACTTAGTGTTTATTGTCTTCATGAAAATTATGCACTAATTCCAATATGGATGAAAGATGAGTAGCCTCGTGATGGATTATGGTAGCTATATTTTGATGGATCCAAGAAAAAACATGGCACTAGATCTAGAATGATGTTAATTTCTCCAAATAATCAAATGTTTTTATCTTCTCTCAAGTTTTAGTTTGGTTTTTCCAATAATGTCACTAAATATGAAGCATTAGTACATGATTTGCAATGGGCAAGAAAGATGAAGGTTAATTCCTCACAAGTCTTTAGAGAAGTGAACTAGTAGTTCACCAAGTAAGGGGACTTAATATATGTAAGAACCCACTACTTAGGTCTTATAATCATAGAGTATGGGAACTAGTTGAATACTTTCACGCCTTTAATATTCAAGCCAGATCAAGAAATCAGAACAAGCATGCAGACAGGTTGGTTTCTATTAAATCGCAATTCAGTACCCCAAATAATATAAAATGGGACAAAGTCCAATCACACATCAAGGTAGTTGTGAGACCTTCTGTCATAAAAAACCATGATAATTGGAAAGTATTTGAAGATGATGGCCAGATTGTCATATTATAACAAGAGGAAGCTAAATTCTTCTTAAGGAACTAAGACAAGAATTTATAGTAGTATGATGATAAGATTGTGAAATTAAAGAAAAATAAGTTTCCTAAAGCACTAGTCACCCTAGAAAATATATTCAATAGAGATGATGAATTAAGAAAAGAAAAGTTTGTTTTATCAACCAAGGAAGAAAATTACACAAATATAGAGATTGCAACTAGAAAAAATTTAAAGCTAGGTAAAGTTTACACATCTTCAAAGAAAGAAGATTTTATTAAATTATGTTCAAATTTTATAGATGTCTTTGCATGGTAGCATAACGACCTTAAAGGTTTTGATCCATATCTATATCAACATACCATTGAGTTAGAAGATGAGACTAGGCCAATCAGACAAAAGCAAAGGCCAATAAAACCAAAGCTTAAACCTCTAATGAGAGTTGAACTACATAAGCTCATTAATTCATCCATAAAATTTCCAATTAAGCACTCAACTTGGGTAGCAAACCTTGTTCCATTATATAAAAAGAATGGTGAAATAAGGCTATGTGTCAACTTTTGTGACTTGAACAAGGCCTCTCTCAAAGATCACTATCCATTACCATCAATGGAATAGATTTTATAGCTAGTTACAGGTTTAGAAAGGTTATCTTTATTGGAAGGTTATAGTAGATACAACCAAATTTTGGTCAAAGAAGAAGCCTAGTACAAAAAAACCTTCAACATAAAGTGGGGGACATTTGCATACAAAAATATGCCTTTTAGTTTATTTAATGTTGTAGCCACTTTTTAGAAGGCTATGAACATGGAATTTTAGGGTTTCCTCAACAAGTTTATTCTTGTTTATCTAGATGACATAATAGTATTCTCTGACAGCACAAATGAGCATATGATTCATCTTAGATAGGTTTTTGAGAGGTGTAAAGAATTTGGAGTGTCCTTGAACTAGAGAAATTGTGTTTTCTTTGTTCACAAAGGTAGGCTTCTTAGGAATGTCATTTCAAATAAAGGTACAAGCATAGACCCTAAAAGGATATATTCAATTCTTACATTATCATTTCCTAAGCATAAGAAATCCTTGCAAAGCTTTTTAGGCAAGATTGACTTCATAAAGAGATACATTTTAAATTTTGCTACTTTAATGAGGCCAATTATAACCATGTTAAATAAAGGTTAGATTTTTAGTTGGTATAAAGGAGTGAAAAGTTTTGAAGAAATCAAGAAAGCTATAGCCAATGCTCCTAGACTCTTGAACCCTGATTCTAATTTTACAAAAGATTTATTCTTATATAGCTATGCTAACCTTGACACAATATCAGGTATTCTCATGTAGAATAATAAAGAGACCTTCGATAGTCAAGGTTTATAAGAATATAAAACAAGGTATTCTTTTATTGAGAAACACGTTCTTTCAGTTATAAGGTCTCTTACAAAATTTAGGTACTTGTTGTCCAATAATAAGATACATTTGATGGTTTCACATCCAAGTGTCAAAGACTTTCTTATAAACAAAAATATAACTAACAAAAGAGCTGGTTGGATAACCAAGGTCATGGAATTTTATATTAAGATCAAAGTCACAAAGCTAGTTAGAGGCAAAGGACTCAATGAACATCTAGCCCAAGACTTGTAGGAGTATAATGAACAAGTTATGGTGTCAAATGATCAAGAAATTGTAATTAATCAGGCCTCAATTTATAGCTAGTTCCAAGATATGGTAAGATATATACAAGATGGTATTTATCCTTCTCATCTCACTCCTTCAAAGATGAGATATTTTAGATTACAGTCAATTCTTTTTCTCCTTATTGATAATGTATTATTTTAAAAAGATATCAATGGTATACTACTAAGATGCATAGAACCAGGTCAAACATAGATGTTACTTGAGAAATTCCATGAGGGATATCATGGAGGATATTACTCATCTAGGATTATAACTCATAATATCATGAGAGGTGGGTATTGTTGGCCAAGTTTATTTGGTGATTACCATACATGGATCAAGAAATGTAGATAGTGTGTCATGTTTATTGGAAAAGTGAGACTTGAAACCTTACCTATATAAATAATTTTAGTTAATAAACCCTTTATCTAATAGGGATTGGAATTTATTGGTGTTATCAACCCCCCATCAAGCTTGAGACACAAGTGGATCCTAACTACCATATATTATTTTACTAGATGGATAGAGGTAGTAGCATTAAAAAAAGCCAATAAAACCAATGTTTTAGACTTATATGAAGGTTTACTTACCAGATTTAGGGTCCCTTCAACTATAATTTATGATAATGTTATAGCTTTTATAGGATCTGAGATCAACCAGTGGGTAGTTCAACATAGTATTTTTCTTATTACCTCATCAAATTATTATCCACAAGGCATTAGACTTGTTCAATCTACCAACAAGAATTTGTTGAATATCATCCAGAGGACTGTAGAAGATAATTAGAGATCATGGAATCTCAAATTGAATTAAACTCTGTGTGATGACAAGATCACCTATACAAGATCAATTTTCAATTCTTCGTACAAAATAGTATATGATAAGGAAGCAAGAATGGCTATTTATCTTGAATTTCCTACTTTAGAATTAATGTGTCAACTTGAGATTTTGGAGACTGAGCCAATGGAAATAAGATATGTTGAGTTCATAGAGCTAGAAGAGACAAGGCATCAAGGCATTTTGGCTATGGAGGCTCATCAAGCAATGACAAAGAGATCTTTTGACAAAGGAACTTCTTCAAGAAGCTTCCAAGAAGGAGATTTGGTCCTCAAGTGGGATAAGGATAGATCCAAGCCAATAAAACACAAACTTGGATTCTCTCTATAGTGGACCAAATATAGTTTCCAGTTGCAAATCCCAAAATGCTTTCCAGCTCACAAGGATGAATGGTGAAGAACTTCCTATCTTAGTCAATGGGATACATCTCAAACATTGTTATTAAGGAAAGCTAAGTCCCCTATACATAGTTTTTTTATTTTTTTATCCAAGTGTTTTCTAACACATTAGTTAGTTTCCTTTCTATTTTTTTCTAAATAAGTGCTTCTTCCTTACACAATCATTCAATAGTTTAGTTTATTTTGTTTTTTATGTTAGTTTTTTTCTTTTTTTATCCAAGTGTTTTCTAACACATTAGTTAGTTTCCTTTCTATTTTTTTCTAAATAAGTGCTTCTTCCTTACACAATCATTCAATAGTTTAGTTTCTTTTGTTTTTTATGTTATTTTCCCTTTTAATTTGTTTTCTTTCCCTATTGTTGGGATTTTTATATCTTTGAAAGTTAAGAGGATATCTTATAGTCATGTAATGGTTCATGTATTATCTATGATGATCCAAGAGTTATGTATATAGTCTAAATTATCAAGCATAGTAGGCATGTTTCCCAGCCAAGTCACCAAAGATGACCAATTTTGGTTTACATACCAGATTTTGCCTAGTCCAAGAATTCAATGGAAGTAGTAGAAATCCAAATGAACATCTTCACAAACCTATATCTCACACATACAATAGTGATAGAGGAAATTAATCAAGTGGGTTTATTCATCTTGGTCCCTAGTTGTTATATGTCAAGTTATAGATCATCCACTAAAACATGAAGGAAGTTACACATATGCAAAGTTGGGTTCCCAAGCATTTTGACTAGGTTTTTCATACTTAGCAAAATAAGCTAAAACGTCACCAAGACATCATGTGAACCAGATATGGACTAATCAACTTGAAAATTTTATATATTTACTTAGAAGACTTTTGAGACCAATGGGTAAATTGGGTTTATTACTTTTAACCTCAAAAACATCTCTAACAAATTTGTCCCCTCTATGATTCTTGTGTTTCAAGATATAAATTGTCAAAGTTGATCAAATAATGAATGACAGTCATGCGAGATTCAAAATAAAGACACTAAAAAAATCCATATGAGCTTAAATTTGATGGTCTATAGAACATCAAATAAGTCTACATGTATTTCAAATGATGATAGTGCCAACATAAATTTTAATCAAGGCAAGTAACCATTTGGGTTCAAAAGGTCCTTAAAAGGTTTAAAGTTGGTCAAGATTTAATGGTCCGTAGGAGCCCTCATACTGACACATAAGATCTAATGATTTGCACTGGAGTCAACTAAGTTAAAAGGTCCTTAGGTTAAATCCTTTAAATATATATAAGTTGGACATAATCCAGTGGTGTGGGATAATCAAGCCAAGATCCAATGTTATTCATTCACTGACAAAAAGATAGGTCCAAGCTAAATTAATAGCTCACATTCAATTATACTAATGATATGACGGAATGCAAGAAATGAAAATAAAGTGGGAGTAAAGAGATACATGGTGCACATGAACTCATACATCTTGATCAGATGGTGAGCATGAGTTAAATTGGTCAGTGAATCTAAAGAGATAATGAGTCAAAGATAAGTGGCATAAGCACATTCAGTTGGAAAAAAATATATGGCTCATGGGAATCTATGCATAGATAGATCAATAGAATGAGGCAACTTCAATAAGTCATCTTATCTGTAGAGTTAATGAACATAAAGATAGTTGAGCATAATGTAGATAGTCCAAATTGGCAATCGATAACCAATAAGCAAGAGCAATATAGAGACATTTTCGATGAAAGTTGAAGAAGTTTAAATAGACCTAGGCAAAGCAAATGTCAAAGAGCCAAGCTTGAAATTGAACTAGATTTGAACCAAGGCCAAAATTTAGAGACTAAGAATTGCCATTAATGTTCCATATAATAGACCTTTTGGGTTTAATACAAAAGGCAAAGATAAACCAGTGACTATGAAGAAAAGTCAGGTAGTTTGAAAATTTTCATATATATTATGACTATGTGAAAACCAATGGTCTAAGATTGGTTTTCATATATAGTATACCTATGTCTTGCCTATTATCATTGATCATTTTGATAATTCAAGTATAATTGACCACCTAATGTAGATGTGGCACTTTTAAGCCAGCTCTAAGATATGATCCTCATCAACAGATCAAGTGGAACTACCATGGAGTCCTAAGGTAATGATTGGGTGGATGAATAAGGATAGTGAGCATTCAATTATTTTGTAAGGCCTTTAAAATTTTGCCTTCTTGATAAGATCCTGATTCAATTACATCTTTGAATTAATGCTAATCCATCATAAGCAATTGGTCTTTTTCTAACGTACAATTCTTTTTATCTCCTTATTTTTCCATAAATGTAGGCTTCTAAGCCTTAAAATTCATCTTCTCTCTCTCTTTTTGGTATGACTAGGCTCTACCAAAATTTTTACTGCAACACCTTTTGATGCAATAAGGATTGAATTCCATCATTTTCTAAGCTAGATTGAAGTGTGTTCTATGAATTCATGCACTATTTTTAAGTGAATATATGTTACTCACTTATTTCTAAGGTTTTTTTCACCCTCAAGAAGGGTTTAATAGTCTCAAAAACCTTCAAGAAGGGTTTAATAGTCTCAAAAACCTTCAAGAAGGGTTCAATAGTCTCACAGGTCATTATAAGCACAATCTACAGTTTATTATCTAGTTTAAAAGTGGATATTTTCCCTTTCTTACTAATCTGGTAATTGATTAATGCCTTGTTTTGAAATATTTATGTGAGATTGATGTTCTTTGGTTTAAAAATTATCTCATAGTGTGTTTTGTGTGAGTTAGAGTGATCAAATCATTGGTGCATCAATACTTTTTTAAATTCTTTTATTAGCTTTGTCAATTCTCTCTCCCTTTTCCAAGTAGGTGTTAGTTTAGGTTTAGTGTAGGTGATAGATCCATAAGGAAGTCAACCTTCTCCAGAGGTCTGATCCACTTTTAGGATACCCAAAGCCTAGGATCAGTCCCATGTTGGACTAGATTTGAGTAAGAAGATATGAACAATCCCCTCCTCATCTAGGGTGCAAATATAGAACCACAATAGTTACTAAACTACCCCCTCCTTCTCAACCCAACGTATGGGTGAGGGTGACCACACAAAAATATGACTTCCTCCTTATGAATTAATAGATGTTATTTATGATTAGATTTTACATGACTTACTAATCCCACTTGACTCATATAAACATTACAAATATGAAAATGACCCTTCTATATTCATTTTGAGTATTTGAATTTTTGAATTCTTAGTTTTGGAAGGAAAACTTGAAACACCCTCAAACTTACTCCTATGATTCCTAGGGACTCTAAATGAATGCAAACACATGTAATGGACCTTTAAAGATCTCTTGACTCACATTAAATTCAAATTTGACCAATTTTGACTATATGGGGCCATAACACAAAATTTACAACTTTTAGCTTGATTTTCTTGCATCACACATCTTAATCATTTCTCTTCCTTACAAATGTTAGGTTTGACTAGGTTTTAAGTCAAACTGTAGAATGTGAATAACACTAGGGAGGTTTTTAAATCTTCAATATTTAATCCTTTACTTAAGTCTCCCTCAACCTATGATCTTATAGGTTGATTTTTCTCCTGAGAATACATCGCCTCTGTTGATATTTTCATATTCACAAAACCACTCCTTGTGAGAGGTCATATGAAAATAGGCACCTAAGTCAATCAACCACGCATCACATGTATGTGAACTTCAACTTTCCAAGAATAAATCCCTCTAGTATTATCTATAGGTATTAGCTTATGAAAAAAATTAATCATAAAATTAATTACCCATTTCAATCTTTTTAAATTTGTAATCTTTCTTGAAATGTCACATTTTACCACAGTTCAAACATTTCCCCTTATCTTTTGATGTAGTCTTAGATTTACCTCTATAATTTGATTGTCCTAACTTTATTTTAGATATTTATTAGGGATAACATCTTACAAACAAGGCATCTTTTTTTTTATAATCCTTGGTATATTTCTACCTTGTTTATTTTGATAATAAATCTCTCTCTATGTCCTCAATTTTTAATTTTGATGTAGTAGCAGTTATTACCACAACTAAATTATACCATAAGTCAGGCTAAGAGCAAATAAAAATAATACATTTTTATTATTCATAAATTTTAATTATATTATAAATTAACTAACTTAACATAGTATTGAAAGCATCCAAATGTCTAGCTATAGAGTCACTGTCATGCATTCTCATTAAATATAATTTATTTCAAAGAAATAATTTGTTCACTAGATAATTTGTCTAATATAAAGGACCCAAATTCTCCCATATATCTTTAGAATTTTTCTCCATTGATACATTAAAAAATTAAATATAATAGACACAATCTTATTAAAATATTTGTTTTCCTATTGATCTTTTCCTAATCCTCTACCTTCATACCCACAAGTTGCATTATTGAGTTATCATTTCAATGATCTCTATCCACAAGAAGATAATCTATATTGAGATTTCATAACTCAAAATATTGATCATTTATTTTTTAAATCTCTATCCTTATACTTCCCATTATTCTCCTTCACTCAAAAAAATTATCACACATGGAGATCCCACCCAAACAATAGTTTATTGCAAGTTAAATAAACCCTAACTCTTAACACATAGCCAAAACATAGCTCTAATAACAAATGAAAATAATAATAGATATAATAAACTAAAATGAGATAATAAATAATAATAAAATATTTAAGCTTACAAAATAAGAGAAATTAAATACACACAAGATTACATAGTACATAATATTTCACTTGGGAAACCCTTTCAATAAAAAGCCAACACAATAATCTCATTTACTCTTGCATTTATTCAAATGTCTTGAAATCCAATAAAGTATTTCTCAATTGTGTTTTTTAATCAAATTAGTATTATAATATCATGGGATATATAAAACATTGGCTATAACCACCCAAATATATACCAATATGATCTGAAAAGGTAAGTAGATCCCATTTTAGCTCTACGCTCTATTAAAGCATAAATCATGGAAAATATACAATTTCCAAAAATCCCCCACTTGTTGAATACTTTTAATATGAGGGAATATATCCATACATTCAATAGCTAAGGTTAGTTATGCCCATAAATTTTTTACACTAACAAAATCTCTCAGAAATTAGTCTTTATTAGTGAATCAACAAAGTTCTTACCTATGTCTACCTTCTCCAATAATATCTTATTTTCCTCCACTATTTTTATAAAAAATGGTGTTTCACATCAATGTGTTTCATTTTAGAGTGATAATAAAGTTTCCTTGCTATAAAGTTACACTTTGAGAGTCACAATATATCTTTACATCCTTTTGAAGAAACCTAACAATGTAAATTAATATTTGAAGCCAAATACTTCCTTGATAACCCAAGTAGATGCCATATACTCAATATCTATGGTGTATATTTAAACTCTAGCATGTCACATTATCATTTAGATTTTAAACCCACCAAATAATTTGAACATATAGCCACTATTTTATATTTTAGCAATCAAGATCTCTAGCCCTATCCAAATCTACAAAACCATGTATATTCAATGTTTTTATTTTACTAGGATTACCTTGATAGAAATTAAATGGTAAAATGTCTTGTAAAAATACCTGAAGATCATGTTTGTCATATTCCAATGTTCCTTTCTTATATTTGGCATATATATTCTAATTACTCCCATTGCATGAGCAATGCTAGGTGTGGTATAAACCATTACATACATCAAGCTACCAACAACACTATCATATAAGACTAGAGAAATGCCCTCAATTTCTTATTCTATTTTAGGACATTGTTCAGTAACATTTGACCCAAAAAAAAGGGAGTATCGATAGGGTTTATAAACCTTTGGAGTATCATTTCAACATACTTATTTTGATCTAAACATAGTTTCCTAATAACCTAATATATTTAAGTTTCCATGCCCAAAATACATTTTATAGCACCAAGATTATTCATAATAAATTGAGATGATAATTCATACTTAACTTGGATGACCATTTCCTTATATTACTACTAAAAAATATGTAAACCACATATAGTACTATGATAATAGTCAATTTTCTAGTTCCACATTCTTGGTGATTATTTCAAACAGTATAGAGTCTTTTTTAACTTGAACACAAAATCCTCCTTTACCTTTACTTTAAATATTTTTGGATGCATCATGTAGATTTACTCCTTAAGTTCACCAAGTGGAAAATTTTATTTACACTCATTTTTTCTATTTACAAATTGAAAGCAAACCAATATCTAGAATAAATCTAATTGAATGTAATTTGACAATGGGAGAAAAAATATATCACCAAAATTAAGTCCCTCTACTTGAGAGAATCCATTTTATACCATGTGATCTTTATACTTCTCCATTTACCCATGTGCATTTTACTTCTTCTTATATAACCTTTTTCATCGAAGTGGTTTCTTTCATGAGGTAATTTCACCAAGTGTCATGTCTAATTTTTATCTAGGGACTATATTTATTGCTCTATATAATTATTTTAAGAATTAATTTATTTGGATTTGAAATCCTCTTAAACAGTCTTGGGGTCTTTATCAATAACAAATAAAAATGATACATAAATACATAATGGAAATTAGGAGGACTATACCTAGTAGGTGATATTCTCAACCAATTTGATCTTCTCAAGACTATAGTTTCTAGTTTTACATCTTTGTGTTTAATAAATATTCCTCTTGAAACTCCCTCTATGGTTCATCTTTTGTGGTTGTTTCAAATTTAGACACATATTCTCCCTCTTCTTCCTCAAATTGAATCTTTTCAATTTCATCTTTTAGTTGTCTTTATTGTATTGGAACCCATTTAACCTCTCTAAAGATAAAATTATGACTATAAATAGTCTTCTTTGTTTCAAGGTTTCATAGCTTATATTTTTTCACGCTAGTACCATATCCAATAGAGATACACTTTGTTGATTTTTTCTCTAGCTTAGTGTTTTTTTCTTTTGGAATTTACATATAAGCATCACAACCAAAAAATCCAAGATGTTTGAGAGTGGGTTTCTTACTAGTTCATGCTAAACATGACTACTTCTGTCCAAAAATTTCTTTTCAATTCTACACCATTAAATTCATTATTTCTTAAACTCCATTTTGTTGTAGTGTATATGGAATTTTATTTTGACTTTCTATTCCATAATCCTTACATAACTTCTTGAAATAATTAGAGTAGTATTCCACCATTGTCACTCATCATGATCTTAATTTTATTCTATGTCTGATTTTCAATAAGATCTTAAACTCTTTAAACTTATTGAAAACCTTGATTTATTTTTTATATAGTAAACCCAAGTTTTTATCTAGTGGTAATTTATAAAATAAATATTATATATATATATATACACACACACACTCACTCATAGGGATGGAACCTTCATAGGTCCAAACACATCACTATGAACTAAATACAAAAGCCATTATAATCTTATAGCACTACTAGGAAACTTCACTTGATTTTTCGTACCAAACACATAATGCTCAAATAAATCAAAGTATATGGTTAATTATAAATTCTTTTAGCCATACCTTATATTTTAATGCTTGAATGAATTTCTCTCCAATGTGAACCATCCTCTAATTCCATAATATTTTATTCTTTTATGAGACATAAGAGCCTGATATAACATATAGTTCACTTTAGAAGCCTTAGATCTTTTATATTCAACACTTATAGTGCATGCCTCATGCTTTAACAATATTATTATATGGACTTCTCTTTCTTGTACCATTAATCCATAAACCATCTTTAAATTATATTTATAAAATATTGCCTACACACTAACATAATTCATATTAATTACGGATATTAAGTTTCTTGTCAAACCTAGAATGTGCATAACACTAAGAAGGTTTTTATCCCTTCCATATTTAAACCTCAAGTTGAATTTCCTTCAACCTATGATATTATAGGTTTATTTTTCTCCTAATAAGATGTCATATCTATTGATATTTTCATGTTAAAAACACCATTATTTATGAGGGGTCATATGAAAAGAGCCACCTGAGTCAATCGACCATGCACTATTGCTTGTATGTGAGCTTGAGGTTGCCAAGAATAAATCCCTTGAGGCTTCACTAGAGGGATTTTCTTTTTGAAAATTTGGACTTGTCAGAGAACTTGCACTTTTCAAAAAAATTATATTTGTAATCTTTATTTATATTCCTTATCTTACCATGTTTTGATTTTTTCTCTTATGTTTTGATTAGTCTTAAATTTACCTTTAAAATTTGATTGTCTTAATGTTATTTTAGATATTTATTGGGAATGGCATATTATAAACAATACATTATTTTTTTTAATAATCCTTGACAGATTTCTACCTCATTTATTTTGATAATAAATCTCCCACCATGTCCTCAATTTTTAATTTTGATGTTGTAATAGTTATTGTCATAACTAAATTATCTCGTTAGTTGGGTAAAGAACAAAGTGATTTTTTACACTTTTCTTATTTATTCATTTTAATTTCAATGGAATTAGATTTACTTACCATATTATTTAAATCATTTAGTTTTTTAACTATAGAATCATTATCATTCATTTATAATGAATAAATCTTTTCACAAGAGACTTTGTAAAATATAAAGTCCCCAAAGACTCCCATAGATCTTTATAAGTTTTATCAATTGAGAAATTCAACATAACTATATCTAACATACACAATCTAATTGAAATCTTTGCCTTCTTATAATTTTGTTCCCAATATTCTTCTTTCATACCCATGGTTTGCATTTTTTATACATCAACCCACAAATCTTTGTCCATGATAATATCTTCCATCTTGATCTTCCACAACTCAAAATGTTGACTATTGAATTTTTCAATATATATCCTTGCACTTATTATCATCTCTTTTACTCAAAAAAATTTATCACACATAGAGCTCTCACACAAACAATATTTTATCATGGGCTAAATAAATTGTAACTCTTTGCACAAAGTCAAAACCTAGCTCTAATACCAAATGAATAGAATAATATATATTATAAACTAAAATGAGAGAATAAATAGTAACAAAAACTTTAAGATAAAAATAAAAGAGAAATGGAATATACATAATATTAAAAATTACACAATATTTTTCTTGGGAAACCTTCTAGGAAAAAACCTAACACATTAACCTTCTTTAATATTGTATTAACTTAACTATTTTATAATACAATAAAGTAATTTTCATATCTAATTTTTCCTACTATATGTGTGAGTAGATATAGGCACATCAATAGGCAAACGTCAAAGTGGTAATATAATAACATAGGTAAAAAAAACCAAAGGTTATATAAAACATGGGCTAAAACCACCCAAATATATACCAATATGGTCCTAAAAATGTGAGAATACACCATTCTAGCTCTATAATATAGTAATGTGTAAATAATGGAAAATACAAAATACATTTAAAAATATTTCCCACTTTTTGAATACTTTCCATAAGGGCCATATAAAATACCTTTAGAAGCTAATATAAGATATTCCCATTGATTTTTATACCAATAAAATTTCTCAATGCTCATAACCTTTGTTGGTGAATCAATTACTTCTCACATGTGTCCACCTCCTCCAATAGTATCTTATTTTCTTCTACCATTTCCCTTTAAAAATGGTATTAAACATCAATTTTTTAATCTAATATAAATACCAATAGTATATTTCTATAAAATCTATAATTTAAGAGTTACAATCTATCTTTACATCCTTTTGAAAAAAATTAATAGTGTAAATTAACCTTTGAAGCCAAACTACTTTTTTGCTATAAGAGATTATATTTCCATGGTCCATAAGTTAAATTGCAATGGCTTTTGGGTAAAATTGTGTGAGAGTTTTTCAATCAACATTTTAGTTCACATTCCATGAACCATCATTAGGAAGAGAAGAATAAAATGATAAGTTTGCAGACTTTGTTATTCCTTTATAGATATGATAATAAAGCCCAGAGATGTCAGTGAGTCAAGGATGGTTAGAGTTGAAAATTCAACATTAAATTTAATAATTAAAATAAGAAAAAATATTTTTATAAGTTCTTAAAGTATAAATCATAAATTCTTATTTATGAATTAAATTTTTTATAAAAGCTGCAATGATGAATTATTGGCTAAAGTATTTGATTGCATTGTATTAATTATAATAGATTGTTAATGCTAATATTGTTTAACTAGGTGTTGAAATTTTTAATTTTTTAAAAATTATATTTATAATTTGTTGTCATTATAAATTTTTAATTAGAAATTGAAAAATAGAAACATGTATGAATTACAACTTATAAAATAAAAATGAAATAGGAGTACAGAGCTAAAAGGAAATATAAGTAGAATTTATAAAAAAATCAAGAATTGTTGTTAAAATTTTATTAAATTTTTTATTTGAAAATTAAATTGAGAGTGTGAATTCTAAATTCTAAATTATGAATTAGAGTTATACCTCATAAATTGTACATGACAAAATGAGAGTACTCTCTATATATAATTGAGAGAAAGTTAAAATGAATTATAATTTATAAATTATCAAATTAAAATTATTATTATTAATTTTTATAATTAAATAAGAGTGTGAATTCTCAAGTATAAATCAACAATTAAAATTATACCTTATAAAATATACATGATAAATTGAGAGTTTATCTTTTTTCTAATTGAGAGTTTCATCATATAAATTACCAATAGATTAGAGTTATATTTTATAAATAAGAAATGGTGAGTTCAATCTTGTAATTATAAGTATAAAGGTTATAAGTCTAAATTATAATCCAAAATACTAATAAAAAAGTTTTAAATTGAAGATTGGAACCATAAATAAAGTGATAAAAAGGTTAAGAATAATAGATGGAAAAATGGGTAATGGAATAGAAATGGGGGGTCAAGACAGATAAGGTCAACACTTTTTTGTCAGGTTGATATAGGTTTCCAAGAAGGGTTTAAATCTAGACCACCATCTCTATTGAAGTTATTTTCAAATTTATGAATTTTAATTGCTTCCCTCATATGGTGTTTGAATAAATTATTCTCAATAGCTAGAACCTTGGTATCTTCTATGTAGATATGATGTCTCATTTTGAAAGAATGTTCTGATAAGGCTGATTTGGTTAGCCTTTCCTTATTGATATCTACTACATGTCCATTGACTCTCATGCTAATGGAATGACTAGTCTCAGTGATATATGAAACCCCACAAGAATAATCAATTTTGTATACCCCACTCTTAAGATTCAACTCTAATTTGTCTTTAGATGACTTGAAAAGACTTATGAGATTTTTGTGGGGGAGAAAGGTTGTGTGAATGTTTTTTTCTTAAGCGATTTGGAAATTTATCAAAAATTCCTTCCACATATGGGAAGAAAGATATGGGTTGGTTCAAGATGTTATTACAAGTTTAGGTTTGGTAAGGGAGTCTGTAGCTAATTTGAAGGCTTTAGTAATTTGTTTGCCTATGTAGCCATTCAACTTGAACACCTCAAATAAGTGTTTGAGTTCATCCTCTAGATGTTCATTATCATAAATTCTATAAGCTCTAGTGGCTAAGGTTTTGAGGACCCCTAATTTTTGAGAGGGGTGATGGTGTGAGTTAGCATTAAGGTAGAGATTAGTGTGGGTAGCTTTGCAATAAATAGTGTGTACAAAGGAACCATCACTCTTCTTGGTGAGAAGGACATTTAAGAGTGGAAGACTACCTTCAGATTCTAACTCTTTGGTTAACTTGATGGAGTTGACTATTTTGTTCAAGTGTGTGTGGAAGGCCTCTAAGTTCTCTAAACCATGTGTCAAGTTGATATTTGTGTGATCTACATATAATTTCCACCAAGTTGGTTTTAACAGGAAGGAGTTAAGAGTAAGGCTTCAAAATATTCCATAAAAAATTTTGCCACTATAGGAGAGAGAGGGGAGCCCAAAATGACACCCTCTATTTGTTCATATAAAACCCCTTTAAATGAAAATAAATTAGTTTTAAGATAAATAGAGACAAGGGAATGGTTTCATCATCCACTTAATTACCAATGATTGAGATTGAATCAGTCAGAGGAATCTTAGTGAAAAGTGAAACAACATCAAAGATCACTAAGATATCATCATGTGTGATAGTGTTATCTTTGATGAAATCTAAAAAGTTAGTAGAGTCTCTAATGTAAGAGGATATTTTACCTATTAAATATTTTAATCTATTGGTTAGGAAGGTAGCTAAGGAATAAGTTAGGGAGTCAGTGATATATATGATCAGTCTGATGGGTATGCCTTCCTTGTGTATTTTGGGAAGGCATAAATTTGGGGAGTCATAGTTATTTTTAAAATAAGACATTTTTTAATCTTGACATCTAGGGAAGACTATTTAATGGTTTTAGTAACTAACATAGTGATTTTGGCAATAGGGTTGGAAGAAAGAACCCTGTAACTTCCACTATTATGTAAGTGGTCAAGCATTTTGGCATTGTAATCTATTTTTATTAAGATAATAGTTGCATTACCTTTGTTAGCTTTGGTGATGACAATATTTATATTGTTATTAAAGTTCTTCAAGGAATTCCATTAAGATTTAGAGATGTTTGACCTATGGGGTTTGGCTTTCCTCAAAGCCACAATGTAATCTTGCATAACTACTTTGACAGTGTTAAGAGGTAAGAATTTCAAAATATTTTCAATATCTACCAAAAAATATTCTCTAGGTATGTGTTTGGGTGTTACAACAATTCCCAAACCTTATTTAATATATTGAAAGAGGGTTCATCTAAAGGAAAATTAGATAGATTAATAACTAGTTTATTCTCCTAATTATCAATCACTTTTATGGTGGGGTAGTTTGAGGTGCTAGCTAAACTGAGTCAAAAGGGGGAAGCTAGAGATAAATATCAGGGTTATAAGACTAAGTAGAAGGGTTAAGAGTGTAGATGGGGAAATTTGAGCTAGGATAGGAATTGACAACAATGTTAAAACTATTGCAGTAAACTAAAGAGTTAGAGGGGAAATTCAAGGTCCATCGACCTAGGGAGCAATTAAGAGAGGATGTCCACACACTTAGAGACAGAGAGGTTTGGTGTCTTGATTACGTTAGGTAAAAATAATAAGTGGTTCTTGGGATTATGGGGAGGTGTAACATCCCATAATTGATGAGATGATGGGACACTCTAGAAGGGGAATTAATATTGGCATCATCAAGGGGAACCATCGAGATGAATTCAAGGGCAAGTGGAACATGAAAAAGAGGGAAAGGAGATAGTATGGAAAAATTCAAAAGAAAATCATGAATGTGATTTGATAAGTAGGTCAAACCAAAGAAATAGTGAGATTGGAAGTGGTGTCTAAAGCATGAAAGATTAGAAAATAAATCAATTTGGTGGGGTGTATGTAACATGGATTGTTGGACAGAGAAGGTGAGCCCATAGGGTCAGTGGAGGATCCTAGTTGATCATGTCTAGACCAAGGAAAAAATACTATAGAGGAAAAGGTTTGATCAGGTTTACATACTACATGAGAGGAGGTAACAATAGCTAAAATGAAAGCCTATGCCATGCTAACTTGATTAGTCTTGAGATGGTGGACATTAGTCAATGGTGAGAGTAGAACCAAATTGTTGAATGCCTCTATAGGAATAAGTAGGCTGGTTGAGGGAGGTGAGAGAGGTGGAGACCCTAGTTTTAGTATGAGTATCTCTCCTTTGGTATAGCATAATTTAGTAGAAGATGTAAGGGGAGATTTGTTTATCGATAAATCATCTACTACTTTCTAAGATAATGCATCTATAGGACTAGACGCTTGAGGGATGTGCAACTAGAACCCAGTTTGAGTGAGGGGAGACAGATTGTTGAAGAGGTTTGGTTTTGGTAAATGGTGTGAATGGCCCAACTTGGAGAGTTTATAAAAATTCATCTTCTACCTATATTATAATTATTCTTTTAAACCTTCATCTCTCAAGTAGGATGCAATGTCCAATCTCCACCAAAGATTTGGTCTCAGTGAAGAGGCAAGCTCAAGATGTAAATCTTTTAACCTTGAAGACAAGCATATAATCTCTATTTTGAGTTGGAAAATTATGAATCTAAGAAGTGAGAGGCTTGCCCTGATAAAGATAGATTTATTCTTATAACAATAAAGACTATGATTAACCTTGACAAAGTTGGGAATGACTTTTTTATCACAACATCTCTTAAGGACAATTAAGTCTACAATCTTCTTTTTGAGCTTAATTCTTAACTTTTAAAGAAGTTTGGCCTTAAGGCTGAATTCCCTCCCATGAAGGGTATCAATAAGAGATATTGTATTTCCATAGTCCATAAATTAAATTGCAATGGCTTCTAGGTAAAACTGCGTGAGCTTTTTCCGATCGACATTTTGGTTCACACTCCATGAACCATCATTAGGAAGAGAAGAATAAAATCATAAGTTTGAAGACTTTGTTATTCCTTTATAGATGTGAAAATAAAGCCCAGAGATGTCAGTGAATCAAGGATGGTTAGAGTTGAAAATTCAACATTAAATTTAATAATTATAAATAATTAAAATAAGAAATAATATTTTTTTAAGTTCTTAAAGTATCAATCATAAATTCTTATCTATGAATTGAAATTTTTATAAAAGCCACAATGATAAACTATTGGTTAAAGTCTTTGATTGTGTAGTATTAATTATAAAACATTGTTAATGCTAGTATTGTTTAACTGTGTTGAAATTTTTAATTGTTTAAACATTATATTTATAAATTATTATCATTATAAATTCTTAATTAGAAGTTTCAAAATAGAGCATGCCTAACTTTTAACTTGTAAAATAAAAATGAAATAGGAGTATAGAGCTAAAAGGAAATAAAATTGAAATTTATAAAAAATCAAGTATTGTTGTTATTAAAAAATTTAATTTAAAATTAAATTGAGTGTGAATTCTAAATTCTAAATTATGAATTAGATTTATACCTTGTAAATTGTACATGACAAAATGAGAGTACTCTATATATATAATTGAGAGAAAGTTAAAATGAATTATAATTTATAAATTATCAAATTAAAATTATTATTATTAATTTTTATTTTTTTATAAATTAAATAAGAGTGTGAATTCTCAAGTATAAATCAAAAATTAAAATTATACCTTATAAATATACATGATAAATTGAGAGTTTATCTTTTTTAATTGAGAGTTTCATCATATAAATTACAAATAGATTAGAGTTATACATTATAAATAATAAATAGTGAGTTCAATCTTGTAATTAGAAGTATATAGGTTAGAAGTATAAATTACAATCCAAATTACTAATAAAAAAAGTTGTAAATTGAAGATTATAACCATAAATAAAATGATAAAAAGGTTAATAATAATAGATGGAAAAATGGGTAATGGAATAGAAACGAGGGGTCAAAATAGATAAGGTCAACATTTTTTTATTAGGTTAATAATAGGTTTCTAGGAAGGGTTTAAATCTAGACTACCATCTTTATTAAGGTTATTGTCAAATTTATGAATTTCAATTACTTCCCTCATATGGTGTTTGAAGAAATTATTTTCAATAGCTAGAACCTTGGTATCTTTTGTGCAGATATGATGTCTCATTTTGAAAGAATGTTCTGCTAAGGCTGATTTGGTTAGCCTTTCCTTGTTGATATCTACTACATGTTAATTGACTCTCATGCTTATGAAATACCAGTCACACAGATATATGAAACTCCTTAAGAACAATAAATTTTGTATACCCCACTCATAAGAGTCAGCTCTAATTTGTCTTTAGATGTCTTGACAAGACTTCTGATCTTTTTTGGGGGGAGAAGGTTGTTTGGATGTTGTTTTTCTTAAGCAATTTGGAAATTTTATTAGAAATTCCTTCCACATATGGGAGGAAAGCTATGGGTTAGTTCAAGATGTCATTATGACTTTTAGGTTTGGTAAGGGAGTCCTTAGCTGATTTGAAGGCATTAGTAATTTATTTGCATGTGTATCCATTCTACTTAAACACCTCAAATAAGTGTTTGAGATCATCCTCTAGATGCTCATTATCACAAATTATATAAGCTCTAGTGGCTAAGGTTTTGAGGACCCCCATTTTTTGAGAGGGGTGGTGGTGCAAGTTAAAATGAAGGTAGAGATTAGTGTGGGTAGCCTTGTGATAAATAGTGCATGTGAAGGAACCATCACTCTTCTTGGTGAGGAGGACAGTTAAGAATGAAAGACTACCTTTAGATTCTAACTCTTTGGTGAACTTGATAGAGTCGACCATTTTTTTTAAGTGTGTATGGAAGGCCTCTAGGTTCTCTAAACCATGTAGGACATGGGTGTCATCTACATATCATTTCCACCAAGTTAGTTTTGATGGGAAGGATCTAAGAGCAAGGTCCTCAAAATATTCCATAAATAAGTTCACCACTATAGGAGAGAAAGAGGGGAGGCCATAGCAATACCCTCTATTTGTTTGTAGAAAACCCCTTGAAATGAAAAGAAAGTAGTTTAAAGACAAAGAGAGACAAGGGAGGTAGTTTCATCTTCCACTTAACTTATAATGATTAAGATTACATCGGTTATAGGAATATTAGTGAAAAGTGAAATAACATCAAACCTCACTAAGATATCATCATGTGTGATAGTCTTGTCTTTAATGAAATCTACAAAGTTAGTAGAATCTTTGATGAAATATTTAATAAATAAAACCTCCTTTTACATTAGAGACTCTACTGACTTTGTATATTTCATCAAAGATAATATTGTCACACATGATGTTATCTTAGTGAGCTTCGATGTTGTTTCACTTTTCACTAAGATTCCTCTAGCTAATGCAATCTCAATCATTGGTAGTCAAGTGGATGATGAAACCACCTCCCTTGTCTCTCTTTGTCTTAAAACTACTTTCTTTTCATTTCAAGGGGTTTCTTACGAACAAATAGAGGGTGTCACTATGGGATCCCCTCTCTCTCCTATAGTGGAAATATTATTTATGGAATATTTTGAGGACCTTTTTCATAATTATTTCCCATTAAAACCAACTTGGTGGAAAAGATACATAGATGACACCCATGTCAACTGGCCACATAGATTAGAGAATCTAGAGCCCTTCCACACACACTTAAACAAAATGGTCAAATACATCAAGTTTACCAAAGAGTTAAAATCTAAAGGTAGTCTTTTGTTCTTAAATGTCCTCCTCATCAAGAAGAGTGATGGTTATTTCACATGCACTATTTATCGTAAGGCTACCCACACTAATTTCTACCTTCATGTTAACTCACACCACCACCCCTCTCAAAAAATGGGGGTCCTCAAAACCTTAGCCACTAGAGCTTATAGAATTATTGATAATGAGCATCTAGAGGATAAGCTCAAATACTTATTTGAGGTGTTCAAGTTGAATGGATACACAGGAAAACAAATTACTAAAGCCTTAAAATCAACGAAGGACTCCCTTATCAAACTTAAAAGTCATAATGACATCTTGAACCAACCCACATCTTTCCTCCCATATGTGGAAGGAATTTTTTATAAAATTTCCAAATTGCTTAAGAAAAACAACATCCACACAACCTTTCTCCCCTGCAAAAATCTCATAAGTCTTATCAAGTCATCTAAAGACAAATTAGAGCTGACTCTTAAGAATGGGATATATAAAATTGATTATTGTTGTGGGGTTTCATATATCAGTGAGACTAATCATTCCATTAGAACAAGAGTTAATGAACATGTAGTAGATATCAATAAGGAAAGGTTAACCAAATCAACTTTAGCAGAACATTCTTTCAAAATGAGACATTATATCTGCATAGAAAATACCAAGGTTCTAGATATTGAGAATAATTTCTTCAAATGTCATATGATGGAAGCAATTAAAAATTCATAAATTTGACAATAACCTCAATAGAGATGGTGGTATAGATTTAAACCCTTCTTGGAAACATATTATTAACCTAATAAAAAAGTGTTGACCTTATCCATCTTGACCCCCCGTTTCTATTCCATTACCCATTTTTCCATCTATTATTCTCAACCTTTTTATCATTTTATTTATGGTTCTAATCTTCAATTTACAACATTTTTATTAGTAATTTGGATTATAATTTAGACTTCCAAGCTTTATACTTCTAATTACAAGATTGAACTCACTATTTATTTGTTATAACGTATAGCTCTAATATATTGGTAATTTATATGATGAAACTCTCAATTAGAAAAAGATAAACTCCCAATTTATCATGTATATTTTATAAGGTATAATTTTAATTGTTGATTTATACTTGAGAATTCATACTCTTATTTAATTTAAAAAATAATAATAATAATTTTAATTTGATAATTTATAAATTATAATTCATTTTAACTTTCTCTCAATTATATAGAGAGAGTACTCTCATTTTTTCATCGAGAATTTATAAGGTATAACTCTAATTTAAAATTTAGAATTTAGAATTCATACTCTCAATTTAATTTTCCAATAAAAATTTTAATAACAAAAATTCTTGATTTTTTATAAATTCCAATTATATTTCCTTTTAGCTCTGTACTCCTATTTCATTTTTATTTTATAAGTTGCAATTCAGACATATTTCTATTTTGAAACTTTTAATTAAGAATTTATAACGATAATAATTTGTAAATATAATTTTTAAACAATTAAAATTTTCAACACATAGTTAACCAATATTAGCATTAACAATCTTTTATAATAATACAATACAATCAAATACTTTAACCAATAGTTCATCATGGTGGCTTTTATAAAAATCTCAATTCATAAATAAGAATTTATGATTGATACTTTAAGAACTTATAAAATTATTATTTTTTATTTTAATTATTTATAATTCTTAAATTTAATGTTGAATTTTCAACTCTAACCATCCTTGACTCATTGACATCTATGGGATTTATTGTCATATCTATAAAGGAATAGCAAATTCTACAAACTTATCATTTTAATCTTCTCTTCTTGATGATGGTTCCTGAAGTGTGAACCAAAACATCAATTGAAAAATTATCACAATTTTACCCATAAGCCATTACAATTTAACTTATGGACTATGGAAACACAATAGCTCTAATGGATACCCTTCATGGGAGGGAATTCATCCTTAAGTTAAAACTTCTTGAGAAGTTCAGAATTAATCTTAGAAAGAAGATTGCAAACTTAACTTTCCTGAAGAGATGTCATGATAAAAAATTCATTCCCAACTTTGTCAAGGTTAATCATAGTCTTTGTTATCACAGGAACAACTCTATCTTCATTAGGGCTAACCTCTCCCTTCTCAAATTTTTAATCCACCAAATCAGAATAGAGATTATACGCTTGTCTTCAAGGTTAAAATATTTACATCTTGAGCTTGCTTCTTCATTGAGACTAGATCTTTAGTGGAGATTGGACATTGCATCCTACTCTAAATCTAAAGGTTTAAAAGAATAATCAGGATATAAGAAGAAGATAAAGTTTGATAACCTCTCTAAGTTAGGCCATTCACACCATTTCCCAAAACCAAACCTCTTCAGCAATCTAACTCCCCTCACTCCATCTAGGTTCTAGTTACACATCTTTAGAGTGGTTATTTTGGTATATGAATTCTCGTAGAAAGCAATAGATAATTTATCTATAAATAGAGTTCCCCTTATATCTTATGCTAAATGATGCTACACCAAAGGTGAGATACACTAAAACTAGGGTCTCTACCTCTCTCAACTCCCTCAACTAGCCCACTTATTCCTATGGATGCATGCAATAATTTGGTTCTATTCTCACCATTGACTGACATCTACCATCTCAAGACTGATCAAGTTAGCATGGTGTAGGCTTTTGTTTCAGCTGTTGCTACCTCCTCTCATGTAATATGCAAACCTAATCAAACATTTTCCTTTATAGTGTTCTCTCCTTGATCTAGACATGATCAACTAGGCTCCTCCACTGAACCCATGGGCTTGACTTCTCCCTCCAATGGTCCATGGTACATACACCCCACCAAATTACTTTATTTTATTTATTGCCTATTCTCTCACACTTCAGGCACCACTTCCAATCTCACTTATTTCTTTGGCTCGACCTGCTTATCAAATCACATTCACTATTTTATTTTTATTTTTTCCACACTATCTCCTTTCCCTCTTTTGCATGTTCCACTTACCCTTGAGTGTGGCTTGATAGCTCCCCTTTATGATGGAAATATTAATGATCCTTTCATAGTATCCCATCATCTCATCAATTTAGGGAACGTTAAACCTCCCCACAATCTAAATAACCACTTATTATTTTTACCCAACATTATAAAGACACCAAACCTCTTTGTCTATAAGTGTGTGGATGTCCCTTCTCTTAATTTCTCTCTGGGTTAGTGGACCTCAAATTTCCCCTCCAACTCTTTGGTTTACTCCAATAGTTTCAACATAATTATCAATTCCTATCCTAGCTCAACTCTCCCTATCTACACATTAACCCTTATAATCATCCTTTTAACCCTGATATTTCTCTCCACCTTTCCCCTTTCAACTCAATTTTAGATAGCACTTCAAGCTACCCCACCACAAAAGTGATTGATAATTGGGAGAATAAACTAGTTGTTAATCTATCTAATTTTCCTTTAGATGAACCTTCTTTTAATATATTAAATAAGTGTATTGGATTCATTATAACACCTAAACCCATACCTCTTGACATTGCTGAAGTAGTTAGGAAAGACTACATCATGGCTTTGAGGAAAGCCAAATGCCCTAGGTTGAGCATCTCAAAAGTTGAATAGAATGCCTTGAAGAACCTTAATAACAATAATAATATTGTCATAACCAAAGATAATAAAGTTAATGCAACTATTAACTTAAACAAAATAGATTACAATGCCAAAATGCTTGACCACTTACATAACATTGGAAGTTACAGGGTTCTTTCTTCTAACCCTATTGCCAAAATCACTAGGTTAGTTACTAAAACCATTAATCAGTCTTCCCTGGATGTCAAAATTAAAAGTCTTCTTCCCAAAATAATTGTGACTCCCAAAATTTATGGGGCCCCAAAGAAACACAAGGAAGGTATACCCATCAAGCCAATCATAGATACCACTGACTCCCTAACTTATGCCTTAGCTACCTTCCTAAATAATAGATTAAAATCTTTAATAGGTAAAACCTCTTACATTAGA
The DNA here is from genome assembly GCA_037957365.1 of Torreya grandis. Classification (NCBI taxonomy): domain Eukaryota; kingdom Viridiplantae; phylum Streptophyta; class Pinopsida; order Cupressales; family Taxaceae; genus Torreya; species Torreya grandis. The sequence goes on from JARHVA010001080.1 coordinate 2,941,097, forward strand.
GACTCTACTAAATTTTTAGATTTCATCAAAGACAAGACTATCACACATGATGATATCTTAGTAAGATTTGATGTTGTTTCACTTTTAACAAAGATTCATTTGGCTAATGCAATCTCAATCATTAACAGTTAAGTGGATGATGAAACCACCTCCCTTATCTCTCTTTGTCTTAAAACTACTTTATTTTAATTTCAATGGGTTTTCTATGAACAAATAGAGGTGTTTTTATGGGCTTCCCTCTCTCTCTTATAGTGGCAAATTTTTTATGGAATATTTTGAGGACCTTGCTCTTAACTCCTTCCTATTAAAACCAACTTTGTGGAAAAGATATGTAGATGACACCCATGTCAACTAGCCACATGTTTTAGATAACCTAGAGGTATTTGACACACACTTGAACAAAATATTCAACTCCATCAAGTTCACCAAAGAGTTAGAATCTAAAGGTAGTCTTCCATTCTTAGACATCCTCCTCACCAGGAAGAGTGATGATTCTTTCGTATGTACTGTTTATCGCAAGGATACCCACATTGATCTCTACTTTAGCTATAACTCACTTTAACTTTATCTCAATTATATATAGAGAGTACTCTCATTTTGTCATGTACAATTTATAAGGTATAACTCTAATTCATAATTTAGAATTTAGAATTCACACTCTCAATTTAATTTTCAAATAAAAATTTTAATAAATTTTTAATAACAATAATTCTTATTTTTTATAAATTCCAATTATATTTCCTTTAAGTTCTATACTCCTGTTTCATTTTTATTTTAAAAGTTTAAATTTAGACATGTTTCTATTTTGTAACTTTTAATTAAGAAATTATAACAATAACAATTTATAAATATAATGTTTAAACAATTAAAATTTTCAACACAGAGTTAAACAATATTAGCATTAACATTTTTTTATAATTAATACAATATAATCAAAGACTTTAACCAATAGTTCATCACTATGGATTTTATAAAAAATTCAATTCATAAATAAGAATTTATGATTGATACTTTAAGAACTTATGAAAATATTATTTCTTATTTTAATTATTTATAATTCTTAAATTTAATGTTGACTTTTTAACTCTAACCATCCTTGGCTCACTGACATCTCTGGGTTTTATTGTCATAACTATAAAGGAATGGAAAAATTTGCAAACTTAACATTTTATTTTTCTCTTCTTGATGATGGTTCATGGAGTGTGAACTGAAATGTTGATTGAAAAAGTATCACACTGTTTTACCTAGAAGGCATCACTTTCTTGTTTTCCTAAGTATTTTCAATGTACTCAATATATGTAGTAGATATTACATAACTAGCCTAGATTATTTTATCATATAAATTATAGTTCCACCAAATAATTTGAACACATACCCATAGGTATATCTTTGACAATCAAGATCTCTATCCTAGTCTAAGTCCATAAATTCATATTGATTCAATGATTTAATTTTATAAGGATTTCCTTGATAGAAGATTGCATAGTTAGATGTCCTATTTAATACTTGAATATCCTCTTCATCTTAGACCAATGTTACTCTCCTATATTTTTCATAAATCTACTCACTACTACTACTGCAAGAGAAATTTTTAGTTTGGTACAAACCATTGCATACAACAATCTTCCAGTAACATTAGCATATAGGACTAGAGACATGTCAATTTTGTATTCTATTTTAGAATATTGTTCAATAGATAAATTTTGACAAACAAGAAATGGATTAATAAAAGGTTTTGCTTCTTACATATTAAACCTTTGTAGTATCATCTTAGCATACTTTATTTGATTGAACCATAGTGTTTTATTTATCTTATCTCTTTTAATTTCCATGTCCAAAATTTATTTTTCAACATCGATTTCTTTCAAATAAAATTGAGATGATAATTGAGACTTAACTTAGGCTGATCATTTCCATATTGTTACCAATTAACAACATGTCATCCATATAAAATACTATGATAATAAAATTTATCATTTTATTTAAAATAAACATAGGAATTAGCTTTGCTTCTTCCAATCCCAATGCCAAACACATACCTACCAAATTTCTAGTTCCACATTCTTGGTGATTGATTTAAATCATATCAAAACTTTTTTAGATTACACACAATATCCTCCTTTCCCTTTATCTTAAATATTTCTAGTTGCATCATGTATATTTCCTACTCAAGCTCACCATGTATAAAATCTATCTTTACATCCATTTGTTCTATTTCCAAATCGAAAGTAATAAAAATATCTAGAAGAAATCTAATCAAATTTATTTTATCAATAGGACAGAAAATATCATTAAAATTAATTACCTTTATGTGATGGAAACCATTTAATACTAGGTGAGCTTTAGACTTCTCCATTTTCCATCTACATTATACTTTTTAAATACCCTTTTGCATTAAAAAGGCTTCTTTCATGAGGTGATTTTACCAAATGTCATGTATAATTTTTATCTAAGGACTCCATTTCTTCATCCATAGCCTTATTCCAAGACTTAGTTTATTTTGAGTCAAAATCCTCCTTTATGGTCTTGGGGCTTCATTTGTAACAAATAAAACTAATAAAAGAAATGCAAAATGGAAATTGAGAGGATTATACCTATCAGGGGAATTCTTGCCTGATCTAATCTTCTCAAGACTAGATTTTTGTATTCTACATCTTCTATTTCTTCCTCCTTGGCTTCATCTAAATCTTCCTCTTGAAACTATCATTCTACCTCATCTTCTATAGATGCTTCAAATTTAGACACTTATTATCCCTCTTCTTCAAATTTAATATGTTTAGGTTCATCCTTTGGATGTATTTCTTGTTCTAGAACTCATTTTATCTCTCTAAATATAAAATTATGACTATTAATATCATTCTTCATTTTAGGGTTCCATAGCTTATATCCCTTCACACTAGTACCATATGCAATAAAAATACACATTATTGATTTTGTGTAATTTAGTCTTTTTTCCTTCAAAATATACTTATAAACATCAAAACCAAAAACTCTAATATTTTTGAGAGAGTGTTTATTAACACTCCATGATTTCTATAGATTTTTATTGACTAGAGATGATGTGGTTGATCTATTTATCAAAGATCGAGTAACCATGATTGTTTCTACTACAAAATTTGTTTCTAATTTTGCATCACTACACATGTTTCTAAATTAATCCATAGGGTTATATTCATTATTTTTTTATCTCCACTTTTATGTGGTGTATATGGATTTGTTTTTTCCTTTATATTACATAGTCTTTAAATAAATAATCAAAATCATTTGAGCAGTACTCTCCACCATTGTTACTCCTCAAGACATTAATCTTATTTTGTGTTTGGTTTTTAATAAGATCCTTAAAATCCTTAAACTTAATTAAAACCTCATATTTAGCATGCATACATTAAACCCAAGTTTTTATTGAGTAGTCATCTACAAAAGAAACATAATAAAGATATTTACCCAAAGATGAAACCTTCACAAGTCCAAAAGCATCACTATGAACTAAATAAAAATCCCTTCTAATATTTAAGCACTACTAGGAAAAATTACTCAAGTTTTCTTACCAAACACATAATGTTCAATAAAATCAAAGTCTAATAGGTGGTTATAAATACCTTCAAGCATGCCTTTATATTTTAATTATTAAAGGCCTATCTCTCCAATGTGACCCATCGTATGATTCCATAGCATTAGTTTCTTTGTAGGAGATGTAGGAGTTTGATTTGACATCACCTCAAATACTATAAATTTATAACATCCAACACTTATATTACATGCCTAAATACTAAATAACTTTATTATATGGACTCCTCTTACCTATACCATTACTCCATGAACTATCTTGAAATTGTATTTATTAAAAACTACCTACACACCTACATCATTCATCTTACTTACATATAATAAGTTTTAGTCAAACCTGGAATGTGCATAACACTAGAGAGGGTTTTAAAATTTCCATATTTAAACCTCAACTTGACTCAACCTCAGCCTATGATCTTTTAGGTTAAATTATTTCCTAAAAATACACCACCTCCATTAATCTTTTCATATTCTCAAAACCACTCCATGTGTAGGGTCATATGAAAAGAGGTACCTAAGGCAATCAACCATGCACTATAACATGCATGTGATCTTGAATTTTACAATAATAAATGCCCCAAGTCTTATCTAGAGTTGTTTTATTTTATAGATTTGGAATTTTATATGACTTACCCTTTTCAACCTTTTTATATTTGCATTCTTTCTTGAAATTTCCTATTTTATGATAGTTTCATCACATCCTCTTATCTTTTGGTGTAGTATCAGATTTACCTTTAGACTTTAATTGTCCCAAATTTATTTTAGATATTTATTGAGAAATAACTCTTACAAATAATGCATCCTTTATTTGATAATACTCTATAGATTTGTACCTCATTTTTTTATAATAAATCTCCCATTATGTCTTTAATATTTTATGTGGATGCAATAATAGTTATTGCCATAACTAGATTATCTCATTATTTTGGTAGAGAATAAGGTAAATTGATACACTTTTCTTCTTCGTTCATTTTAATTTCATTATAAATTCATTGACTTACCATAGTATTGAAAGCATTAAAATGTTTAGCTATAAATTATTCAAAATGAATAAAACTTATTTTGGATAAATAATTTGTTCATTAGATATTTCATATTATACAAAGTCCCCAACTTATCGCATAGATATTTAAAAGTTTTCTCTATCAAGACACTTAACAAAAATTAATCTAATAAATGCATTCTAATTGTTTTCTTTATCTTCTTATATATTTTTTCCAAATATTATACTTTCATACCGATAGGTTACATTCTTGATACAAAAACCCACTAATCTATGTCCACAAGAAGATCTTCCATCTTGAGCTTTTACAACTCAAAAAGTTGATTGTTGATTTTTTCAATATCTATCATTTTGCTTCTTGTTATTCTCTTATACTTGAAAAAAATTCACATATAGAGATCCCATTCAAAAAAATAGTTTATCACATGTTAAGGAAACCCAAACTCCTCACCCAATTATAAAACCTAGCTTTAATACCAAATGAAGAGAATAATAGATTTGATAAACTAAAATGAAATAAGTAATACTAATAAATTATTTAAACTAAAAAATAATAGAATTAAAATACATAAAATATTACATAGTACATAATATTCGACCTAGGAAACACTTTTGGGAAAAAAACCTATCATAATACCCTCCTTTACTCTTGTATTAACTTAATCATCTTGCAATATAATAAAGTACTTCTCAGTTATTCTATTCCCCTATTGTATGTGTGAGTATATACATACATTAATGAGTAAATGCCAAATTGTTATTATAATAACATGGGTACCATAACCATGGTCTATATAAAACATGGGTTAAAATCACCCAAGTAGTACTAATATGGTTCCAAAAAAATTGAATAGGCTTCCTCTTGGCTCTATAGTCTAGTAGAGATAAATCTTGGAAATATACAACACATTCCCAATAATCTCCCACTTGTTAAATATGTTATATAGGGGGGCATAAGACCATATCATCAGTAGCTAAGGGAAGATCTACCCATTTATTTTTTATGGTAATAAAATTTCTTAGTACTCACATCCTTTTTTAGTGAATGATAGTATTCTCATCTATGTCCACCTTCTCCAACAATATCTTCTTTGCTTCCACCATTTCTAATGCAGAACATCCCTAGTTGATATAGATTATAAATATGCTTAATTAGTTTTAATTTTCCATTTTTGGTTTTTTATATGTGGTAGAGGTATTTTAGAGGCCCTTAGAGTGTTTAGGATTCTTAAAATTGTGTGTTAGTAGGTATTTTGGTGTTTCCCACCAAAATGACTATTTTGAAATTTTGAATTTCATATCTTGTTTTATGTGGTATTTTGGGTGTTGGATGTAATAAAAAGGTTAATGAATGTTTTTATTGAGTCCATATATTTCTCAGGAGAGTTTTTTAGTGGTATTTAAATGTGAAAGTATGGAAAAGGAAAATGTAAGCCAAGAAATTTGGTTGTAACTACCACCCTACGTAAGGTAGGTAAAAAATGAGAGTATCTTTGCATGTTTGATTGATATGAAGAGCATGGATTGCATGTAAGAGTGTTATAGTGGGTAAAATTAGAGTAGGAGAAGATAAATTTTTAGGATATATGTGTGGAAGCAAGGAAAATACTAGGAAATATCAAGAGAAGTATTAAGTACCAAAGCAAGAACTTTGTTTTGTTGTAGCTCTATTAGTAAAATGATCAATAAAAAAAGAAAAATAAAATTGTGTTATCCTTTATGAAATATTTGAGTCTTAATAATATTAAATTATTATTATAATATCATATTATGTGAAAACATTTCATGGTTATACTCTATTCTAAGTTGTATATGCAATACACTTGAGACAAGAAGCCATTCTGCTCATGAATAGTCAAGGTTGATAGGTAAGTTGGCATTGTTAATAGTTGTTCAAGTATTACTTGATTATTTGAATCATAAACTTTATGTATAATTTATATCATTATTTAAATCACTTTAGGATGTTTATAAACCTAGGTATAAGTGTAATATTCTTACAAACCTTCATACTCAATCATATATATATATATTCAGGACTCTAAAATTTTGCATGTTGGATTATTTTGTTTTATGATTATCCATGAAATAATAATCATTGGAATAATTTAAGAGAGGTGTTTTAGGCTAAAAACATGACTCATACCCTTTTATATATTCAATTTCCATTCAAAGTGATTCAAGTTTTCATAAACCTCCACACACAATCAAGAAAAGTAACACAAAATTCTGTTTTAGAGCATGTAGGAACCTTTTAGATATTTTTAAAGTAAAAATAATGGTTTTATAACATAATTTAAGGTTTTTTAGACCTTAATTATCCATTATATTATTTTTAATACAATCAAAACTCAAATTATCCCATTTTTATCCCTCTTGGCCTTAAACAGGCTTGTATAAGCCTAGACTAGGGTTTCAATTTGGAATGGTAGATAACCTTTGCTTAAAAAAACCAAAAATACTAAAAAAAATTTAATATAAGGTGTTTTAATGTCCTCTATATTATGGATGATTTTCTATGTCAGTACCTGACCATACTATATGGATTCCAAGCTTGTGTGTTTGACTAGGCCTAGGAGAGACCTAATTGATTAATAAGGGTATTGAGTTAGGTGGTCTATATTATGAGTTGGATAATGAAAACAATTATTATTTTTTAATATATTAATGGGTATCTAAAAGTGGTGTTAGTTTATTATTAGCCTCAGTATTTTTCTCAAACCTAGGAGCTTTACATGAAAATGGGGCTACAAGAGAAAAGACCTTAAAGAAACAAAGTATTATTGGTTGAGAGTTCTTATCTAGAGGTTATGTGATTTGGTGTATGTGTTAAAGAGTTAAAATAAGTATTTTGATGGTCATATATTCCATAGAGATAATTATATAACTTTGAACCAAGTATTAGCCATTTTGATTTTATGAGTCTATATGAGAATAAGCAAGCTTTAACAAAGAATGGAGAGTGTAAGTCATTTAAAGGGTGAAATAAGAGGATGGTATTGATGTAGATGAGATGAGATATTTTAAAGGATGATGATGTGGTGATATGTCATCAATATAAAAGAGTGTTATACAATAAATGAGGATTATGAGCCTACTCAAGACAAGAGTCATCAAGTATAGTAAGGAGCCAAAGTAAGGTACCTTCAAGGATTAAAAAAAGTTAGATAAGAATGAATGCATTGAAGTTAGAGATCAGATCCAAGTATATGAGGTAAGATTTTTTAGGCATTTATGCCCTACATCAAGTGGTATTATAGCATGAAATCTCTTGGAAAGTTTATTCTAATTGATGTTGTATAAAGTTTATGTCAAACGAGTATTATAAGTTACGTTGTGAGATGCTAATGAAGGTTTCAGGGGTACAGTAAGAGATATTTTAAAAGTTTGTAGTAGAGAAACCCTTGAAGAGAGATATAAAAATATCAATAATATAATAGAGAGAGACTCCAAGTGAGAATAATAGTTCCAAGGTGAAAAATACTTGGACAAGTGAAGATGAAGGTAGAGAAGGTAAAAGAGAAGAAGTGAATGGCTAAGATAGACTACCACCATGAGAGAAACAATAAAGAAAACCCAAAGAGAAGAGAGTTAGATGTTGAATAAGAGAGGAATGAGTTAGATAAAATATTAGAGAGGATAAATCTCTTGGTAGAGCTCATGAAAGAAGAATAGATCCAATGGTATGACATGGTTATGAAAAAGAAGAAGGTTAAGTGGCTTATAAAGCTATTCACATAGAGAAAAAAGAAGATTTTCATGAGGGACAAAGAGAAGAAGAATAATAGAATAATTTTCTATGTAGGAAAATCAAAGAGGAGATGAAGAATTTCATGAGATATGAACATGATGGAGGTGAGAATCACCTTGTGAATAAGGAAGTAGTCATGGAGACTATGAAACCTAAGAAGGAGGAGATGGAAGAAAGTAAGCTTAAAATGTTTAAAACTAATGATTTATTGCCATGTTGATAGAGGTACAATCCACTAATATGGGGGGGGGTGGGGGGGGAGGGGGGGTGAATCAGTGGTTTTCAAACTTTAGTTAAATCCTTGTTATCTTTCAAACCTCTTAAATAATCTTGTCAACACATATAATAATCACAAGATAGATATAGCAATGAGTAAACAATCATGAGAGATCAAGCAATCAAGACATAAGATATATAGTGGGAAACCCTCATGGGGTATAAAACCCAATCTCAAGCCTAAAACAAAAATGGGATACTATCCTATAAATATGGAGCAAACAAGAGATTCTTTTTTGAAGCACCAACTCCACAAGGATCACCAACCCCTAAGGTAACAAGAAACAACTTATCTTGATGATGAGCACCAACACACCACCAATATGAAATATCAATCTATGATGAATAATCCAAATATGATGTCTTATACACCTGATCATGAACTTCTCTTAAGTGGTATTTAAATGTGAAAGTATGGAGAAGGAAAATGTAATCCAAGAAATTTGGTTGTAACTACCACCCTATGTAAGGTAGGTAAAAAATGAGAGTATCTTTGCATGTTTGATTGATATGAAGAGCATGGATTGAATGTAAGAGTGTTATAGTGGGTAAAATTAGAGTAGGAGAAGATAAATTTCTAGGATATAGGTGTGGAAGCAAGGAAAATACTAGGACATATCAAGATAAGTATTAAGTACCAAAGCAAGAACTTTGTTTTGTTGTAGCTCTATTAGTAAAATGATCAATAAAAAAAGAAAAATGGAATTTTGTTATCCTTTATGAAATATTTGAGTCCTAATAATATTAAATTATTATTATAATATCATCTTATGTGAAAACATTTCATGGTTATACTCTATTCTAAGTTGTATATGCAGTACACTTGAGACAAGAAGCCATTCTGCTCAGGAATAGTCAAGGTTGATAGGTAAGTTGGCATTGTTAATAGTTGTTCAAGTATTACTTGATTATTTGAATCATAAACTTTATGTATAATTTATATATTTATTTAAATCACTTTAGGATGTTTATAAACCTAGGTATAAGTGTAATATTCTTACAAACCTTCATACTCAATCATATATATATTCAGGACTCTAAAATTTTGCATGTTGGATTCTTTTGTTTTATGATTATCCATGAAATAATAATCATTGGAATAATTTAATAGAGGTGTGTTAGGCTAAAAACATGACTCATACCCTTTTATATATTCAAGTTCCATTCAGAGTGATTCAAGTTTTCATAAACCTCCACACACAATCAAGAAAAGTAACACAATTTTGTTTTAGAGCATGTATGAACCTTTTAGATATTTTTAAAGGAAAAATAATGGTTGTATAATATAATTTAAGGTTTTTTAGACCTTAATTATCCATTATATTATTTTTAATACAATAAAAACTAAAATTATCCCATTTTTATCCCTCTCAACCTTATACAGGCTTGTATAAGCCTAGACTAGGGTTTCAATTTGGAATGGTAGATAACCTTTGCTTAAAAAAACCAAAAATACTAAAACTTTTTAATCTAAGGTGTTTTAATGTCCTCTATATTGTGGATGATTTTTTATGTCAGTACCTGACCATACTATATGGATTCCAAGCTTGTGTGTTTGACTAGGCCTAGGAGAGACCTAATTGATTAACAAGGGTATTGAGTTAGGTGGTCTATATTATGAGTTGGATAATGAAAACAATTATTAGTTTTTAATATATTAATGGGTATATAAAAGTGGTATTATTTTATTATGAGCCTCAGTATTTTTCTCAAACCTAGGAGCTTTACATGAAAATAGGGCTACAAGAGAAAAGACCTTAAAGAAAAAAAGTATTATTGGTTGAGAGTTCTTATCTGGAGGTTATGTGATTTGGTGTATGTGTTAAAGATTTAAAATAAGTATTTTAATGGTCATATATTCCCTATATATAATTATATAACTTTGAACCAAGTATTAGCCCTTTTGATTTTATGAGTCTATATGAGAATGAGCAAGCATTAACAAAGAATGGAGAGTTTAAGTCATGTAAAGGATGAAATAAGAGGATGGTATTGATGTAGATGAGATGAGAGATTTTAAAGGATGATGATGTGTTGATATGTCATCAATATAAAAGAGATTTATACAAGAAATGAGGCTTATGAGCCTACTCAAGACAAGAGTCGTCAAGTATAGTAAGGAGCTAAAGTAAGGTACCTTCAAGGATAAAAAAAGTTAGATAAGAATGAATGCATTGAAGTTAGAGATCAGATCCAAGTATATGAGGTAATATTTTTTAGGCATTTATGCCCTACATCAAGTGGTATTATAACATGAAATCTCTTGGAAAGTTTATTCTAATTGATGTTGCATAAATTGTATGTCAAATGAGTATTATAAGTTACTTTTTGAGATGCTAATGAAGGTTTCAGGAGTACAGTAAGAGATATTTTAGAATTTTTTAGTAGAGAAACCCTTGAAGAGAGATATAAAAATATCAACAATAAGAGAGAGAGAAAGAGAGAGAGACTCCAAGTGAGAATTATAGTTCCAAGGTGAAAAATACTTGGACAAGTGAAGATGCAGGTAGAGAAGGTAAAAGAGAATAAGTGAATGGCTAAGATAGACGACCACTATGAGAGAAACAATAAATAAAACCCAAAGAGAAGAGAGTTAGATGTTGAATAAGAGAGGAATGAGTTAGATAAAATATTAGAGAGGATAAATCTCTTGGTAGAGCTCATGAAAGAAGAATAGATCCAATGGTATGACATGGTTATGAAAAAGAAGAGGGTTAAGTGGTTTATAAAGCTACTCACATAGAGAAAAAAGAAGATTGTCATGAGGGACAATGAGAAGAAGAATAATAGAATAATTTTCAATGTGGGAAAATCAAAGAGGAGATGAAAATTTTCATGAGATATGAACATGAGGGAGGTGAGAATCACCTTGTGAATAAGGAAGTAGTCATGGAGACTATGAAACCTAAGAAGGAGGAGATGGAAGAAAGTAAGCTCAAAATGTTTAAAACTAATGATTTATTTCTATGTTGATAGAGGTACAATCCACTAAGATGGGGGGGGGGGGGGGGGTGGGGGGGTGAATCAGTGGTTTTCAAACTTTAGTTAAATCCTTGTTATCTTTCAAACCTCTTAAATAATCTTGTCAACACATATAAGAATCACAAGATAGATATAGCAATGAGTAAACAATCATGAGAGATCAAGCAATCAAGACATAAGATATATAGTGGGAAACCCTAATGGGGTATAAAACCCAATCTAAAGCCTAAAACAAAAATGGGATACTATCCTATAAATATGGAGCAAACAATAGATTCTTTTTTGAAGCACCAACTCCACAAGGATCACCAACCCCTAAGGTAACAAGAAACAACTTATCTTGATGATGAGCACCAACACACCACCAATATGAACTATCAATATATAATGAATAATCTAGATCTGATGTCTTCTACACCTGATCATGAACTTCTCTTTTTGAAATACCCTCAAATCTTCCTCTCATATAGGCATATAACTCCTATTCTTCTTTGCTTACTCAAACACTTCTCATACCTAGTAATATCATCAAATCATCATGGATACAAACTCTCCCAGACTTGCACACATATTTTTAGACCTTAAACAAGACATTTTTATGTCTTCCATGGTCTCATACATCTTTTTACTTCCTCCTTCTATTTGCTTCACCCCTCTCTTATTCTCATTCTACAAGTCTCCAAATGCCTTGTATATATACATGAATCATTCATGTCCACATATAGGTCAGCCAAGACCCATACCATACCTTGATTCACCTTTAAAAAACTCATCACACATTTATTAAATATAAATACATCAAAATAAGTCATCCACAAGAATCATATGAACACTTCACTAGGTCCCAAATGGTCCCAAATAGGTCTCAAAAAGACCTTTTCAATTCTAGCACTCTATAATGCATAAAAAAATCATATGAACACTTTCAAATGTATATTTCTAATCTAAAAGACCCCTAGAAAAGTATCAAACCATCACGTACATTACTGATGACTGCTATAATGCCAAAGCCTATCACACTTTGCCAATATGCACCAAAACCCCATAGGTAAAGGTACCTTCAAATTACAATCAGTGTTTGACTAGAAAAATAATTATTCAAACCTCAAAAATCACTATAGATCACTCTCATTATGTATAGAACACTTTAAAATAGTTATAACATCATGAAAAATCCATCTGATATCAATACCAACTGAAAACCTTCACTAGACACCTTTGCCCAAGGAAGTCAAACACACAGTCAACTTTGGTTAATCATATATAAATATGTACAAATAATCAAGACCTAAAATTTAATTTTCTATATCCCCCTCAGAGTCCTCTACCACTTTGGTTTTTAATTCATCATAAAATTCTATCTCCATCAAAAGTTATAGTAAGAAAACCAAACTCTGGTCATCCTTAGCAAATTCAAATTTTGAATTCCAATGATCATGAGAAAAACATAGAAATTTGACTATGGTGGAATGTGAAAATATGTTTGGGAGGTCAATTTTGACCCAACACAAATTCTTCACCTTAGTAACTAAACATCTAAAATTTGGAACATAGAAACTAGACATAGAACTCTACAAACCCATATGACCAGATTTGTCTGAGTCCTCTGTACATGCAAATGATGATGTCACAAATTTGCCTACTCAACCATCTAAGACACCTAGGCAATAATGAACAAATAAACTCAAGAAGTTACCAAATGAGATCCTTTCACCTCAAAAGTTACTCTAAGTATTCAAGACACCTCATAGGCCCTCTAAGGCATCAACACATTATCCACAGCCTTCATTAACCTATCAAAGCAAATCAACCACCCTTTTGACCAAGCATGAATGCCAAAACTCATTAGGTATTTGCCCTTGCTAGCACACCAAGATTAATAAAATGAATGCCATGTTATTCCACAAGATCTCCAAGATTACTATGCCTCTCATGGGACCCATTATTCATGCATACAACATCAAAAACATTGTAAAATCCCTCTTTAACCCTTTACAAGGCCTAACAAGCCCATCAAGTCCAACTAGACCAATGGCTAAACTTCCTTATAGACCATTATCCACCTCTTTCAAACCATCTATATGACCTCTCAATATCCTATACATGTCCAACATGCATATGCCAAGCATACTAAGCTGCTCATCATGATATACAAGCCAAAGTACTCAAAACCCCATAGGCAACCACACATGGTCAATCCCACAAGGCATAAACTAACTTGCATACTTCATGAATGCCATATGAAGTCAACCATTAAGCATATAAAACATTAGAAACAATTTAAACATCATCATACTAGGCTCCATTCAGCCATATATCATCCACTTATGACACCCATGCACACCCCTACAAGCATCACATTGCTCCAAGTACATTAGGCCATCATGCTCTATCACTCTAACCTATTAGACCACTTTGTCATTGATAATTCCTCTTTAGACATCAATGATAACACCTACAATTAATATCCCAACAATTTCCCCCTTTGTCATTTATTGCAATACTCCAAAAACTTCTCCCCCTTTGCCAAAATGACAAAGTGGACTCTCTTCAATACTGGGCACCATAGAATCAAACAAGTAAGCTACAAAACACTCATGAAATCATGATAACCTATAGTAAATATTTTTAAAATGGACCATTTAGACCTCAAATAGGCACAACTACCCCTTGGAAGATGCTCTCACTCATAAACTACTCCCAAACTATCAAGATCCTTGAACTTGTCACCAATTTACAAGGCAACACAACTCCCCCTAGGAACCTACTCCACTTTTAAGGTTCCCCCTTAGTATATACAACCCATGTAAACCTACATGACCTCCAAGAATAACTACCATCACTTCAAACAGTAACAAGAGCACCAAAGCACCATACAAACTCACATACTAATGTTCTCAAAGTACCTTGCAGACCAGTAGAGGTACTCCAATAATACCACCATACCTATAAGACACTTATAATAGGCTAACATGCTCATATGAAACCAAAAATTCCATCCTCCTTTGGAAAATTTCTTCAATAATCTTCATTGTCTTCACTAGCCCTACTTAGACTCCTTGTAACCCTATCTATCCACTATAGACCTCATAACTCTCTATGTGTACACTTTAATATCATTAAATTTCATATCTATATCACTCTCATATGCCCCTTCATTCATGCCAAAAATCATCACTTAGATCCATCTCTTACAACATACTTCCTTCATAAAGCTACTAGCCAGTTAGCTCTCCATTTGGAGAAATTCACCTCCATGAAACCAACCTTACACTTTAAAAAATATAGGAGGACATTTTGAGCACCCATTAGGCTATTATAGCTTATAAAGAAGCCTTAGATCCCAAATCCATATACAAACCACTTTTCTAGCATATACCAAAACACAAGAATCTCAAGAACAAATGGGTCAACTTGCCTATCTCCAATCAATGCCATGATTTGAGACTACTCCCACAACTATAGGTCACCTATCCATAATTCTAGACCAAATTTAAATCTCCCATTCCATGGGTAACATAGACTTCCTTCATCTTGGTTTTGACTTTCTCCTCTTTAGGTCAAAATAGGGTCAACAATGAGCACATAAAATTTAAAAAATTTCCTTCAAAACACCTTTGATGCATGAATCCACCTATGAAATTATTAAACACATGTTCAAACCTTATTGATAAAAAATATTCATGACACATCTTCATTCATTAGATGACCCTTGAAACCAAGCAAATTGTGCACACAAACCTATTATCTACCGTAGGCACCTTGACCCAATAGTCAAAAACACATCTGAGTACCTCATCAACATCTCCAAACCATCTTTCCTCCTTTGAAATGATAAAACCAACTTGAATCACCCATTTCAAACCTTCTATCCATCATAAATCACCAAAAGAGCACCTTAGACACCTTTTAGGTAGTCATCACTACCAAAATTGGTCAACTTTGACTTTTGACCATAAAACTCACGTCTAAGCTCATCAAGGATTCAAACCACCTAGGTTTGACTCATGACTATCTTCCTCATGACCTCATATAAATATCTTCATCCTTATCCTTCAAATCACCACTCAACTAAGGCAATAAAAATTGATCAAAAAGTTGTTTTAGGACCAGAAGTCTTGAACATACCTCTTGAACAACAAACAACGTCAACAATCTGAAGCAACTCCTTTGACTAATTGATTCTCCTTATGAAAGATCCATAGATCTTAAAATAAACTTTGTAATTCATTTTTTCTTGATACAACTCATGACACCTTCCATCAAATCATCTCATATTCTCAACCACTGGATCTGTAAACAACTAAATAGGTATTATTCTTTAATGATAAAGAACAATAAGTAATTTCTACCAACACCAATCTTCAACATTTGACATACAAAACTTAGAACCCTACTTATGATGACTTAAGGTTTTTCATTATCAGACTATTGAATCATTTCAAATCAAACACAATCATATCAACATGTTCTTTCAAGACCTTATGAGGTCATCTTGGCATCAAGAAAACATGACATCTCATAAAATAACTTCCAAAAGCACTGTTGCAATCTTCTTCAACTTTTCAATCACAAAAACACTTCAAAAACTTTATATGTCACATGAATAGATCCCTTATATCATCCATATGAATCCAAATTACATGAAACTCCATTTTATTCTTCAAACCAAGCTTTTTAGCCTACTCGCTCTTTAGGCCTTCTTACACACAAAAGTCTATCTTACAAAAAAGAAGCATACTAGTAATTTTCTCAAACAACCCACTTGAAAAAACACATGAATAGATAATTCATGAATTTTAGCAAATTTTCCATGTCCATTGGACACCTTCACTTAGGCTCCAAGCATCCAAAATCACCTCTACAACAAGACCACTCAAACTAGTCTAACACAGTCAAAGTTCAATCAAAAACTCTTGACTCTCCAATATTGAATATGAAAAAAATTAGACTTCCAATGAATTATAATGAATATTTGAGACTTTATTGACATCTTCAAACTCATTTGTTTCCTCAACTTAGGTACAACAACTTCAAATTCACTTAGCATACCTGAAGTAGTCATAGTGAACATGACATCTAACACTTATGTAGACACTTCATTGATCTTCCAATTCTTTCATGTGATCATACAACATCCTTAGACCATTTTAAATCAAAAACATATATAGTTATAATGTCATATATGAAGAAAATTCTATGAGACATACTCCTTTAATGTCCTCATTACTCAGACAAGTCATCTTAAAGGCACCTTCTTGCCTATGTATGGTCATAAACCTCACATAAAAATCAATGGAACATAAGGCATAGGTCTTAAAAAAACACCCCAATCCTTTGGATTCATCCTTAATCACCTGGAGCACTTCTCTAAACATATATTCACTTTGACTAGCTTTTACTCATTGTTTGTAGATTTAGCGACTAGTCAACTTATATGCTCAAAATGATTGACACAAAAGATGAAAATTTACAAAAAAAATCCATTTACATTAAGAACAAGTTTTGACCTTTAACCTCTAATAATTTTCATGTATTGAATCAGTCAACCCTTCTTGTAGTATCAAAAACTTTAGAAACCATCACTTTCTTATACCTTCTACTCACTACCCTGACACACCACTACCACCTAGAGGTACATAGAGGAGTTATCTATAAAATCCAATAGTCAAACTTGGTTAACCATTCCATTCAGGGCCATATCCATCTAGCTTTCTCCAATCAGGTCACTATAAGGGTTTCTAGGAGGATTTTGACCAGTTTACATTCTAAACGACTGTTCATAAAGATCTATCCATCAATACACTATGAAATACTTGGAAATACTTATTATATCCATTTTATACCTCTCCCAAAATGATTAGGTCACCATGAAAACTCTACATGTGCTAATGATCATCATAAACTTCTTCTCATGTTAGGAAACATCTATTTTACATGTACAGAATACTTCCTAATGTACTATCTTGATTTTTCTTCCTCCTCAAGTCCTAAAACTTATTCAACACCTTTTACCAACCATGGCATACCACAATAGATGCTTACATGTGTTCTTACATTCTAGAATCTTACCTTGACCCTCCATTTGGACCTCACTAGGTCTCTATGCATACTAGGCTTAGGACTGCAAACTAAGGTAACCACCTTGAAACTTTTTCAATTTCTCTCACCACCTCAAAGACATGCCATAAAACTTCATGCCATGCTCCACATTTTCTAACTTTCTTCTCCATAGTCTCATCCTGATCAACACACTAGGCTACCAAGCCTTATGTCAACATATTATTCACATTTCTTCTTTGCAAACTTTCTCTAATCACATTTCCTCACAAGAGATTCTTCTTATTTTTTTACATTATACTATGCTCATTTTATTTGAAAAATAACCAATAACCAAAGGAAATAACATACCTTATATAAGAACCAATACATTGTTCTATACCTTTTGACCTATGGTAACCATTCAAACTTCCTTTAAGAGCTTCACCTTGATCATCAAGATGCATATGTCTCAGTTGATGATTCTTCTTGATTTACTTCTTCATGATTTTAAGAATACTTATGACCTCAACATGATGAAATTTTACCTTGTTTCCATGGTAACCAGCTTCATTACATAAGACATCTTCTTATTTGGAGCAATATTCCTTCTTAATCAAATGAATAACATCATCTTCAGCTTGTGTGCACTCATAACCAGCCATACCTCACTTCTTAGGATCACCGTTAGCTTGTTAGACCTTTTCCAAAGGACCTAAAGCTTTGATAATAATTGATAGAGGTAAAATCCACTAAGGAGGGGTAAATCAATGGTTTTCAAACCTTACTTCGATCCTTTGTTATCTTTCAAACCTCTTAAACAATCTTGTTAACACATATAAGAAGCACAAGATATTATAGAAATGAGTAAACAATCATGAGAGATCAAGCAATCAAGACACAAGATATACAATGGGCAACCCTCATGGGGTAAAAAACCCACTCTCAAGCCTACAACGATAATGGACTATTATCCTATAAAGATGGAGCAAATAATAGATTCTTTTGTGAAGCACCAACTCTACAAGGAGAACCAACCCATAAGGTGAAAAACAACAACTTATCGTTATGATGAGCACCAACACACCACCAATATAAACTATCAATCTATAATGAATGATTTAGCTTTGA
Organism: Torreya grandis; assembly: GCA_037957365.1. Lineage (NCBI taxonomy): Eukaryota > Viridiplantae > Streptophyta > Pinopsida > Cupressales > Taxaceae > Torreya > Torreya grandis. The sequence goes on from JARHVA010001080.1 coordinate 2,959,846, forward strand.
TTTCTTCTACACTTTATCATGAACTTCTCTTTCTATAATACCCTAAAATATACCTCTCACATAGGCATATAACTCCTCTTCTTTGCTTACTCAAACACTTCTCATACCTAGCAATATCATCAAATCATCATGGAGACAAACTCTCCCAGACTTACACACATATTTTTATACCTTCAACAAGACATTTTGATGTCTTCCATGGTCTCACACCTCTTTGCACTTTCTCCTTCTATTCACTTCACCCCTCTCTTGTTCTCATTCTACAAGTCTCCAAATGCCTTGTATATGTACATGAATCATTCATGTACTCATATAGGTCATCTAAGACCCATTCCTACCTTTATTTACCTTTAAGAAACCCATCACACATTTAGGAAATATAAAGACATCAAAACAAGTCATCCACAATAATCATATGTACACTCCTTTAGGTCCCAAATGGTCCCAAATAGGTCTCAAGAAGACCTTTTTAATTTTACCACTCTATCATACATAAAAAAACCATATGACCACTTTAAAACATATAGGTCTACTCCAAAAGACCACTGAAACATTCCCAAATCATCACATGCATTACTTACCACCTTTGTAATTCCAAAGCCTATCACACTTTGCTAATATGCACCAAAACCCCATAGGTGAAGGTACCTCCAAATTACAATCAGTGTTTGACCAGAAAAACAATTAGTCAAACCTCCAAAATCACTATAGAACACTCTCATGATGTATATAACACTTTAAAATAGTTATAACATCATGAAAAATCCATCTAATATCGATACCAACTAAAAACCTTCACTAGACACCTTTTCACAAGGAAGTCAAACATAGTCAATTTTGTTAATCATATCTGAATATGTATAAACAATCAAGACCTAAAATTTACTTTTATGGATCCCCCTCAGAGTCCTCTACCACTTTTTTTTTAATTCATCCTAAAATTCCATCTCCATCAAAAGCTATAGTAAGAAAACCAAACTCTGGTCATCCTTAGCAAATTCAAATTTTGAATTCCAACGGTCATGAGAAAAACATCAAAATTTGAATAAGTGTTGGAATGTACAAATGTGCTTGGGAGGTCAACTTTGACATAACACAACATCTTCACCTTATCACCTAAAGATTTGAAATTTGGAACATAGAAACTAGTCATAAAACTCTACAAATCCATATGACCAGATTTATTTGAATACTTCATACATGCAAATGATGATGTCATAAATCTGCCTACTTAGCCATCTTAGACACCTAGGCAATAATGAACAAATCAAGTCAAAAAGTTACCAAATGAGATCCTTTTAGCTCTAAAGGTACTCTAAGCACCCAAGACACCTCATAGGCCCTTTAAGGCATCAACACATTATCCATAACCTTTATTAACCTGTCAAACCAAATCAACCACCCTTTTGACCAAGCATGAATGCCAAATCTCATTAGGTCTTTGCCCTTGCTAGCACACCAAGATGAACAAAATGAATTCCATGCTCTTCCAAAATCTCTAAAATATTCTTAGGCCTCTCATGGAACCCATTACTCATGTATAAACCATTAGAAACATTCTAAAATCCCTCTTTGACCCTTTACAAGACCTCATAAGCCCATCTAGGCCAATTAGGCCAATGGCCAAACTGCCTTGCAAACCACTAGCCACCTTTTATAAACCATCTATATGACCTCTTATCATCCTATACATGGCCAACATGCATATTCCAAGAATACTAAGCTCCTCATCATGATACATAAGCTAAAGTACTCAAAACCAAATAGGCAACCACACATGGTCAAGCCCACAAGGCATAAACTAACCTACACACTTCATCAAGGCCACATGAAGTAAACCCTTAAACATAGAAAACATCATTAATAAGTCAAAAATAATCATACCAAGATCCATTTAGTCATATATCATCCACCTAGGACACCCATGCACACCCTTACAAGCATCACATTACTCCAAGTACACAGGGCCATCATGCTTTATCACTCTGACCTGTTAGACCACTTTGTCATTGGTAATGCCTCTTTAGACATCAATGACAACACCTACCATCAATATCCCAAAACATGTATGAATGTAGGTAAAAGATTAAATAAGGAATAATTCCATGCTAAGGACATAAATATTGAAAATATGAAGGAGAACAAGCATGACCATCATGTTTATGTGGAATAAGAGGTTGATTAGACAACCAAGCTTAGAAGATGCCTAATGGAAGGCATAAAATAAGAAGTTCAATATTTAGATTTTGTATTACTTGAAGCAATCAAAAAGGTAGAATATTAAAGTTTATTTTTTAATCATGATGATATAGTACATGTTGATAAGAATATTTCAAGCTTTAATGAAAAACATCTCTTGAAAGAGATAAAGCATCTTAAGTAGGAGTTTACAAGTAATGAAAAGTTACTAGGTGAGAAACAAGACCAACTCTTTGTTTATGATAATTGGGATTAATTACAAATAGAGATGGCAGCCTTGGATCATGTTATAAGTGATGGGGAAAGGGATAAAATATGTCTTATAACAGTAGTTGAAGGAGATGGAGCCCAATTTCAAGATATGGCACAAGATATGAGAGAGCACACAGAAGAAGATAATTTGAGGTGGAAGGCATTGATAAAAGAAGCTAAAGTGGACCTATTAGAGTTCCTAAATCAAGGAATAAAGAAGTTTAGAGCTATCATAAATGAAATAGAAACAAAATTTCAAGATGAATAAAAATATATGTCAAAGAAAATGAGCATGATTCCCCTAGAGACACATCAAGAAAATAAAATTGTAGGTTATACAAGGGCAAAAAATCAAGACCAAGTGATGAATTGCATCTAAGAAGATGAGAAGGATGATGAAAACAAATTTTTCATCCAAGGTATTAGATTAGTGTATGTGAATAACAATATTACAGTTGAGTTGGTTTAAGGTATATATGATAACAATAAGAGGAAAGGATGCCAAGTAGTGTTTTGGTATGATGAACCTAGATGGGTCAATGAGATTCCATAGAAAGATAAGTAAGAGAAGACTCAAAATGAGATGGTAGAGTTTCATGAGTGGGAAGCTAAAGAATATGCTGAGGAGATCATGACAAGGGTGAATTTAGAACATGTTTATAATTAGCCATTAGAGCAAGAAAATAAAGGAGAAGGCAATCCCAAGGATATAAACCAGTAAGGAATGTTTGAGCAAGCCATGATCAATGAAGAAAGAAGCTATGGAATAGATATGAAAGTGAGGAATGAGGATCAGCCATTGGAGGTAGATCATAATGGATAAAAATCATATATGGAGAAGATATAATATGAATTAAACAAGGAGTTGTAGCAGGTCTTATACCTCATAGAGATAGAGGATGAATTGATAAAAAAGGAAAATAAGACAAGAAGGAAAATACTAAGACATCAGTTGAGGAGAAATGAAAATAAAATGAGATAAATTAATAAGATAATATCATAAAAACATAAGATGAATAATTATAAATTAATAAATAAGGTGGACAAGGAGCATTTGAGTAGGAGCTCAATTTTTTCCCCATTAGGGGAGTATGATGCAGAGCATCCTAAGTTGATATGATTGTAAATATTCTTAATTAGTTTTATTTTACCATTGTTGGTTTTTTATAGGTTTTATAGGTGTTATAGGTGTTATATAGTCCCTCATAGTGTTTAGGAGTCTTAAATCTATGTTTTAGTATGTTTTTTGGTGTTTCCTGCCAAAATAACTATTTGAAAATTTTGAATTTCATATCTTGCTTTGTGTGGTAGTTTAGGTGTTGGTGGTAATAAAATAATTAATGAATGTTTTTCTTGATTCCATATAGGTCCTCAAATATTTTTTTATTGGTATTTCAATGTTCAAGTATGGAAAAGGAAAAGGTAAGCCAACAAATTTGGTTGTAACTACCACCCTATGTAGGGTTGGTAAGAAATGAGAGTATCTTTACATGTTTGAGTCATATAAAAAACATGGATTACATGTAATATTTTTATAATTTGTAGTAGTAAATTAGGATAATAAAAATTTGTATGACACATGGGTTTAATGAAGGATAATACAAGGAAATATCATGAGAAGTATTAAAAACCTAAGCAAAATCTCTATTTTGCTATAGGTCTATTTGTAAAATGGTCAATAAATAAATAAAAATGAACTTGTGTTTTTATTATTGAAATATATGATTTTAAATCATATTTAATAATGATTATACTATCATATTATGTTAAAACATTTCATGGTCATACTCTATTCTGAGTTGTATATACATTACACTTGAGATAAGTATCCATTCTGCTCAAGAATAGTCAAGGTTGATAGGTAAGTTGGCATTGTTAATAGTTGTTCAATTATGTCTTAATTGTTTGAATAATAAATTTTTTGGAGATTATCTATAATTATTTTAATCACTTTGGGAGGTTTAAAAGCATAGGTATAAGTGCAATAGTCTTACAAACCATCATACTCAGTCATATGTGTACTTAGGACTCTAGAAATCTGCATGTTGGATTATTTTATCTTAGGTTTATCCATGAAATAATAGTCATTGGAAGAGTTTATTATATGTTGGTAAGACCCCAAATATTCCTCATACCCTTTTTTATATTCAATTTCCATTTATATTGATTCAAGTTTTCATAAATCTCTACACATAATCAAGAAAAGTAACACAATTTTTTGTTTCAGAACATGTCAAAATATTTTGGAGGTTGTTCAAGGACAAATAATGGGTTGATAATATGAGATTAGTTAATTTTTTAATACATTAATTATCCCTTATATTATTTTTAATACAATCAAAACTCAAATTATCCCATTTTTATCCCTCTTGGCCTTGTAGAGGCCTGTATAAACCTAAACTAGGGTTTCAATTTGGAATGTTAGATAACTTTTGTTTAAACCAAAAAAAATCTTAAAACTCATTTAATCCAATGTATTTTAATTTCCTCTATAGGATTTAGGAATTTTTAATTCAATACCTTATCGTACTATATATATTTTAGGCTTGTGTGTCTGACTAGGTCAAGGAGAGACCTAATTGATTGAGAAGGGTATTAAGTTAGGTGGTCTATATTATGATTTTGATCATGAAAATTTTTGTGAAGTTGTAATATATTAATGGGTATCTAAAATTTTTTTATTTTATTATGAACCGTATCATTTTTTTCAAACTTAGGAGCTTTACATGAAAATAAGGTTACAAGAGAAAAAACCTTAAAGAAGGAAAGTATTGTTGGTTGAGAGTTCTTGTCTAGAGGTTGTGTGATTTTTTGGACATGTGAAAGAGTTAAAATAATTAGGTTAATGATCATATATTCCATATAGATAATTCTATAACTTGGAACCAAGTATTAGCCCATTTGAGTCTCTGAGTCTATATGAGAATAGTTCAAGCTTTAACAAAGAATAGAGAGTGAAAGTCATGTAAAGGGTGTAAGAAGAGGATGGTATTGATGCAGTTGAGAAGAGAGAGTTTAAAATATGATGATGTGTTGATATTTCATCAATATAAAAGAGTGTTATACAAGTAAGGAGGCTTATGAGCCTACTCAAGATGAGTCATCAAGTATAACAAGGAACCAAAGCAAGGTACTTTCAAGGAGAAAGAAAGTTAGAGAAGAATGAATGCATTCAAGTTAGAGATCATAGACAAGTTTATGAGGTAATATTTTGTAGGAATTTAGGCCCTACATCAATTTCCCTTATAAAATGGTATTGTCAATCAATGTGTAATATTATAGAGTTATATTGAGGTTTCCTTTCTAAAAACATTACACTTTGAGAGTCTCAATCTATATTTATAGAGTTTTGAATGAACCCAAAAATGGAAATGAACCTTTGAATCCAAACCAAACCATTACCTTAATTTACTAAATAGTTAACATGTTCTCAACATTTTATTTTATTTTAAGACATTATTCAACAGATAAATTTTAACCAAAAAAAAGGGAGTACTAATAAGATTGATTTTATACATCTTAAAAAAATTTAGCATCATTTCAATGTACCTCCTTTGATTTAACCATAGTTTCACATTTACTTGATCTCTTTTAATTTCCATGCCCAAAATATATTTTTTAGCATCAATATCCTTAATATTAAATAGAGATGAAATTGAGACTTAACTTGGTTGATCATTTCATTATTAACACCATTCATCTACATATAATAAAATTTCACCCTCCTATTTAAAATAAACATGAGGACCAACTTTGCTTTCTTCCAAGCCCAAGTCCCAACACATACCTGACAAATTTTTGGTTCCATATTCTTGGTGATTGGTTCAAGATGTATATATTATTTTAACCTATACACCAAATATTTATTTCCCTTCATCTTAAATTTTTCTAGATATGTCATATATATTTCCGCCTTAAGCTTTCCAAGTAGAAAAAAATTCTTTGCATCTATCTATTATATTTCCATATCGAAAGCAACAACAATAGCTATAAGAAATATATTTAAATTTAATTTAGCAATAGGAGAAATATCTCACCAAAATAAAGTCCCTCTGTTTGAGATAATCCCTTTTCTACCTAGTAAGATTTATACTTCTCCATTTTCTTGTATGCATCTTACTTATTCATAAACATCCATTTTAATCTAACAAATTTTATTCTAGAAGGTAATTTTATAAATCCCCATGTTTTATTTTTATTTATTGAAATCATTTATTCTTACATAACCTTCTTTCAAGAATTAGTTTATTTTGAGGTGAAATACTCCTTTATAGTCTTGGGATATTCATTAGTAATAAACAAAATTGATATAATAAATTTAGAATGAAAATCAAGAGGAATACACCTATCAGTTAAACTTCTCACTGATATGATCTTCTCAAGTCTTGAGTTTCTATTTTTATGTCTTATGCTTCCTCCTCCTTAGCTTCACTTGAATCTTCCCATTATAACTCATGCTCTTATTCATATTCTAAAGTTACTTTAAATTCAAATGCTTGTTTTCCCTCTTTTTTATTTAAATTAAAATGCTTGTTTTCCCTCTTCTTATTTAAAATGATTTTATTCTAGTTCATCCTTTGGTTATCCTTCTTGGTTTGGAATCCTATTTACCTCTATCAAGATAAAATTATGACTATAAATAGTATTCTATATTTTAGGGTTCCATAGCTTATATCTAGTCACACTAGTACCATATCCAATAAATATTAACTTTATTAATTTAATGTCCAACTTAATCATTTTATCCTTTGGAATATAATTATAAGCATTACAACCAAAAACTATAAGATGTTTTCAAGAGGGTTTCTTACCAGTCCTTGTTCCTATGGATTTTTATTAATCAGGGTTGATGTGGGTGAAGTATTTATCAATTATCAAGAAGTTATGACTAATTCTACCCAAAAATTTCTTTCCAATCCTACACCATAGAGCATTTTTATCCATCAAATTCTTATTCATTATATCTACAACTCCATTTTGATATGGTGTATATGGAGTTGTATTTTATATTTATATTCCACAATCCTTACATAATAGCTTGAAAACATTGGAGCAATACTCTCCATTGTCACTCCTCAAACCCCAATCTTATTCTATTTATAATTTTCAACAAAAGTCTTAGACTAATTAAACTTACTAAAAACCTCATATTTAGCCTTGATAAGAAAACCTAAGTTTTTCTCAAGTATTCATCTATAAAATAAACATAAAATAGATATTTCCCTAGTGATGGAACCTTAACAAGTACAATCACATCACTATGTACTAAATTTAAAATCCCTTCTAATATTTTAACACTACTGGAAAACTTCACTTGAATTGTATTACCAAAAACACAATGCTCACATAAGTCAAAGTATAATGGGCAATCAAAAACTATTTCACCCACAACTTTAGATTTTAATGCTTGAATGCCTTTCTCTCCAATGTGACACATCCTTTGATGCCATAACATTGTCTTATCTACAAGATATATAGGACCTTGATCTAACATATTGTTCATCTCATATACCATAAAGCATTAAATTCATAATTTATAATGCATGCCTCTAGATTGAAAAATGTTCATGTATGGTTTCCTTTTGTTACTACCATTTCTCCATGAACCAAATTGCAAATATATTTATTAAATACTACTTACACTCCTGAATCATTTATCTTACAAACATTAGGTTTCTAGTCAAACCTAAAATGTGCATAACATTGGGGTAGGTTTTAACCCTTCCATATTTAAACCTTAACTTGAATCTCCCTCGACCTATTATCTTATCATTAAATTTATCACCTAGTAATACATCACCTCTATTGATATTTTCATATTCACAAAACCACTTCATTTGAGGGGTCATATAAAAAGAGGCACCTAAGTCAATAAACCTTGCACCATCACATGCATGTGATCTTGAAGTTACCAATAATAAATCCCCTAAGTCTTCATTAGAGGGATTTACTTCTAAAAACTAGGAATTATGAGATGACTTTCCCTTTCAATCTTTTTATAAATGCAATCTTTCTTAAAAATCCCCTTTTTACTACAATTCAATTATTTCCTATTATTTTTTTCTATAGTCTTAGATTTACCTCTATATTTTGATTAACCCAAATTTCTTATAGATATTTCTTAAAAATGAGCTCTTATAAACAAGGCATCCTTTGTTTGATAATCCTCAACATATTTCCACCTCATTTCTTCTAATAATAAATATCCCACTATGTCCTTGATTTTTAATGTCTATGTAATAGTAGTTATTACCATAACTAAATCATTGAATGATCAGGTAAAGAAAAAAATCAAAGTAATACCCTTTTATTCTTCATCTATTTTAATTTTAACATAAAATAATTTATTTAACATAGTATTGAAAACATTCAAGTATTCAGCTACAAAGTCACCATAAATAGTTTTCAATGATTATAACTTCTTTCATAGAAACAATTTGTTCATTAAAGACTTTTTCTAATACAAAGTTCCCAACTTATCCCATAGATATTTAGAATTTTTTCCATTGAGATATTCAACAAAAATAAATATGATAGACATAATTTGATTGAACTCTATGCCTTCCTATCAATCTTTTCCTAATATTTTACCTTCATACCTACATTTTTCAATTTTAATAAAACAACCCATTGATATTTGTCCACAAGAATATCTTCCATATTGAGCTTCCAAAACTCAAAATGTTGACTATTAAATTTTTCAATATCTATCCTTGCAAACAATAGTTTATCACTAATTAAATAAACACTAACTTTTCACACAAAGATAAACCCTAGTTTTTATACTAGATAAAGAGAGTAATAAATCAGACAAACTAAAACAAGAGAAGTAATACTAATAAATATTTAAACCAAAAAATAATACAAATGGAATACTCACAATACTACATGATACACATATTTCACTTGAAAAACCCTTTTGAGAGAAAACCTAGCACAATAATCTCCTTTACTCTTGTATTAACTTTATTGTCTCGTAATAAAATAAATTACTTCTTAGATATGTTTTTCCCATACTATAATAAAAAGTATATATATTTACATCAATAAGTAACCATCAAAATGGCATTACAATACCATGGGTACAAAACTCATGGGCTATATAAAACATGAGCTAAAACCACGCATTTATATACCAATATCATCAAAAAAAGTGAGTTAGGCCCATTCTTGCTCTATAGTCTAGTAGAATTTAAATCATGGAAAATATACAATATATTCCCAACAATTTTTTGGGCCAACTTCAACATGCTAAGTAATTCATAGAGTTTGATCTCAAATTACGTTATCATCAAGTTTGGATGAAGGAGTAGGGTGTTTATAAGATAGCCTTATAGAAAAAACAAGATTTATATTAATGGTTGGCACTTCCTTTTGGTTTATTTAATGTTGATGTATTATGACCATTCATAGATACATGTTTCATAGTGTATCTATATGATATTATAATTTTTAATGCTACATGAGAGGAACTTCCAAAACATCTTAAACAAGTTTTGAAAATTTAAAAAAAATAGTTATTATGTAAAATGAATAAATTTGGGTTTGAAAAACAAGCACTCATATATTATAAGCATGTGTTTATATGAGGAAAAAAGGTTGAGGCCATCACAATTTGATCCATGCCAAGGAGTTACATCCAAAAAAGAAGTTTTATATGAAAAATACAATACATGAGTAAGTTTACTATATATTACTCCACAATATCCACATATATACATTTAGTTGTAGCAATAGGTAATAATTTCCAATGTGGTAAGGAGAATGATAGAGATTTTGAGTTTTTGAAATATAAATATAGCCATGCACCAGTCCCTGCTCTTTTTATTTTTTAGCAAACATTAAAATTTAAAATAGATACAAGTGGGTACACTATAGAAGTATTTTTATTACAAAGAGGCAATCCCATTTGTTATCATTCATAGGTATTTACTTTATCAATAATATGGTATCCAATTTATGCTAAGGAAATATATGTACTAGTTCAATCAATAAAATAATGGAAGCAATATTTATTGCATAAATAAACTATGTGCACACTAAATACAAACCTCTAAAATATTTTTAACAACAAACTAAATCATGGTAATAAAGACATTAAAAATGGATAGGTTACCTAAAATCAAATCATTTGGTGATCAATTACAAGTAAGTAAACACAAACATAGTGGCAAATAATTTATCTAGGACACCAATAAAACAAGTTTCATCTTTTGAAACTATATCTCAAATTGAGCCTTTCAAAAAAGATGATTATGAGGAAGTGTATGAACAAGATGCAAATTCTGGGAAGAGATTACATATTTTACAATCCAAAAATATTTAATATATATTTTATCTCAAGGATGGGTTACTCTACAAGTGGGATGTGTTATGTGTGTCAAATGAGGAAAGACTTATTATAATGAGGTAAGCATGTAATTAAAATTGATTAGAATGTTTTGGTGTTGGTAAGACCATGGCTCATTTTAAAAGGTATGTGTATTGGCCCAATATGAAATATTAATTTTATAAATTATTTAAAAATGTAAACTATGTTGTACAAGAAATCCTAAGGTTACGAAGGAAGGATTGTACATGTAACTATTTATAAATATTAGACCATGAGAAATAATTTATATGGATTTTTGGGGTGGATTAATTATGTCCAATCATGACCATGAATGTGTGTGTGTGTGTGTGTGTGTGTGTGTGTGTGTGTGTGTGTGTGTGTGTGTGTGTGTGTGTGTGTGTGTGTGTGTGTGTGTGTGTGTGTGTACATAGATTCAAAAAAATGTATATTTTGATTACATGCAAGAAATTAGTGAAATGACATGAAAAATATAACTTTTATTTAATGTTTGGGTGCATTTTAGATTACCTAAATCTATTGTTTTATATGTAGATTCAATATTCTTTGGAAAATATTAGACCACGCTTTTGGTAAATATGGATATTAAGATATAATGAAGTACCACTTTCCATCCACACACTAATCAACAAATAGAGGTGGTCAATAGGGCTTTAGACAAGTATCCAAGGACTTTTGATGAGTATTTTTCATATATGCAATATTAATACAATAGTTTAGTGCACACAACAACTAATAATCAAAATGTCAATCATGTTTGAGTCATTTTACTACTAATCCACTTAATGTTGTTTTAGAATATCAAGAATGGATAGAGAAGAAAATTTCAGAGGTGAAAGAGCTATAATGATCATTGAGGGGATTAGGAAAATAAATATAAAAGTGAAAAATTAGTTAGAGAAGTATAATACCACATATAGATTGACCAACACCATAAATAGGTTTGTGTCAAGGGATGGTTGTAATTTATAAATGAAAGACTCCAAGGACAAGTTAGGAAGCTTAAGTCACTGAGGTATGAATTGAATTCCATTTGAGATTAGATTGGTGAGAATTATTTCAAGATTTAATTACCCTCATTCATGAGAATATACTAAGTTTTAAACTATGATATTTTTCACTTCTATGATCCAACCATGTTAGATGAGGAATAATAATAAAAATTTCTACCTTTCATAAAATACTTGGTCATGGACACACAATCAAAGTTGGAGGCAAATGTAGTGTTGTATAAGAAAGTTAGAAAGACATGCAAGGGATGATAATAACCTTAGTATATTGGACTTAATGGGAATACAACAAGGCAATAAATATGGTACTCTAATAATAATGTGGAATATTTATTTCCATGTATCCTTACCCACTAGCAACTTATGTAGGATTAAAATTCTCTCAATAAGGGAGTTATGATCCATATGGATTAATAAAATAATCCGTTCATCAAACAATAAAAAAATACCTAGATTTAAACAAAAATAAATATTTAAGGGAGGATTTCTAGACTTGATAGAGAAACCATCATTTTATATACTAGGTGGTTGTATAACTACTAGTTCCCATACAAGGTAGTTTCAAAACCACCAGTTTGCATCATTTAGTAGTTTATATTACAACATCAAAATGGGTACTTTAAAAATAGACAAAGATTATTTTCACATTCTCACAAGATTGGGGATCATTTAATAACAAAAATGCATCTTCTTGAATTATAATAATGATGACATGTACATAGCAAGGTATCATTAAATAGAATGAGTGTTTAGTTGATTTTAGGAAGGATTTGCAAAAGGAAACAATGAGGAAGCTTAGAAAGAGGGATAATTTTATGTTGTACCATTTCCATATCTCACTATATATTTGTCTTTGGACATTAAAATATAAGAATTATAGCATTTTCCTCTTCCATTTATTTTTCCCTACACCTTGTGGGGGTTTCTAGATCAAAAATATTTGTGTCATTTATCTCCATAATTTTGATTTTTTAAGGTTTCATTGCATTCATATTTTAATTATTAATCATTATTTTATCTTCTAATTGTGAAAGTCACTAATTATAATTCATTGTATGAATTGAAATATCATTTTGAAGTAAATTCAAAGTATAATAAATTGTCTAATTATGTGAATTCTAGAAAGTTTGTAACTCATTAGTTTATACATCAAACACATACTAAAAAAAATGGATTTAAATTAAGATAAATTATAAGGATAAATACAAATAAATGTATGTTCTATAGGAACATTCACATATTTAGTGTGTGTAAAAATAAAAGCCTAGGCATAGAACACCTTGTTAAGAAAATAACAAGTTAAGGAGTAGGTAGATGTGCACAAAAATACAACCAAGTATCTAGATACACAAGGTATGTGCAAAAAAGAGGCTCAAAAAATATAATATATTCATGAAACATAATGAGAATTGTTTATGTCATGCCAGAATGGAAGCATCACTAAATATGATGTCACCATAACAATGAGACAAGTGGAGGTATGAAAAGTGTCAAGTAACAGAGGAGACATAGGTAATCTAATGTTGTTAAGGCTATTAAAAATATTTAAATATATAAATATTACCCTTAGGGTCATCATAATTAATTTCATCACTTGAAAAGAAATAATTAAAAATAAATAAGAGATGAGAAGAGAGCTAAATGGTTTTAAGCTAGGGCACACAAAATTCATGCAATTTAGTAGGTTTTTATCCTCTAATAACAAGAAATAAACCATATCAATAAATGTGATCCATGAGACATAAAAAATAGGGTTAAAGATGATTTTTTTTTTGTGATATAGATGTAATTATAGACTAGGGTCTATAGCATCTATTATTATAGGGTCGAAGCTTGGGGACCAAAGTAAGGGTTATGACTAGGTGTATTAAGTTTCAAAAATGCATGAATTGCGAAAGAAGGTGAAAATATGGCACAAAAGAGGAAAAAACCCAAGTTAAGAGTTACAAGATAGGTTTATGGAAATATGGGTGTAAATACAATGTTCATCAAATAATAAATCTCTAACACTAGTGAAAAAAAGCAAATAAAAAGATAGAGAAAGCCCCATTTGATTCATTTATGATGAGATACCCATAACTTATGAAATGTATAAAGACATTGACTTCATGCATAATATATTTCATGATAGATTATTTTAATCTTAGATAAGTGAAATATGAACAAATATTTCAAGATGACTATTACATAATTAAGAGAAATATGGGAAGTGATGGTTTACCTATAAATGATGCAACCATCAAGATGAAATTGGAAGATAATGGTGTCAATAAATAAGGAAGATATATTTATTATAGAAACTAAATATATTGGTTAAGTTAATGATTTTATGTGTACATAAATGTATTTTTTATTTCATGGTCCAAAGAATGGGAATTACACCCAGGTGCATAGTTAAGGAAACTAGGTTGAAAAAAAATCAAATGATATGAGGTTGTCCATAAAAATTAAATAATTTAAGGAAGTGGATACATATTTTAATTATCATAAGTGATATATGCTATGGTAATTTATAATATATAATATTTTGTAACATATGCAATGGCCTATTTGATCAGCAAGAATTTGACCATAGTATCACACTAGAACTCAAAAAAGAAGAAAGTGGTATATTGGGTGCACTAATGTAAATAGCATTTAATATAATTTTTCCTATTAAATTGTTGAGCAGGTGAACTTTGGCATGAATTAGGCTCATATTAACATTATATTATTGATATGGGGGGATATTTTGATATTTATATTATGTGATAAATTTTGAATTCTAAATAGGCCTCTTGAGGAATATTTTACCTATCCAGTTTAGAATGAGAACCCAAAATATAAAATATACATGGAGAACACTTTCCCTGTATAAATAACATATAAATATAAGAAGGAAATAGAATTTTGATCAATAATTTTAATGGTTTTAGGTTTGGAAAAAAAATTATACCCTTAAATTCCTTTGGATCCACTTTAACCCCATTCATGAGGATAATATTCTCAAGGTATTTCACCTCAATGGTACAAAACGAACACATGGTGTGTTTTAAATATAATTGATTTTCATCTAAGAGATTCAAGATCTATTCCAAGTGTTTTGTGTGTGTGTGTGTGTGCGCACGCGTGTGTGTGCATGGGTGTGGGTGTGGGCATGTGTGTGTGTGTGTGCATGTGCATGTGTGTGTGTGTGTGTGTGTGTGTGTGTGTGTGTGTGTGTGTGCGTGTGCATGTGCGTGCATACATGTGTGCATCCGTGTGTGTGTGTGTGTGTGTGTGTGTGTGTGTGTGTGTGTGTGTGTGTGTGTGTGTGTGTGTGTGTGTGTGTGTGTGTGTGTGTGTGTGTGTGTGTGTGTGTGTGTGTGTGTGTGTGTGTGTGTGTGTGTGATGTCATTGAATAACATATAAATGAATTTGTGAATCTAGGATAAAAAAAATTGGTTCATCAAGATTTGGAATGTTGATGGACCATTAGTGAGGTCAAATGGCATGAAAAATAACTCACGGTGGTCATTGCAAATTCAAATTTTTCTTATGTATATTTTCTTCCCTTAAAAAAATGTAATGGTGTTTGAACCATAAACATAACTTGGATAGAAAATGGGACCCATGTAATTCATCTATTAATTTTGAAATCATTAGAATGGGAAATTTATCCTTGATTGCAAGGTTGTTTAGCTCCCTAAAATCCACACACAATTCCAAGATTGGTCTTTCTTTCACATGAGGACCGTTGGTGAGGAATATGATCTGACACTTGGCCAAATGAATCCTATTTGAAGTTATTATTGGGCCATCTTCTTAATTTTTATTTTCTACATGTAGGGTTAGTAATATGGCCAAATATTTAATGTTTGACTACATGGTATGAGTGGTATTGTGTGAACATGTGAGCATTATGGAAAAAATCCTTGATTTTTTTCAAATATTTGAGATTTATTATGAATAATCAACTACAATTTCATTGGTTTTATTTATTTCCATGTCTGTGTCATGTGAACTGCACAAATTGGAGCCACCACCCTTGAAGAACTCTTTTTTGCCAACTCAACCATATGGTGAGAACTAATAAGTTGAGTGGGTCCTAATATAGTTCCTGATAGATATATTTTTTTTCTATGATTATCAATTTCATCCATAATATGGATAATTTCCATAAGATGGGTCCCAATTAGTGAAGCCATGAATGTCATAAGTACCTAATGGCAACATGAACATATCAAATTTGAGATTGTAATCACCCATGAAAGCTTATAAATTATAATATTTAGCTTTTCAATCCAATGTTCCTTTATTAACTACCATCACCTCACAATTTTTGCATGGATACGTATAACAAGACACATGCTTAGCCACATGCAGGTCAATGATGTTATAAGGGATTTTAAATTCAAAGAGGATAGTTAGGTGATGCCCATTAAAGTACCCCTAATACCTTAATAGTTGAGGATTCATGATCTCTTCCAATGCATGCAGTAAATTATTGGGGGAAGGGTCCTCAAATGGCCCATTATCTTCTATTTTTTCCTCATCATATCCATATTTAGATTCACTAGTATGTTAGGCATGTAATATGCCTCAATATCTAAGAAATGTATTTTTTTTCAACATAATTATGATGTGGGCCATATTTTTCATTAAAATTATATAATAATCCTCTTTCTCACTAAGAATCCATATCCTCATGTATCAAGTGCTTGATTTGAGGTTATCAAGTGAATTAATTTAGTGTGGTTCAAAATGATTCAGAGTTTCTTTTTGTTGATGGCTTATAGGTACAATATTGCTTACATGTTTTTCCTTGACTAACATAGATAAATCAATTACTTCCATAAAATTAATGGGTTTGACATATTTACCTCTACAAAAATGTCATATTTGAATCTGTTGATGAAGTAAATTTTTTTTTAAAATTAGTTAAGCCCTTTGTTTGATTGGTTGGTTTTTAAAACTAGGTCTTGTAATCATGGATTGAGTGAGTTTAATGTAATTTAGTAAGTGCTTAGATGAAGTCCTCATATGCATGGGTCAAATCTAGTCACTATTTTTATAATAAACTCATCCCATGTGAGAGTTACATTTGTCTTTTATAAACATTGGTACCATTGAATAGCTTCATGTTCCTAATTAAACAATGTTATCAAAAAAATTTAAATGTGGAAGTTTGATGGAGAGAAAAATATAGATATGTCTTATACAACCAATTGGTGGGGTCATCTCTAACAGATTTTGAAAAATGCATCCATGATATACAGTGTTGAAATTCAAAGTGTGGTGGGTTATTATGAGAGTGTTTCCTAATACTATAATTATGTGCACTATTTTGGTTTATGTCACTATACTTAGTATTTAGTCCATATAATTTGTTGTCCAAGTCATTAATCATATGTAGCTTTTCTAGTTTGGACAAATTTTAGAGTACAATGTGTTATGATATTTGTATTATCTTGAGGTCTTCATCTGACTTCTCTAAGGAAAAATATTGAGAGCATCGACCTATAATTATGATCATTCTATATTTTCACCTTTTTTTACACTTTCTTTGGAATTATACAAAAATGATCAGTATGAAGGGAAAATCAATCTATCCTAATAAGTGAAAAAAATCCATTTTTACCTCTTATACTAACTGAATACTATAAAATGTATAGATAATTATTCTTATATCAATATGCATAGTATCAATCCATTCATCATGGTTTATAATTAGGTTATCCATGATGATTGCAAACCAATTGAGCAAAATATTAGAATGATACATCATAAAGTTTCTTTATTGATTAAATAAAATATCTAAAATTTATTTGATGTTGGTTTTTTTTGTCACCAAATATCACACCTTAAAATAGGTTGTTCAATCTTACTCTAATATTTGGGTAACATTGGAATACCTATAGGCATGTGAGTTGCCTAGTAGAGGTAAACCTATAGGTTTAAGGGATATCTCCCTAGATTGACCTTTAAGTGTGCTTATATTGTATACTATAAGTATTGTTTCACACTTGAAGGGACCCAAACACACTATCTACACTCTATATGACCTGTTAGAATGAGAACTTCTTGTATTAAACATGAAAGGATAAAGATAAGGATAGAAGCTTATCACTAGACCTTGCCATACATCACTTCACACACTTAGACAAGATTTTTGTGATCTCAAAAAAATATTTCATGTATTAATAAAAGGCAAATTAAAACATAAATCCAAAATGTCTTCACCATACTAGGTTTGGAATTAGTAAACAAGAGCCAAAATAGCTAGTACTTATAGAATGTGAGAAAGGAGAGAGAGAAGTGGAGCTCACGCATCACAATTCAATTTATCAAGGAATGAGAATAAATTATTTTGTATAATAATATAATATTAAATTGGCCATGAAATTTATCTTTAGATAAATGTGCCTCCAAAGCATGGAAACTCCTCCAAACTAGAATAGGACCCTTCAGCTAGCTTCTTAGAAATTGTCTTCATCATTAGCTTCTCTTGAGCACTCCAAAGAATAATATGAACAATTTCCACATATTAAATATGATGTGGGGGTTAATAATAAGCTCAAACATTCATTATATGTGTCCCTAACCACTAGTATTATTTTGTACAAGTGTTCTCACATCTTGCAGTCATCATCATCCTTCCTTCACTCATTCCTCACACTTGTCATTCAAGTGACCTTTAGTTTTCCAAAACAATCCATGTAGGGGGTGTTATGACACTTTTCAAGGGTCCTCATTCCCATAAATACATTAGGAAGACCTTAAAAGGCCTCCCAATTATACTTATCACCTTCTCACTTGGTGGTCACTCTTCATTCTCATTGTCTTTCATAGACTTCTTGAAGTGAATGTGATTTCATAGGTACTTGTGTGTTTATATGAAGAAATAAATGAACATGATGGATTATATTATGTCTCAATTTACCTTCAAAATTTATCATCATCCTTCAATACTACTCTACACCTACAAAACATCAAAATTTGTCAACAAAAATAGTTTTGTACCCTATCTATACAAATAAGGTACTAACCAATATGTTGGGAAGGAGAATGAGGGAGTTGTATGAAATCCCAAATGATTTTCCTAACCAAAATATCCCTCTTTAATTCATTTCTATCCACTTATTTCCCATCGGGTCATGATCAAGGGTTTTGGAGGGTTTTGATTAGTTTTGACTCTTAAGGATTGTTCATACAATCCTGAAATTCAATCCTCAAAAAAATTCCACTAGAAGAAATTTTAGGACCCTATTCAACATCTCCAAACTCCTCATGTATCCATGTTAAGTGTATGTAGTATTGTGAGCTTCTAAAGATGACCTCTCAAGCCCTTATTTAAATTTTATGTACCATGAGTTGTTTTTAAGCTAAAAAATGAACCTTATGTGGGGATTATCTATAAACTAAAGGATAAAACTCACCTTATGTCTCCCTATGAAGGTGATAAAATTTATTTCAAGGCTCATCTAGGCCTAGAAGTGGTATTATCCCCCCTTTAGGGCTTTAGGCCTAGTCTAGGTTTAAAGGATCTGACTATGTCTTTACATGTTTAGGCCATCTTGTTTGATTTATATCACCTTTGAGGCCTCATTCATGTTTCTTAATGTTAACCACAACTCCTTACCCCTTTCTTCAAGGTTTCAACAATCCCTAACTCATATCCTAACCATTCTCATATTAATCCTGAAGGGTGTATCTCTCTAGGAGTACCCTCTATCTAAGATAGAATAGAAGGCAATTCCCCTATTGTCCTAGTCAATGTAAAAGTATGAGGGGTTTAAATACATATTGGGTACCATTTTCATAAAATATTAGGTGTAGATAATATTTCTATCACCCCCAAACATCACAAAATCTAAGGTAGACTTTTGTAGCACTGATTGTGTGCAAGATTGGTGTATTGACTGTAGGTTGGGAAATGAAACCCTTCTTGCCTCATTTCAATTTGATGACCATCAGGTGACTTGGTCATTATAATTTTTTAAGTTGTGATAATCATTTCTATCACCCATGATTCTTTTCTAACTCCTCACAGTGCACTCACCTCTACTTGACTAGACTAGACTAGCAAACTATATGACTATGTTGTCCACTCAAAAAAGAGGTGCCTATAGGTGAAATTTTCATGTTAGACCTTGTGTATCATGCCTTAAGACCTCATAAAAGTCATAAAGGTCACTTTATATTCACTAATACTTGTTCACATCATGCATATGTTAGGCCAACATCTAGACTGTTATACTTTAGTGCACTGTTATACTACATTTAATTATAGGTGATCATTACAAGGGTCAAAAACACACCTAAAGATGATTCTCACACCAAAACCTTGTATATTTACCTACTTGGATGTTATGGAGATGATGGTTTTATCTCTATCTAAGTGGGATCATTTTCTTGCTATTTATACTTCCATCATGCCACTATTAGACTATGAGGTCATTGAAACTCAAAACATATTAAAGAATAATGAACAACTATAGCGAATAATGGCTTGAGTTTGAACCTTCTTACATCATTCTCCCTTGGCCAAACATTCATGTTCCTTTACAATTCATTCCACTATATGTGGGTAATATTTTGTGATCATTTAGACCTATCTTGACCTCCTATCATCCTACTATATGATAACACAAAATATAGACAAGGCCCTATTTCAGAGGAATTTAAGGTAATTAGTCCCAAGTGTAACTCTCTAAAACTGAGATCCTAAGATTCAAGTTTGTTTATTATTTTATGATTCCCTTATTGATGCTACAAACTTATCCATGTTATTATACATGATGAGGCCTTTAAACAATTTTTAAACACTTCATGCAATACCCTTAGGCCTCTATAGGAGTCACTTGTAGGTGCATATGCAAGACATAGGGTAGTGAAGGTGGGATATGAACAATATGCATCATGTACGGCTATAAAATCAATAGTATACCTTATTAAATTATTAAAATTGATCCTTTCCACCTTGAAATACTTCAAACTAGTTCTAATTCTTTCATTCCAACATGATTAGTCTTATGTGGGGCACCTGTAGATGCACTTATAGTATATGGAACTGTGAAGGGGTGATACAAGACTATGTGTATGATACATTAGTTGTTTCAACCAATATAAAACCATTTTAATTATTCAAACTTGATTATTAACACCTAAAGGAACCTCTCACCAATTTTCCATCTCTTAATCATATCACCATGACTATGTAGGGGTCCTTTTATCTTCATGTAGGTGTATGTCTATAGGAAACTGACTATGTGTACCTTTCTTGACTTCTTAATCCCTCAAGATATGCATTAGAGATCAAAAATACTATGGAGAGGTTTATCATCATGTTTTTAGAGGTGTAAAACCACATCAACTTTGATTTGAAATCTAAAACAAGCAGGGAAACTCCATTACTGAGGAACTCTTGTTTGCAGACTATGACAATGTCTTTCACTAGAAATATAAGATGATTCATGCCCATATTTTGACTTACACACATTCAAACCATGTTAAGAATCATGTGAATATTATTTTCATGATCTTAATGACCATGTACAATACCTAGTTTGTATGGACTATTACAAACAAAAGAAAAACCTATAGGGTGTGGGGATAAACATGTAAAAAGGAGTAGTTAACTTATAAATAATGGATCATAGATAATAAACAATAAATCCTTGAAATCCTACCATTAAATTTAATTAAAATAATATTATTCTCTACCACCATGTGGATTTGACCTGAATCAACCTCTGTTATCCATACTAGACCAAAACTGATTGGTCATTTCTACATGCCTAGTGGAGTGATGGAAGAACATAATGTTTTTAGGCAAATTTTGGAATCTAATAAGCTTATAAAATGTGGAAATTATCTCAAATTGTTTGAAGGGTCACTGTCAATCCTTCCACATGTGCCAAATCCCTTGTAAAAGCCATACAACCAACTAAAACAACCCAAACTACCACTTTTTCAACTGTTTTGATGATCTCAATGTAGTACCTATAACTTTTCAGTTAGTAATAATATGAATAAAAATAATCTAACATTAGGGATGTTGAAAGAGACTTTGGAACACTTGTCTTACATTTAAAATTGTACAATCTTTATAAATGACTCAAATAGTGACCTTAACTGACATGAAATGACTTAGGACTAAAATTAACTATGACTTAGGTTAATAGCACATTTAATGACACCATAAGACCATTTTACACCCTATTACATCCTAACATAACCCTATACAAGATTTATACTATAGGGGGTTGACTTATTTTGACTTGTGGTCAAAATAGTCAACATTCTTGGTGATTTACTAGGGGTGATATGTTTGTTATGCCAATGACCATTAGCCTACTCTTATCTATTGGGATATGAAGTCACTTATAAAAAAAATTAAACTATATTTCATTTTAAACAACAAAAAATAATAATTAAATATGCACATAATAAGACACACCAAAATAAACACACTTGTGTTCTCAAGAACATTTATGGAACACACACACACAACTGAAATAAAGACACACACCTAACCTAGTATTTAAAAGACCTCACTCTTGAGGTGAAAAAACACTTAAAATGATTCAATTAGGGTTAAATATTGTTCCTCTTTCATCCTTTTTACTCCATGAAATCAACCTAGCATGTGAAGCATGCTCATCATCAAACACTTGTTCATGTTGATGGTAAAAAAGTTTACCATCCTTATGTCTTCTCATGCCTATAAGTGGACTACTTTGAGATTTCATGAATGCTCTCTCTTTCCCTAAATGGAACTTGTTTGTATCTTTAACCTTCTTATCTCTTTCCATGTTTAATTGGTTTTCTTTACACTATAGATTAGAAAGTACGATAGTTGCCTCAACCTTGTTTTCTTCATTGTCATGATGCACTTGATGCTTAGGATCATCAATATTTATTTCCTTTTGTTCCATCACTTCTTCAAATGATTAATGTTTAGGTTGGGATATTAAATATTCCTATATCACATAAATTTTTATTTTGAATTCACTAAGCTTCTACATGATTACAACTTCTTGGGTAGTAGTTTCACTAAGCTATTTTATGACTGCAGACCCTTGGAGAGTAGATTGATGTTCATCATCATTTATAACATGACACTCAACTTCATGCTTGATCAAAAACTCAACAACATAATCATTAGGTTCATTAACCAACTTGACATTAGATATGTACTTCTTTGGAGGAGGAATATCCTAACCTAGTTGTTCAAACTCTTGACTTATGGAATTAAACCTTTACCATAAGTCTTCTTCTTCCTCAAGAATGTCATATGCAAGAGTTGCTTCATCAATTATTAATAGATGGAAATTTTTATACTCACCATATTGGTCTATCTTCTCATAAATATATCATCATCATACACCTAAATCAAATAATTTCCTTCAACAACTTCTGAGAAAGAATGCTCAATTCTTACCTCAGATTGCTCATATGCTCCTTCATGGATGATATAGGTACCAAGGTCAGTTTTCTCAAAATAGGTGTATGAATCAAGTTCATAAGCATTTTCACAATATTCATCTAGAAAAAAATCATAAATTCCCTCAATCTTGGAATAATCACCATCATCCATAATAGACTCCTCATGATAATTAATGACACAATTGAGATTGGAACTTGCTTTAATATAGGGTTCAATGTAGAATCTAGAAAGTGGTTGAGTTCTTACGGTCACATTTGTTCCATATCTTGTCTTGAAGGCTAATAAGGACTAATAAATTTAGAGTTAGCCTCCTATCTTGGATATGAAATCCCTTGAAAGGTATATAGCAAAGTGGGTAGGAAAGTCAACAACTACAATATCTTGAAAAATGGGGAAGCTAAGATGATCATGAAAAAAAAAATTTCAAGACTTTGATCAATACCACTAACTTTTCAAGTGTACCATCTAACTAAATCACCCCTTTAATATGTGTTTCATACTTTATACCTAAGTTTTTAGCTACAACCTTGGGCATCACTGATGTGGTATCTCCATTATCAACTATGCAGTTATGAACCAGTTTATCCCCCATAATGAGAGTGAGGTATAAGGGTGGAGAATTATTAGATTTAGTATAGGGTTCCAAAATTTTATTAAGATCATTGGTAAGAGAAACATGACCATTACCATGACTTTATGATGGAGGACTAACATTGATAGTGGACAACTATTTTTGCAAGAGCTCCTTTTGGCCAGGCATATGAAGGACATCCCAAAGAGAGATAGATGCCTTAGCACTTCTCAATGAATCTATAATGTTTAGAGTAGAAATTTTTACTTTCTCTTGAGTCCTTGGAGAAAATTAATTGGTTAGAACTTAAGGTAATTAAGTAATTTTAGTAGACATTCCAATATTCTGACTTGAAGGAGGTGCATAATTGTTAGGGACTACCATGTTTGCAATCATGCTTCATTGCCTTGTAGGATGATTGTTTGCACTTGTAGGAACACCATTAGAATATCTTATATCCTTTCTCTTTGATTTATTATTGTATAAAACATGATTTCCTTGATTAATCACATAAATTTAATTAACTAGGAATTTAGTGAAACTTACTCCTTGATGCTACCAACTTTCATTTGTTTACATGAAGACTTCATGATCTATTGATAGCTGAGGAGTGGATCATCCTTGAGAAACTATAGCTTTCTCTCCACCTTCATTGGAATCCATGAATTGACCTTATTACCACTCCTATCCTTGGATAAGATTTTTATGCACTATTACCATTGCTTTTATGTTGGATGTTGAAGTAGGATTGTATGCATTTGTAGGCCTATTGAAATGAAGTTTCCCTTGCCCATATTATTGACCATATTACTAATGATAAGGGTATGTTTTTTGATGATCACCATGATAAATTATTTATTTCCTAATATAATCTCCTAAAAATTAGATTATTTCATATTTATCTATGGCATCATTTGCCTTTTTAGGATCAGTCTTTGACTTGGCATTAGAATTAGGAACTTAGGAAACACTTGGAGTAGCAGTAGAAGTATTTGGAAATAGTGTCATAGACACTTTTGGAATAAAATTCCTAGATATATGAGTCCATTCTCAGCACTAATGGTAAGTTCATATTCCTTAGGTAAGGTGAAACCACCCATGGATTGTAGCATGATGGCTATATCAGTGTCAATGTCCCTCAAGTATGTAGGAAACATAAATCTATAAGGTGGTCTCATTGGAGGAGAAATTATATACTAAGTCTTTTGGAATCTCTTATTAAAATCATTTATTATCTCCTTGAGGGATATTTGGATCACATTAAGTTGGTGAATGAGTAAAGTGTGGTTACTCTTATCCTTAATTCTTGATATTATTAGCACTCCAAAATCATCCCATGTTGTGATGTAACCACCAAGAAAATTTATATACCAATCAAGTATTTTCCCTCTAAGGGACATGGAAAGGAGTATAATGGAATGTTAACCTTGGTGACATTATGAAAACTATAGAAATTTGAGATATCCATAATTTGCTCACTAGGAGTGGCATGGCCTTCACCAATTAATGTAGGAACACTCTTTGTAACAATGGGGGAATGTCATCATGTGCATCAAAATGGATTGGATTTTTAGTGTTAAAGGTTGGGAAGGCATGTTTCCTAGCCATATTCTCTTAAATTTATTCCTCACTTTCTTGGTCTTATTTACTATCAAAGACCTCTTGTTGTTTAAAGGGAAGAATAGGCCGAGGATGTTGAACTTCAAGAAGAAATTTAGGTTGAAGAGGTGGATTGATGGGATTGAAAACTCTACTATAAGATGACCTAGTAAGGACCATGAAGTATAACATAATAATATGACAAAACAATGGTATACAACTATATTTTAGATTAAATGGACTCACAAAATGTTGAGTAACACATTGTATGTAGTTGTGATGTTTTCAAGACCAATATTCACCTTAACAAGTTGTCTTTAGGATAATGGTCCCACTAGGCATGCCATAACTATTGTCATAAATTATCATACCCTAGAGGAGGTTGTTTAAGACTACTATAAGATTTGGGAAACATTGAAATACCTCTAGGCTTGCTTATTAATATGTGTCATTTTATGAGAGTCTAAATTAAGATGATAAGTTTGATGTTCCAAGAATTGATTGATGTCTTGATACCACGGGCTTTGTTGAATGGTAACAACCTTAATGTAACAAATAAATGAATCTGATGATTGATTTGAAGATGGATATTTTTTTATTTTTATAATACAAGTTGGATCAAAAAGGACTTGGTGTGAATAAAAGAGATATAGCGAAGAAGCAAGAGAATTAGCAATGGAATTTTGATCTTTAGGGATAGGCTCAATAGTGAACGAGATGAAATCCTTAGCAAGAGTGGTTGTAATTTGATGATATGTGATGAGTTTATCACTTTTACATTGTTAATCACCATTAACTTGATGGTAAATAATTTGATAATCACCTAAATCATGAGTGTATTAAATGTCTAAATAAAGAGTAGCTCTTATGCCTAAGATAAGAGCTTCGTACTCAACCATATTTTTGGTGACATCAAAGGTGAAGTGAAAAGATAAAAGAATGATTTTGAAAAGAGGACTTTTGATAATTTAATGTGCTCCAACTCCTTGAATGAATTTAGCACCATCAAAGTGAAGGGTTCAAGTATCCTCATGCAAGTTGACATTAATTTAAAGAAGCTCCTCGATAACTACTTTTGGTTTAGTAGTACCAGAGGGAGTAGTGGATTCATCAAGATTATTGGTTTCAAGATTGATGGTAAATCTATGAAAATAATATTTAAGAGAAATAGATTGATTAAGACCATTGAGGTTAAGGATATTATAATCTAGAAGACTATCTTGAAGAGAAGAAGTGGTTGGTATGGGAGTTGTGGTAAGTTAATCAGCTATGATTTTCCCTTTGAAAACTTTTTGAGTGATGATACAGAGATAAAATTCCATAATGGGGACCATCCATTTACCAATTCTATCTCCAGGAAGAAATGTTTTGGAGAATAAATGATGAAGGGGGTTAGAATGAATAATGACATAAGTAGTTTGTTAAATAATATAATGGTGAAGCTTTTAAAATACCAAATAGATAGTGAGGTAATCATGCTCAATTTTGGTATAATGTGTCTCATAATCAATGAGGCTTAGGCTAATGTATTAGATAGCATAATATCTTCCCATATCATCTTATTATGCAAGCATTACCCCAACTAAAATAGGTGTGGAAGAAGTATATATAATCAATGGTTTATCATTGGAAGGAAGACAAAGTATAGGTGGATTAAGCAATGACTTTTTTATATTCTTAAAGGATTTTTGACATGGATCCTTCCATTCTAAAGTAGTACCTTTCTTGAGAATTAAATTGATGGAGTGAATTTGATATGCCATTTCGGGGATGAATCATCTAATGACCCCAATTTTGCCTAAATAAGTATGAATGTTAGGAATATAATGAGGAATGGGCATATTGATGATAGAACTAATTTTGGTAGGGTCAACATCGATGCTATGGAGAGAGACCAAGAATCCTAAAAATTTTCTAGATGTGACTCCAAAGACTCATTTGTAAGGATTAAGTCTAACTTTATATTTTAGGAGATGGTCAAATATGATAGCAAGATTAGGTAGATGATTCGTATGATGTTTAGATTTAGCAATGAGATCATCCACATAGGTTTTAATAATTTTTTGAATGAGATCATGAAAGATGTGTCATTTCTCATTGGTAAGTGGATTCAATATTCTTAAGATCGAATGGAATTTTAACATAGAAATAGGTGCCCCATTCCATGGTGAAAGTTGTCTTATATTAGTCTTTGGGGGTAATATGGATTTGATTGTATCTTAAGAAGCCATCCATAAGAGATAACATTCTATAACCAGTCATGGAATCAATAATGGCATCTATTAAAGGTAAAGGGAAGTTATCCTTGGGACAAGCAAGATTAAGATTATGGAAATCAATACAAATGTGAATAACCATAGTGAATTTTTTTAAAATGGGAACAATGTTAGAGACCCATTCAAAATAATTCACTAGTTTGATAAATTCATCATCAAGTAATTCGGTGATTTCTTTATGACATAAAGTGGAAAATTTAGGTGGAAATTTTATTTGTTTTTTACGCATAGGCTTGTCACTAGGATAAGTAATGATGTTATGCACCACAATGCTAGGTTTAATTCTAGGCATGTCCTCATAGAACTAAGAGAAAGTTTCATGATATTTATCAAATAATAAGCTAAAATTATCATGTTCAATAGGTGAGAGTTCATAAGAGATAATAATTGGTCAAGGACAAGATGGAGTACCATATTCAATGTAAGTGGTTTATTCAATAAGCATGGTATTATCATCTTGAAATGGGTATGATGCATTGGGTAAGGCATAAATTGGATTTTTTTAGGATCAATGCTAGTAACAAAGTTGTTGAAGCAAGGAGTTTTAGTCTAAAATTTCCCAAGTTTATGATGTTTTCAATAAAGTTGAGGTTCTTGGACATAAAGTAACTCAAAGATAGCTTCATAACTAGGCAAGGTAGGAAGATGACCATAATACTCAATATCTACTTCGAGATCTAAAATTTGATTACCATGGTGATCATACATAGAATGTATATGATAAACATTGGTTGCCTTGGCATATAGTGTAATTTTAGGAGTAAAAGAAGTAGATGGATCAAAATAAGTTGGAATATCAGTGGGTTCAGTGACAAGAGAAGGATTAGAGGTAATGATTAGATTGATAGGTGGTAAAGGACATATAGAAACTTATAGAGGTTTGAAAGGTATAATATACTCTACCACCCAAGGAGTGTTGATAAGAGGAGATTGGTCAGAGGCACATGACCCTCTAGATCAAAGGTATGATCCACATAAATGGTATGAACATCCCAATCAAAATCATGAATTTGGGTTAAGGATTTATAATAATGCTAGACATCCAAGTCTCTAAATTGAGCTTGGGACATAATATAAGTATCACCATATGTTGGATAAATTATACATGCTTGAGAATCATGGGGCATTTTAGAGGGTGAAATCCAAATAATATTGAATTTATGAGGAGATATGATTAGAGGATCTTGAAATAATTTGGCCACCCTAAAATCATTGCAAGTGAAGGCATCTTCAAGTAAATAAGGCTCATTAGCATTGTATGGAGGGGGAAAATTAGTAATCTCATAAACAAGAGGAATGGTACAATATTTGAGTAATAGAGAAGGAGGAAGCCATTGTGAAATGTAGGGAGGCAACTTGGTAGTATTACAATTACATTACAAATCATTGAGCTCATCATCATTAAAATCTATAAGAGTAACTTGTAAATTAGGGTTCATGTTGATGAACTTAGGTAAAGGAGCACTATTGATTTTAGGAATGGTAGGAATATAATATTGTGATTTAGGATTAGAAATTTGAATGTTCCATGGGTTGGGATTAACTGCATGCTTATACCATTTTCCATTATGTAATAATTAATGCATTGACTACCAAAATAAGAAATGGCCCTCATTTGATGAGTCCATAAACGACCAATGAGTATGTTGTGATATAAAGGAAGGTCAAGGAAGCTTGATTATAATAGTCTTAGGCCCTATGGTTAATGGAAGCCAAATACAACCAAGTGGCTTTTGATTAGTCTTATCAAAACCCTGACAAGTAATATGAGTTTTATTGAAATGATCCTTGTTATAACCAAGTTATTGGATGAGCCATATAGATGTTACATTAATACTAGAACCTTCATCAACTAAAAATTTATGAATAAGAGTGGTATTAATGGACACTTTTATGAAAAGTGGTGGATCATCAGCACAAAAGATAATTTCATCATTGATCATGTCCTCTTCAAGTAATTCAATATAAGGCTTGGAAGGACATAATTTTAATGGTATTTATGTTAGTAGGTTGAAATTCAATAGAAGGTGGTTCTTCATCTAAGGAGGATGGATCATAAATTTCTTGGAGTTGTTGCATAAATAACTTATGATGATATAGATAAGTATGAACCAACTCCATAAGATTCATTTTACAAGGCATAGAGTTGATTTCTTCAAGAAAGTTCCAATGAGACTTAGAAGAACCAATATGAGGTTTAAAAGCTAAATTAGACTTTGGAAGAATAGATGTGGTTCAAGGATCAGAAGGAGGGGATGGTTCCTACTGAGCTTCAAAAGAAACATTATTAGTGGTAGTATCTTTTAGAATTTGTTCCTCTAAATATGGTTTCTTAGGCTTAATAATGGGATCTTTATGAGTTTGTTTACAATGATAATTAACCTTAGCAGTGTTGACATATTGAGAATTATTAAAATATTGGTCATAATCGGTGTCGATAGCATAAAAATCCTTGGCATTCAATTTATTATTTGAATAATATTTTTGTTTATTTAAATTAGAAGCTTTATAAGTTTGTTATTTTTGAAAGGTAATAGTGTATTATTGATGACAAAGATTGATCATAGATTCATGATTGAATGAATCACCAAGCATATAGGAGACAACAAATTTAGTGAGACCTCTACAAGATTCATGAGAATGCCCAATTTTGGCATGGAGACAATAAAATAGATTGGGTTCATACCACTTAGGAGGAGCATTGGGATAGATGAAAGGTTTTGAGGGTGGCAAAAATTATTTCATTTTTTGAACTGAAAGAGGTATATGAGAAGGTAAAGGAATATCAGTTTTAGCAACTCCTAGTTTAGTTTATAGAGTGTTACTAGTGATAGAATTATATGTTTGGAAATATCCTATAAGAAGTGTAAGATTAGGTTTAAATTACTTCATAAAATATTCTTGACATTTAGCTTGATCAAGGGATCCATTAAGTGTTTGGGGAGCAAAGGTTTGAACCTTATATTAGAGAGTGGGAGTTAAAGTAGTGATAAAGAGTTTGAATAAGTTATCATCATCCATGTTATGGTTGACTTTATGGGATAATAATTTCCATATTTTAATAAATTCATGAGCCGATTCAATGGGAGATTGTTTAGAATTGATGAAGTGGCTAACACAATTTTTGGGAAGATCATTATGTTGAAACTCTTTAACCAAAGGATTAACCAAATATTTAATTTTTCAAATAGAATGTTGGGGAATTTGATTATACCATTCTAATACATCACCAGTGAAGGTTTTTACTAATATTTTAATTGTGGCAAAGGTATTAGTTTGGATTCACTCTTTTTAAAAATTGCTAAAGGTTTTAAGAAATGAGGTAGGATCTTTAGTCCCATCATATTTGATAGTTGGAGATATGTTACCAATATCAATGGAAATAATTAAGGGAGCTAAAGGCTCATTTTGAATAGTTTAAAGTATCTTGTTATTCATTATGGGTTGAGGAATAACATTACCTAAGGCATCTTGAAGAGGTGAAGGAATGAAAATGGGATTATCTTGAGGATGCATATTTGGAGCTTGATTAGCCACATTGATTAAATGTTGTTGAAGTTGAATCATTTGGTTGGTATTAGAATTTTGCATTATGTTTATTTTTTGGATAACTTGGGCTAAAATTTAATTTGTATTAGGAGATGGGTTGGTATTGGTAGGATCACTCCCCAAATTAGTGTTAGGGGGAGGATTACTAAAAGAAGGATTATTAGTGGGATTGTTAAATAAACTTGTATCAATTATTCCTAGTTTGAATATTTTGAAGATGACAAGTTTCTTGGTAAATACAGAAAGGATTAGATCCATCGACTTCATCTTGAGCTGTTATTCTCACCATATTGTAATTCATGGATGAAGGAGGAGAAGAGGTGCCTCAAGAGTGATGGTACACTTGGGAGGAAAAGAGAGGGAGAAATGAATATCACATATAGTATCTAAATGGATTCAAGTTATCCAAGAAGATTCTGATAGGAGACTTCATTATGACTGAATAGAGGTGAATAGAATGCAAAGAAGGAGAAATAGTGAACTAAATTGATAAATAGGGAAGGTAGAAAGTAGTATAGGGTTGACTGGGTCAACCTAGCATAAAAAATAGGGCTTAAAAATAGTATAGGGTCAACTAGGTCAATCTAATATAGTGAACAAAAGCTAGAAAAAGAAAAATTAGGGTTTGCAAAGAGTACAGGGTTGACTAGGTCAATCCAATATAGTGAACAGGGGCTAGAAAAAGATACAAGGTCGACTGGGTCAACCCAATACAATAGAGAGGGAAAATTAAGAAGCATATAATAGATTGTGAAATAAAATAAGATAAATTTTGCAAGTAATTTGAAAAGAAATAGATAAGAGGAAACAAATAGTCAATTGGATTAACGTTAGTCAATCTAATTAAAGCACACAGCACAAAACCTTGCACCAATGCTGGTTAATGCATGTTTTTATAATACAAAATACAATTGAGCAAAGAGAAAGAAATCAATTTGGAAAGTAAATAGCTAACTAATTGGTCAACTTGAATGTTTATTAGATTATTAAGATATGATTTTAAATGTGATGGGAAGTTGGTTATAAGCAAAGAACTAAAATGGTAATCTAAGGATGGTTTCAAGTAGTTTGGGTTGAAAGGGACTATAGTGGTAATGATATAAGATTGGTATTGAGGCCTACCCCCTTAATTAACATGCCATAGTGATAAATTTATTGGGTTATTTAGCAGAATATACCATTAACCATGCTTTATACTTGATCAAAGTATCAAGTTGGCTTCCCCCTTGGTGATGAAATCCAAGTAGGTTGGCCTTGGGTAGGCAAATGTGAAAATTCTTGTTTAGATTTTGTGATTTGGTTATGAGTGCATAAAATAGAAAATAGTGAAAGTAAATAGTTAATTGAAAACCCCCTAATTAGACTATGTAATCTATTCTAAGCAAGTAAGCACTAAGAAAAGAAGGTATGAATTAATTACTAGAATATAAGGTTAATTCTAACATTGAAATAAGGTACAATATTGATATATTCAATAGTGTATGCAAAAAATATAGAATAAGGTCGACAAGGTTAAACTTGTATTACAAAAGCAAGATTTGAAAATGACCAAGTTTAGTAGAGTTGACCTAGTTATCTAGACAACACACAAAACACAGACCTAGGTCGATAGGGTTGATCCAGTTGATTGTGCAAGGGTAGTTTTAAAGACTACAAACTATAAAAGGAAAGACTATAAAGGAAGAGATAGAGAGATAAAAAATAACCTTAGTGGATCAAAGATGTAAAGTATGAATATTTTTTTCAAGAACCTTGATATATACTTACAAATTCTACTACTAGGTCAACTAGGTCAATCAAACTTTATAAAAACTTGCTACTGAATGCCTAAAAATGAACAAGGTCAATTGGGTCAACCTAGTTGTCTAGACTAGTTATCTAAAAAGCTAAAAAGATGTACTAGGTTGCCTTAGTTGATCTAGTAGCCTATACCTGAGATTCTAACTGGGTCAACAGAGTCGATCTAGTATGGCAAATATATGATAAAAATAATGATGAAAGAATGAAAAAAATGAAATAAGGTAAACAAATCCTACAAGGGTTAGTTCACATCAAGTTCACCAGAATGTATTATGAAGGTGAATCCAAAGTGAATAAAACACTATGAATAAAGTGGAAATGTTAAGACAATTCAAGTAGTGGTGGGATAGGGATTTATGTCAAGTTCACCAGAATGTATGCAATCAAACATGCATCATGTATATAAAGCAATCCTAGCTCAGAGAAGATAGAGATTACCTACACTTTTGATTAGGAATACATTTGTTAAGCAAGAGCATGACCAAGATGGGGATCTACTAGGCCCAATTAGGGGATCACTTGTCACAATACATCATGCCATAAATGGTTTCAAAGCCTACAATCTAACATAATCATGCAGTAACCCTAAAAGGGTCCTAGGCTTAATATTCACTCAATATCTAACAACAAGAAAGTAAATCTAATCTAGTACATACCAAATCTTGTGGCACAACATGAGGGGTTAGTAAAGCAATCAAAACATGTATAATATAATCTCAATTAAGCTAAGTATGAGTAAGACTCTAATACATGGAATATGAAGAGTAATATTATATGAGCCAATACTTATGTTATTTCTATCTACTAAAGAGAGGAGAACAAAGTTAGAATATACTTACCTGAACGTGAACCCATTGAAACTCAATCTCTTCATTTAGAAAAGGGGCTTTGAAAAAGGTTGTTGTGGTTTGTAAGGATAGCTAAGAAAGGCCAAATCATCCAAGACTTATCCACAACACTAGATTCTCCAAATAGAAACCCTAAGCTAAGACTCCTTAAGTAGAAAGGTGGAAGAGTAGATTGTAAAGAAGTGTGAGTGAATAATAATTCTTGATTACATATTCAAATAATGATGAAATTATCTTGTATTTATAGGTGGATCTCACCCTAAATCCTTTTGAATATGTTGGCTATATGGGGTTGACCTAGTTGACCCTATATGTTTTTGGGAGATAAATCACTAGGTCTTGAGCTAGGTCAACCGAAGGGCTAATGAAACCCCAAGTGAAAAATACCCTAAATAGTATAGGGTCAACCTAGTTGACCCTATAAAGTAATTAGAGGCTAAAAACTATACAAGGTTGACCCACTAGACCTAGTATAGTTAACTAACTAAAGGGGATCAAGGTAAGGAAAAGAGAGATGGAAAGAGGAAAAAGACTAGATGAGTGTGCAAGGGAGGAGTAATATCTTATGGAATGATTTTAAGACCTGGTTATATAGGAAATAATGTGGAAATAAGGGAAAATAATCTTGCTAAGCACCAAAGTTCTATCCACCCCTTTCCCAGTGCACCCCTTAAGGCATGCACTCAGAGACATTGAGTCTTGATGGGTTCTTGCAAGATGTAAAGCATCAATATTTTATGAAATTTTAAAATATTATGTGTATACATATGCCCCACTCTATTCTCATCATGTGTCACTAAAGTGTAACAGGGGATGGTGCTTCAAGAAAAAATAGAAGGATGCATAATGTTGAGGCTAACAAAAAAGTTACAGTGTTTTAAAACAAAAACAACTGAAAGTAAATAAATGAAAATTAAATAACTAAAAATTAAATTTAATGCATACCTTGAATTACCTTTATTATTAGATGGTTTTCTATTATGTTTTTAGTTTTGATTGTGTAAGGCGTAAAAACTACTTTTGACAAATGCAATAATATAAAACTAAAGAGAAAAAACAAACATAAGAAAAGCTAAGATAGTTGGTGCTATGAGGATGGGATGTACTTGGGAATTTTAGAAATATGGGGTGATAGGTGCTACGTTAGACCAAATGACCAAGTCAAAAATAAGAGTAAATCAAGAAATTAAAAATCCAAGGCTACTAAAGACCAAAAAATTCAAACAAGCTATCCTTGAGTAAGAAAGGCAAAATCACCAAGTTAAACCAAGGATACATGTCAAATAAGATGGTAATCAAAAATTAATGATAAAAAAAGAAAAAAAATGGTAAAACAACATTGATGAGTGATCAGTAACAATCCTTATCTCACTCAATAATGGAAAAAGGTAAATAAAAGGGAAAACAACATTGATGAGTGAGAAGTAACATGCCAACCTCACTCAACAATGGAAAAAGGGTATGAAATTGGGAGTCCATAATATCAAGATAGTAAAACAAATGATAAGTAGTAAAAGCAAAGTAAGACAAGTCTAGAAATGTAAAATCATGGTGAAAGGGAAAGAAGTAATCCATAGTTGCTCAAACATGTTATTTCACTCTAAGGATAAATAAAACTGAAACAAAGTAATGCTAGCATGTTTTTAAGAGATGAAAAAGAAGGAATTAAAGAAGGGAAAATAGATTTGGAATCACAATTTGTCTGTCAAGGGGGGAAATGAAATGGGTGGAGGGGAGAATGAAAGAAAAACCAAGGTAGAGGAACTCTTTATCAAAGTCAAGACACTCAAATTAGGTTTGTCAAAATAAGAGGACTGTTAGCCTTAAGGTCTCTAAAGAACTTCTCTTAGCCACACAAGTCTTAGGTCAACAAATACAGTATATAGATAATCTTATGAAGGTTATATACATGAAAATTAAAATGGACCTACCTTCCCACAATGTTTTCCCATTTCCTTAGGACCCCTTATAGAGTTGTCGGTCTACTACGAAGTTTGGGTACTTGTGTGAGAAAATTGGTAGTACCAAAGAGTTTTTTGAATTCCCCCATTCTAATCTACTAGCCTATTGTATCCTAATGGACCTTGGCTCTATGTGAAGCCAACTATGGAGTTTGAGCTTCGATTAGAGATAGGAAATGTGTTTGTAATCACATCTTTTGGTGTGATGTTGACTTTTGAAATTTGTATGTTTCCTTTTAGATATCATTGCCTTTTGTTTCAAATTATTTGGATTTTAACTTTCTTGATTTATTTTTATATTCCTCCTCCATACATATTTGAAAAACCAAACATGGGTGCTAAATATGAATTTCATTTGAATAATTGGGACAAGGTTGCCAAGAGAAAGAAACTTCAAAGAGCATGGGATCTAAGAGTCTCATAAATCTAGGTGAAATAAAAGTAATATCATAACTTTGATCTTGTTTTATCTAATGTGGAGTGAAAGGAATGAGAAATTAAGAGGAATGACATATGAAACAATTTGAATTACTTCAAATCACAAAAAATGTGACAAAGGGAAAAATGGATATAATGACAGTAAAGTGTGATTCCTTGTCATAAAAAATGAGGGAATTGGAGAAAAACATGTCAACATAAATTTTTGTACAGATTTTGTCTACTAAAAGAAGAAAAAATCTAAAGTTAAGAATGAAGATGAAAGAAAAAAACATGTTACTTTTATGAGGGTCAGGTCTTATCCATAGTCTTACACTGCAACTTCATAAAAGAGAAGCCCATGGGGTATGAAAAAGCAAATGAAAAATAAAGTGAGGTAAGCAAAAAGATGGTAATTTTGTGAGGATGTCGGGTCCTATCCATGATCTTACAAATCAACTCAAAAAATAAAAACCCAAGGGGTGTCAAAAAGAGAAAATGTGAAAAGATAAAGAAGACTATGGTACATCAAGAAACCAAAAGACCAAAAGGGAGAACTAAAGTTTTGTGAAAGGAAGGAACTTACTACCGAGGGAGAGACACATGTAAATAACATGAAAAAAGTTTTAGATAGATGGAGATAGAAATCATGAAAAGAAGGAAATGTTTTAATCAAATTAATTTTTGAGAAATTTTGCATTTTTAGGCTCTTTGAAAACATAGCCTTCATTAGTTTGAAGATGGTAGGTGATTAGACCAATAATATCTTTGATTAAATATGGACCCCACAATTTTTGGGTGTATTTACCTTATTTATCATGTGTTTAGTCTAATTTAAGTACAATATCACCAACATTAAATGTGTGGACTTTAACACATTTGTTATACTACCTAGCAATGCGAGCCTTGTATTGGTGGTTATGTTGTAAGGAGAAAAGATGGCATTCATCAAGTAGATCAAGGGTATGAAGATGAGCTCACATGGTTATTCATCAAGAATAATACCATAAAGAGATATATAAAGAGAGGTAAGCTCAACTTATAAAGGAAGAACTAACTCAGAACCATAGACTAGCGAGAATGGAGTTACCCTAGTGGTAGTATGTATGATAGTCTAATAGGCCCAAAGTGCAAGGTAAAGATGAAGATGCCAATCTATGTGGGTTTTAAGAATTGTCTTTTGAAGAATTTTATTATTGGCCTCAGCTTGGTCATTACATTGAGTATGATAAGGCATGGAAAATTTATGATTAATCTTGAATTTATTAAAAAGTTATTTAACATGTTTATTTTTGAAATTACCACCATTATTTGAAATGATAGTATGGGGAACACCAAAGTAGAAAATGATTTGATTAAGAATAAATTTGTAAATGGTAGGACTAATTAGGTTAACAAGGGGCATGAATTCTACCCACTTGGTAAAATATTCGATAGCAATGATGATAAAAGCATGCCCATCTTGGGAGCAAGGTAGTTTACCAATGAGATAAAATCCCCGTGTGGAAAATGGCCAAGGAGATTTGATAGTTTATAGTTTGGTTGGAGGTGAATGAATTATATCATTGTGAAGCTAACAAGGATTACACTTTTTAGCATATTCAATTGAATCCTTTTCCAAAGTAGGCCAAAAGTAACCCATACGTAGGCATTTACATGTTATAGTATATCCGCTACAGTGGCCACTATAAATGCCCCCATGTGATTGTTCAAGAAGAGGAACCTCATCTTGCATAACACAATAGAGTAAGTTACCTTCAATGTTGTGATAATAAAGGATGTTGTGTCAAAATACATACTTAAAAGCTTGTTTATGAATACATGTCTTTTTATAAGAGTCTAAATTAAGAGGATAAGTTTGATGTTCTAGGAATTGAATGATGTCTTGTTACCATGGGCTTTATCAAATGATAATATCCTTGATGTGATAAATAAATGAATCCTATAATTGAGTTGAATATGGATATTTTCTTATTTGTATAATAAAATTAGGATTGAAAAGGACTTGGTGTGGATGAAAGAGAGATATTGAAGAATCAAGAGAATCAGCAGTGGAATTTTGATCTCTAGAAATAGCTTCAATAGTGAAAAAGATGAAATCCTTA
Organism: Torreya grandis; assembly: GCA_037957365.1. Classification (NCBI taxonomy): domain Eukaryota; kingdom Viridiplantae; phylum Streptophyta; class Pinopsida; order Cupressales; family Taxaceae; genus Torreya; species Torreya grandis. Next base: position 2,998,193 of record JARHVA010001080.1, read on the forward strand.
GCAAGAGTAGTTGCAATTTGATGATATGTGATGAGGTTCTCACTTTCACATTGATAATCACCATTTACTTGATGGAAATAAGTTGAGAATCACATAAAGCATGAAGGTATTGAATGTCTAAATCAATATCAACTCTCATGCCTAAGATAAGAGCTTCATACTTGGCCATATTATTGGTGACATCCAAGGTGAAATGAAAAGATAAAGGAATGATCTTGCCAAGAGTACTTTTGAGAATTCAAACTAACCCAGCTCTTTGAAGGCATTTAGCACCATCAAAGTGAAGGGTCCAAGTATCATCATGCAAGTCGACATTAATTTTATAAATATCCTCGATAAATACATTTGGTTTAGTAGTAATAGAGGGAGTAGTGGATTCATCAAGATTATTGGCTTCAATATTAATGTTAAAGCTATGAAAATAATCTTTGACATAAATAGCTTGACTAAGACCTTCAATGTAAAGGATATTATCATTTGAAAGACTATATTGAAGAGAAGAACTGGATGGTATGGTGTTGAGACCAACATTCCCCGATATTTCTTTTGTGAAAAGGGGGGCCCTGTGATTGTTTTCATAACCTCTATATTATGGAATAAGCATGAAACATTGCTTGATCTTGAATTTTAAAAGCATGTCAGTCTTTAAAAAAGACATGAGCTTTAGCATATCTTATTAGGATCATGTTTTATAGATTAATGTTAATAAATAATCATTTTTAAGGTGATTAATTATAGGTTCCATGGAATAAGTTAGGGTTCCCAAATAGTAAAACCTAAGGGTTTGAATTTAAACATTTATGAGAAAATCTAGCAGGAAATTTTATACATGATCAAGTTTTGACTTAAAGTTCATGCACTTTTGTAGATCTAACACTTTACGATTGTTCATTAGATTTAATCCAATAATGTAACAAGATTGAAGTATTTTATAAAGGCATACAGTTAATGATTTGGGCCCTAGTAAGGATCTAACAGTATTCGCTTGATCAAAGGTTTTAAATCTAATGGTGCGAATTAAAGCCAAAGCTATAATAAATCTTGAGGGATTTGCACATGGAATTTAGTTATTAGATCAATAAATTTCATTGTTTTAAGTTTGATAGGTTCATTCCCATAATTTGACATCTATGAGAACGTATTTGATGTAATCAAATCCATCAAATTTAATTTAGACAATCCTTGAATCCTTAGGATCTCTCGAGAGCTTTACACATGATATTCAGTTATTGGATTAATAAATTCCACTTTCTTAAATTTGATAGGTTTTCTCCCATCAATTAACATCTGCAAGGACATATTTGATGTGACCAAACCCATCAAATTTACCATAGACAATCCTTGAAGCCTTGGGAACTCTTGAGGGCTTTGCACGTAGCATTTAGTTATTAAATCAATAAATTCCATTATCTTAAAATTGACAGGTTCACTCCTATCATTTGACATCTGTGAAGACATATTTGATGTGACTGAACCCATAAAATTTAACTTAGATAATTTTTAAATCCTAATTAAAAGGGGCATTTTTAAAAAACCTTTTAATAAAATCCTAGCTTTTTATAAAGAAAAACCTAGTATATAAAGATCTTAGCATAACTCATTTTGTGTTTTTTTTAAAACATAAAATTCTTAATGATGTTTTTAAGCCTAAGATTTATATAATCATGGAATTGACTAAAAGGTAATCATATTTTAGGATCCAATAATGATCACTTGTTCACTATATTTGATCCAATAGTGCATCTAGCCCAAAGTCTTTTTAAAAAAGCATGCAGTTAATTATCTGGCCATAGCCAATATCTAACAACGATCACTTATTCACTAGATTTGATCCAATGATACAATGAAGTTGAGGACTTTTTAAAGGCCTCACTAACTTGACACATGGAAAACTAGTGAGTTTAAAGATCAAGAGACCAATGATATATAAGGACCTAGATTCAGATTTTCAAAGCAAAATAAAGAGGACTTTTGAAAGCTAATAGCTAGCCTTCAACTAGAATTTATGAAATTTGGTGTGAAAGGCATGAAACCCTACCACATAAGCTCCACATAGGTATGGAAGATCAAAATAAAGTATATCATATGCTTGATAATTCATAAGACATGAGAATGAGGTCCCATCAAATTTGAGGCACATATGAAATCAAGAGTTGGATATTTTCACCATTAAAGCTAAAAACCTTGAACCCTCTATAAAGAAGCACTTAATTCAGTTTAATTGATCACATAGTAATAAAATTAAGTGCAACTTGAATTCAGAGTAAGTACCTTAGTGAGATATTTGTTTTCTTCAACTACAATTTAGTGTTATTAATGGTGGTGGGTAAGTAATAAATGAAAATTGAAGCAGAGCTTTACATAACTTCAGATGGTGAAGGAAGGGTCTTTAGAGACATAGAGTTAGATTTAATAGCCTTGAGTGTGCATAGAATCAAAAATTGGTCTAAATTATTCTTATTTATAGAGGAGTTGTAACTAATTTATTAGGAGAAAAAGAGGAATGCTATGGTGTACCAAAGATATAAAGACTTAGTATCGATTCAGCTAGTAGGCCTTCACTATGCGACTGCTAAACCAAAGGTAATGCATTGCATCAACCTTCTTGTTCCTATTTTGTTGACTATAGAATAGATAGAGAATGGATTATTCATGAAGTAAGTATCAAAATAGTTGCATGTATAGCTCCCATGGCCTTTAAGGCTTATTATAAGTTCCTTTTGCCTCATGTCAATCTCCCTTCCTTAAGAGAATGGACATATTCTCAAAACTTGGATTTAGTCCTCTCACCTTGGTTAATCCAAGGTTCTCATGTTTTCAGGACCCCTAATGGTGAGATTCTTGTTGCCTAATTCAGGGAGGGTGTTAGGGTAGCTATGACCTTATTGAACAGAGCCTTTGGTGCCTCTTCTACTACTTATTTGAGTAAGGTCTCGATATTTTATGTCCATTGCATGTTGGAGCAGAACTTAACCCCTCCCATTGGAGACTTAATAAGTTTTTTCTTGACTAAACAATATACATCCATCAAGAGAAAGACCTCTGAGCAATTCTTTATGATGTCTTACCTCATGGATTCACTTCTAGCCTCTATTAATTTCCTTGGCATATGAAATTGGTCCCCTAATGGTAAAACTACCATTTCCCATCATTACTCCAAATTACATATATTAAAATACAAGAATCACATGTAATTCATATGTGATGGTATCTTCCCAATCATTTTTGAGGAAATCACTGGTATCCCTATGCCCAACCTTCATCCTCTAATCAAAAGATAAGTGGAGACCATGGGGGATGTGTGGTTCTATCCAGATTTCACTATAATAAGGATAGAATGATTCATGGTCCAACCATATAGATCACTTATATATGTTCCTAGTAATCTTGTAGAGTAAGAAATTGCTTATTAAATCATCTAGGGAATGGATTGGCACTACAAGAAGAATAAGAAGGCTCAGGTTCATCCCTTTCCATTGAATATTGGTAGGATTATAATCAAGGATTAGAAATAGCTAGAGATAATGGTGGTGCATAGGAAATATTTTGATTTCCAACTAGATGATATTAAGATGTGGGACCCCAATGATAGAGTGGCTAACCATATTTGGGATAAAAAGGTCCCAAAGGCTGAGTATAAACATCAACCAAGTGTGGGAGATGGTATTTACACAAAATCAAAAACTTTGAAGAAGTCTTGTTTAGGGTTAAAAATTACAACATAAAATTAGAACATAGGTTGGTCAAGGATAATAAACACTCAAGATAAATATGGAAACTACATCCCTTAAATTATCACTTGTTACCAGGACCATCTGGGATTGCACATCAAGAGCCAGCTATTGAGGGACAATCTTCTAAGCTTCTGTAGAGAGAATTGACAAAATCACCCCAAGTTAGAAACCTGAGGATGTAAAAGGAAAAGGTAAGGATGTGATTCAAGAGTCCATCATAGAGCATAGACCTAGTGAAGGTCCCTAAATTTAAGAATCCTTACCAAGGCCTTCTTCTCCAATAGAGGTTATTAGCATGATTGCTTCAGAAACTAGAGAAATAGAGGAAAGTGACATTATTAATATCACAACTTCTTATGGTTTTGATAAGGAAGAGGATCCATTTGAGGAAACAAGCAAAGAATTAGTTTCATTGGATAGAGGAAAGAGACAAGTAAAATTGGCCTTAGTTTGTCTGGTCCCAAGAAAGAGGCCTAGGTTAACTTTCACTCACCCTACTAGTGAAATTAACCTCTTTAGTGATGAGAATCCTATTTATGGACCAACTATTCCTAATTGGTTTGTTTATGGGAAGTTTTAGAATATCTCATCTCTTTATCCTTCATTGGCTTTGACTCAATTTGACATGGATGTTTAGGATAATGTCAAGCCTTGGATTCAGTATATTCTGAATAGACAAGCAGAGAGAAGCATCTAGATCCTTCATAACAAGGAAAGATAAGGGATTGACACCCTAATAACCTTGGGGGTTAAAATGTAGAGATTCATAAATATCCATAGGTAAAGGAGGCTAATCCTCAGGTCCTTTTCAATCTAGATACATCAACTCTTGATGGATTAGTGACCAAGAAGGTTACTATTGGTACTGAGAACCATTTGTAGGTTTAACTCCTATTCTAGGGTAGGCAGCAAGGGAGCATCCTATATTTCAAGAAGATATGGCTATTATGGTACTATCCCAATTAATAATGACCTTGGCTAGAGTTTAAAGAATGAAATAGAGGATTCTCAACTTGGAGAAAAAAAACAAGATTTGGAAGCTCAGGTCCTCCTTTTAATTCTTGAGGACGTATTTCAAGCATTGAATGAATATTTGATGGACACATTTGAAATTTTGAAAAGCATAAATCTTAGATTGAGTGATTTAAACCATCAAACTGAGATGGCACAAGCCTTAATCACTCAATGGCAAAATTCTCAAGTTCAGATGGAGGAGCTCATTAAGGTGCATAAGATAAGGCAAGCATTGGACTTTAAGATTATCAAACTTAGACATTTAGACATCTTCATGGTAGTTTTGATGGATAAAAAAGAGGATTTTATCACCTGGAGAAATGATGTCAATGTCTTCATCAAGAGAGACACAAGCTTGGTAACCTAGATTGAGAAACTTCTAGGGAATATATTAGATAACCCTTATCAAACCACTACTATAAGCCTGATTAGTGATGAAGAATTCAATAAAAAGGTTGGTGTTCACATCTAGGGAATTAGAGACAATAAAGGTCATTCAGCCAAGGATAACTACAAGATCCTTGATATCATTATTTTTGGAGGGAAGAAAATTGTAAAAGCACAATGTATCGAGGAACTTGTATCTCAGGCTAATAATGAATTTGACAAGTTAGTAGATCAAGAAGAGGATTGTCTAATGAAGTTTGTAGTGGATTTTGAAATAATCAAGGAGTAATACACCAAGGTGAAATACTTCCTCAAATAGGGATAATTGAATGGCCAACTAATAAAATTCCTAAAAGAACATTCTTTTTGTAAAGTATATGCTAGTCTTTAAGCATATACTCTTTCTAATCAAGTTGACATGTGACCTTCCACATTGTATCTTTATATCAAGGATAGTTGTCCTTATCCACATGTGGATATTTTTAAGGTTAACTGGTTAACTACCTATGTTTCCTATAAATAAGGATATGGTTACCATTTTTAGGAGATTTTTTGAGCAATTATATACCAGAAACATTTAATACAACTAAGGAATTCTGAAAAGATTGTCTATATAGTTTTGTTGAATGTATATGCTACCTCTCAATTATAGATAGTCATCTTGAATTTAAATGATTATTTTTATTTTAAGTTACATTATTTATCATAGGGTTTTTAATTTGTGTTAAAAGCTAAATTTACTATAAAGATCTCGAGTATACTTCATTTTATTTGCTCTATATTCAGATGTACTTAGGTTATTTAGATCATAATACCAAACATTTAAAGTAAATTTGGTTCTTAGATTCATATTTTTCCTTTGAATTTTTCCTAATCTATGATATAATTTGAGATTATGCTATTTTTATAACATAAATTGGTTCAAATGTGCTCAAAGCAATTGGAATTTTGTCATAATATTTGAGATGAAAACTTGTAATCACGTTTCTTTCTTACTTTACCCTTCTCTTTTCTTATTTTTATCAAGATTCACTCTAGCTTAAATATCATTGTTAATACTCATTTATTTTAGCTTATAAATCATCGAAACTATTGAATATCTAAATATTTAAACCCTGGTGGCTCCTTTCCACTAAATCAAACAAATATTGTGGATAGTTATCATACTCTACTTCTATTTCACCATAGACATCACTGAATTGTCACAAATTGCAACTCATGCCTTGGATTTTTCAAATCCTAAAATGAGTATTGTTCATCAAAATTGAAGAGCACCTATGGTACATTTCAAAGCATCAACATATGGGAGCTGTGACAAGTTGATCAGCTATGATTTTCCTTTTGACATCTTTTTGAGTGACAATGTGGAGATCAAATTCCATAATGAGGACCATCCATTTACCAATTCTATCTCCAGGAAGAAATGCTTTGGATAAGAAATGATGAAGGGGTTCAAAATGAATAATGACATGAGTAGTTTGGTAAAGCATATAATGGTGAAACTCTTCAGCTATAAAATAGATAGTGAGGCAATCATGCTCAATTTTGGTATAACGTGTCTCATAATCAATGAGGCCTTAACTAATGTAGTAGATAGCATACTCTCTTCCCATATCATATTTTTGGGTAAGCATTACCCCAACTAAAATAGGTGTGGAATAATTATATAGAATCAATGGTTTATAATTGTAAGGAGGATGAAGTGTAGGTAGATGAAGCAATGAATTTTTCATATTATCAAAGGATTTTTGACATGGATCCATCCATTCTAAAACAGTACCTTTCCTGAGAAGTGAATTGATAGAGTGAATTAGATATGCCATTTTAGGGATGAATCATCTAATTGCCCCAAGTTTGCCTAAATAAATATGAATTTCAAGAATAGAATGAAGAATGGGCATATTTATGATAGAACTAATTTTGGTAGGGTCAACATCAATGACATGGAGAGAGACTAAAAATCCTAAAAAAATTCTAGATGTGACTCCAAAGACACGTTTGTAAGGATTAAGTCTAACTTTATATTTAAAGAGATGGTCAAAGATGATAGCAATATCAGATAGATGATTCTTACGATGTTTAGATTTAGCAATGAGATCATCCACATAGGTTTTAACATTTTTTTGAATGAGATCATGACAAAAGTGAGTCATTGATCATTGGTAAGTAGATTTGGAATTATTAAGACTAAAGGGCATTTTGATATATCAATAGATTCCCCATTCCATGGTGAAAGCTATCTTATGTTGGTCCTTGAGGGTAATATGAATCTGATTATATCTTGAGAAGCCATCCATAAGAGATAACATTTCTTAACTAGTCATGGAATCAACAATGGCATCTATTGAAGCTAAAGGGAAGTTATCCTTGGGACAATCAAGATTAAGATTACTAAAATCAATATAAATGCAAATGACCATAGTGGCTTTATTTTGAATGGGAACAATGTTGGAGACCCGTTCATTGATAAATTTAGCATCAAGTAATTTATTGATTTCCTTATGACATAAAGTGGAAACTTTAGGTGGAAATTTTCTTTGTTTTTGATGCATAGGCTTGGCATCAGGATAAGTAATGATGTTATGCACCATAATGCTAGGGTGAATGCCAGGCATGTCCTCATAGGACCAAGAGAAATTTTCATGATATTTGTCAAAGAATAAGCTAAAATTATCATGTTCAATAGGTGAGAGTTAATGAGATAGTAATTGCTCAAGGATAATATGAAGTACCATATTCAATGTGAGTGGTTTCTTTAATAATCATGGTACTTCTATCTTGAAAGGGGTATGGTACATTGGGTAAGGTAGAAATTGGATTTGTTTTAGGATCAATGTTAGCAATGAAGTTATTAAAGCAAGGAGTTTTAGTCTTAAATTTCTCAAGTTTATGATGTTACTAAGGAAGTTGAGGTTCTCAAGAATAAATTAACTCAAGGATAGCTTCATCACTAGGAAAGGTATGAAGAGGACCATATTTCTCAACATATAATTCAAGATCTAGAATTTTATTTCCATGGTGATCATACTCAGAATGTATCTAACGAACATCAGTTGCCTTGACATCTTGTGTAATTTCAAGAGTAGAATAAGTAGATGGATCAAAATAAGTTACAATATCAGTGGGTTTAGTGATGGGAGAAGGATTAGAGGTAATGATTGGATTGATAGGTGGTAAAGGAGATGTATAAAATTTTGGAGGTTCAGAAGGTATAATTTGCTCCACCACCCAAGGAGTGTTGATAAGAGGAAAATTGGTAGGAGGCACATGACCCTCAGGATATATTCTATGATCCACATAAATGGTATGAACATCCTAGCTAAAATCATGAATATGTGCTAAGGTTTTATGATAATGTTGTATATCCAAGTCACTAGATTGAGCTTGGGCCATTATATAGTTATCATCATATGTTGGAGAAATTATACATGCTTAAGAATCAAGGGCAATTTCAAAGGGTGAAATCTTGATATTATTGAATGTATGAGGAGACATGATAAAGGATCTTATAATAATTTGGCCATACCAAAATCATTTCAAGTGAAGGCATCTTCAAGTAAAGAAGGCTCTTGAACATTGCATAGAGGGGAAAATTAAGAATCTCATCAATAAGAGGAACAATATGATCTCTAGTAATACAGAAGGAGGAAGCCATTGAAAAATGTATGGTAGTATTAAAATTACATTTAAAATCATTGGGCTCATCATCATTTAAATCCATGTGATTAACGTGTAAATCAGGATTGATGTTCATGAACTCAGGTAAAGGAGCACTATTGATTTTAGGAATGGTAGGAATATGATATTGTGATTTAGTATTAGAAATTTTAATGCTCCATAGGTTGGGATCAAATTCATGCTTATATCATTTTCCATTATGTGAAAATTTAATACATTAACTACTAGAAGAAGCAATATCCCTCATTCGATGAGTTCATGGATGACCAAGGAGTAAATTGTAAGATAAAGGAAGATCAAGGACCATGAGCTTGGTTTGAATAGTCTTTGGCCCAATGGTTAATGGAATCCAAATACAACTGAGTGGCTTTTGATTAGTCTTATCAAAACCATAACAAGTAAGATAGGTTTGCTTGAGATGATCCTTGTTATAACCAAGTTGTTGTGTGAGCCATAAAGATATTACTTTAATACCAGAACCTTCATCAATGAGAACTTTATGGATAAGAGTGGTATTAATGACCACTTTGATGAAAAGTAGTGGATCATCATCATTAAATACAATTTCACCATTGAGCATATCCTCTTCAAGGAATTCAATATATATTTTAGAAGAAAGACACATTTTCAATGTTATTTACATTAGTAGGTTATGATTCAATAGAAAGTGGTTCTTCATCTAAGGAGGATGGATCATCAATTTCTTGAATTTTTTACATAAAGAACTTAATATTATATGGATAAGTATGAACCAACTCCATAAGAGGAATCTTACAAGACATAGAGTTGTGTTCTTTAAGAAATTTCCAATGAGACTTGGAAGAACTAGTATGAGGTTTAGAAGGTAAATTAGGCTTTGGAGGAATATATGTGGTTGGAGGATCAAAAAGAGGGGATGGTTCCTCTTGAGATTTCAAAGAAAAATTATTATTGGTAGTATCATTCATAATTTGATCCTCTAAATATAGATTCTTAGGCTTGGTAATGGGATCTGTGTGAGTTAGTTTACAATGATAATTAACCTTAGCAGTGTTGACATATTGAGAATTGTTAAAATATTGGTCATAATTAATGTCAATGGCACAAACATCCTTGGAATTTTATTTATTATTTCAAGAATATTTTTTTTATTTGAAATAGAATCTTTAGAATTTTGTCATTTTTGAAAGGCTATAGTGTATTCTTGATGACAAAGATTGATCATAGCTTCATGATTAAATGAATCACCAAGCATATAGGAGACAAAAAATTTAGTGATCCATCTAAAATATTTATGAGAATGCCTAATTTTTGCATGGAACTAACAAAATATATTGGGGTCATACCACTTAAGAGGAGCATTGGGATAGATAAAAGGTTTTGAGGGTGGCAAAAATTATTTCATTTGTTGAACCAAAAGAGGTGTATGAGAAGGTGAAGGAATATCAGTTTTAGAAACTCCTAGTTTGTTTTACAAAGTATTACTAGTGATAGAATTAGATGTTTGGAAATATCCTTTAATAATTTTAGTATTAAGTTTGAATTACTTCATAATAAATTCTTGGTGTTTAGCTTGATCAAGAGCTTCATTAAGTGTTTGGGAGCAAAGGTTAGAACCTTATATTGGAGAGTGGTAGTTAAAGTAGTGATAAAGAGTTTGAATAAGTTATCATCAATCATATTATGGTCATATTTATGGGCCAATCATTTCCATATTTTAATAAAGTTCTGAGCTAATTTAGTGGGAAATTGCTTAGCATAGATGAAGTGCCTAAGATAATTTTTGGGAAGATCATTGTGTTAAAACTCTTTAACTTAAGGATTAACCAAATCTTTAAGTTTCCAAATAGAATGTTGGGTAAATTGATCATACCATTATAATACATCACTATTAAATGTTTTTACTAATATTTTAGTTGTGGTAAAGTTATTAGTTTGGATCCACTCTTTGTAAAGATTACCAAAGGCTTTATGAAATGAGGCAGGGTCTTTAGTCCCATCATATTTGATGGTTGGAAATATATTGCCAATATCAATGGAAATAATGAAGGGAGATAAATTCTCATTTTGAATAGTTTGGAGCATCTTATTATTCATTATGGGATGAGGAATAACATTACATGAGGCATCTTGAAAAGGTGGAGGAATGAAATTGGGATTATCTTGAGGATGCATATTTGGAGGTTGATTAGCCACATTATTTAAATGTTATTGAAGTTGCATCATTTGGCTAGTCTTAAAAAATTTCATTTTGTTCATTTGTTGGATAAATTGGGCTAAAAGTTGAGTTGTATTAGGAGGTGGGTTGGTGTTGGTAGGATCACTCCCCAAATTGGTGATAGGGAAGGATTACTAGAATAAGGATTATTAGTGGTATTGTTAAGTAAAAATTGTATCAATTACTCCCACATTAGTTTGAATATTTTGAAGATGAGAAGTTTCCTGGTAAGTATAGAAAGGATTAGACCTATCAACTTCATCTTGAGGTGTTATTTGCACCATATTGTAATTCATGGATGAAGGAGGAGAATAGGCACCCCAAGAGTGATGGTGTTCTTGGGAGGAAAAGAGAGGGAGAAATGAACATCCCATATAGTATTTAAATGGATTCAAGCTATCTAAGAAGATTTTGATAGGAGACGTCATTATGACTAAAGAATAAAATGCAAAAAAGGAGAAATAGGTAACAAAATTAATAAACTTGGAAGGCAAAAAGTAGTAAAGGGTCAATTGGGTCAACCTAGCATAACAAATAGGTCCTGACAATAATACAGGGTTGACTAGGGCGATCTAGTATAGTGAACAAATGATAGAAAAAGAAAAATCAATGTCTACAAATAGTACAGGGTTGACTAGGTTGATCTAGTATAGTGAATAAGGGCTGGAAAAAGATACAAGATCAATTGGGTCAACCTAGTACAGTAGAGAAGGAAAATTAAGAAGCCTATAATAGATTTTGAAATGAAACAAGATAAATCTTGCAAGAAATTTGAAAATAAATAGCTAATAAGAAACAAACAATCAATTGGATTAATGTTAGCCAATCTAATTGAATTACATAGCATAAAACCTTACACCAATGATGGATAATACAAGTTTTTACAATAAAAAATACAATTGAGAAAAGAGAAAATAATCAACTTGGAAATTAAATAGATAACTAATTGGTCAACCTGAATGTTTATTATATTATTAAGATATGAATTTAAATGTGATGGGAAGTTGGTTGTAAGCAAGGAACTAGAATAGTAATCTAAGGATGGTTTTTGGTAGTTTGGGTTCAAAGAGACTATAGTGAAAATGATATAAGCTTGGTATTGGGGCCTACCCCCTCACTTCACACACCACAATGATAATGGTGTTGGGTGTTTAGCTAGAATATACCATTAATCATGCTTTATACTTAACCAGAGTATCAAGTCGGCTTCCCCCTTGGTGATGAAATCCAAGTAGGTTGGCCTTGGGTAGAAAAATGTTAAAATTCTTATTTAGTTTTTTTGATTTAGTTTTGATTACCTAAAATATAAAATAGTGAAATTAAACGGTTAATTTAAAACCCCCTAATTAGACTATGTAATCTATTATAAGCATGTAAGTAACAAGAAAAGAAATTGTGAATTAATTACTAGCATATAAGGTTAATTCTAACTTTAAAACAAGGTATAATGTTGATATAGTCAATAGTGTATGCACAAAATATAGAACAAGGTCGAACCTGTACTGTAGAAGCAAGATCTGAAATAAATAGGGTCAAAAGAGTTGACCCAATTATCTAGATAACACACTAAACACAGAACTAGGTTGGTAGGGTCGATCCAATTGACTATGCAAGGGTAGTTTTAAAGACTACAAATTCAAAAAGGAAAGACTATAAAGGAAGAGATAGAGAGATAGAAAGGAACCTTGGTGGATTAGAGATGCAGAGAATGAAGATTGCTTTTCAAGAACCTTGATATATGCTTGCAAATTCTACTAATTAGGTCGATTGGGTCAATCAATATTTACATAAACTTGTTATTGAATGCCTAAAAATAAATAGGATTGACTAGGTTAACCTAGTAGTCTAGACGAGATGTCTGGAAAGTTAAAAACTTGTACTGAGTCAACTGGGTTGATCTAGTAGCTTGTACCTAAGATTATGCACACAAAAGTTAGATATTAGGTCAATAGAGTCAATCCAATATGGAAAATATATGATAAAAATAATGATGATAGAATTGAATAAATGAAATAAGGTAAATAAATCCTTAAAGGGTTAGTTCACATCAGGTTCACTAGAATGTATTGTGAAGGTGAAGCCAAAGTGAAAAAAATACTAAGAATAAAGTGAAAATGTGAAGACAATCCAACCATTGGTGAGATAGGATTCACATTGGGTTCACCAGAATGTATGCAATCAAAAATGCATCATGTCTATAAATCAGTCTTGGCTCAAAGAAGATAGAACATACCTATACTTTTGATTGGTAATACATTTATTAAATAGGAGCATGACTAAGATGAAGATCTACTAGACTCAATTAGGGGATCACATATCAGAACACACCATGCCATGAAGGTTTACAAAACCTAAAGTTTAACACAATCATGCAACAACCCTAAAAGAGTGCTAGGTTTAATGTTCACTCTATATCTAATAACAAGAAATTAAATCCAATCTAGTGCACAATAAAACTTATGGCACAACATGAGGGGTTAGTAAAGCAATAAAAAAGTGTATATGAGGATATTAATTAAAATAAGTATAAGACCCTAATACATATAATATGAAGATTAATATTATTTGAACCAATACTTATGCTACTTTTATCTACTAAAGAGAGGAGAACAAAGTTAGAATATACTTACCTGAATGTGAACCCATCGAGACTCAATCTCTCCCTTAGCCAAAGGGGATTCACAAGAGGTTATTTTAGTTTATAAGGATATATAAGAAAGTCCAAAGCATCCAAGACTTATCCACAAGACTAGATTCTCCATGTATAAATCCTAAGCTAAGACTCCTCAAGTATAATGGTGGAAGAACAGATTATAAATAAGCATGAACAAATAATAAATACTAATTACATATTCAAATAATGATGAAATGATCTTATATTTATAGGTGGATATCACCCTAAATCCTATTGAATATGTTAGTTGTATGGGGTTGACACAGTCAACTTTTTATGTTTTTGGGAGATAAATCAATAGGTCCCAAGCTAGGTCAGTTGAAGGGCTGATGAAACTCCAACTGAAAAATACCCTAAATAGCACAAGGTCAACCTCATCAACCCTATACATTAATGAGAGGCTAAAAAACTATATAGGGTCAAACCAGTTGACCTAATATAGTCAACTAGCTAAAGGGGATCAAAGTGAGGAAAAGAGGGTGTTAGAAATATTGTCATTGATGTCAAAGGTCTAGCATTATTGGTGATAAAGGCCCCATTACATTTAATGGTGTTTTTAATATTCATATCTTAACCATGTGTGTTAATATTTATTTAATATTAATGAATATATTTTTGGTTGCATATAAGTCAAAAGAGGGCCCATGGAGAAGTCAAAGAGTCACGGGGTAAAAGATGAAAGAGGAAGGGGACGCATTTTCTCATGAAGAATCATCTTAAGGAATTTCAAGAGTCACCATGTGAAGACAAAAGAGGTATGGCACATTTTTCCATGGACACTTTGAGGAATACAAAAAGTCACCAAGTTAAAGACAAAAGAGGAAAGGGCACTTTGGCTTATAAAGGGTCACCATATGACTTTTCAAATGCAAGGATATGAAGGATCATGCAAGTTTGGCACCATTTTTCATGAGGATTGAAGGGTCACAAAGGGTGAATGCCAAAGGTCATTTAAAAAGATATAAATAAAGGCTTGAGAATCCATTTGTAATATGCAATAGAGTGCATGGTTTGTATTTATTTTTGAAGAGATAAAAGCAGGAGATATTTTAGAGTTATATCATTTGTTGAGTAAGCAACATTGAGAGATAGTTGTGTTTTATGCAGAAGAGGGGTTGGTGCTCTTGTGGTTTGTTGCTCATAAATCTCTAAAAGGGGTTAGTGCTCCTATGGGTTGGTGCTCACAAATATTTGTTGTGTTAGTGTTTGGCAAAGGGGTTGGTGCTCCTATAATTTGGTGCTTGAAAACTTTATATTTTGAGTTGGTGCTCATTCATATACTTGAGATTGTTTTCCATGGTTTTTTCCCACTTTGGGTTTTCACATAAAAATCTACTCTCTCTCTCTCTCTCTCTCTCTCTCTCTCTCTCTCTCTCTCTCTCTCTCTCTCTCTCTCTCTCTCTCTCTCTCTCTCTCTCTCTCTCTCTCTCCTCTCTCTCTCTCTCATCTCTCCTCTCTCTCTCTCTCTCTCTCTCTCTCGTGGTACAAATTATTTTTTTAGTTTTATTGCATATCTTGAATGTGTGATTAAGTGGTTAAATAAATAAATAAAATTAAATAAAAATATATTTAATATACTGATTCACCCCCCCCTCTCATTGTAGTTTGTGCTTAACAGAAGGATGGAAAGAGGAAAAAGAATGGAGTGTATAAGGGAGGAGTAATAGCTTAGGGAATGTTTTATGAGTTGGTTGGATTGGAATTAATATGGAAATAATGGACAATAATCCTAAAAAAACACCAAATATCTACCCACCCCTTTCTTGATGCACCCCTTAAGGCATGTACTTAGAGAGATTGAGTCTCGATGGGTTCCTGTAAGATGTAAAGCATCAGTATTTGATAAAATTTGAAAATATTATGTGTATACATACTCTAACATTAATATTTAAATATGGAGGTGGAATACTCAAGGTAAGTGTACTAGAGGTTAGATTTAAAACTCTAAGGATGATTGAACACTTTAAGGGAGACAAACACACTAGCTACATTCCATATGACCTCGTAGAATGAGAACTTCTTACACTAAATGTGAAAGGATAAAGAGAAGCAAGGATAGAAGTTTATCACTAGACCTCACCATACATCACTTCACACACTTAGATAAGATTTTTGTGAACTAAAAGTAAAATTTAATGTATTATTAAAAGGAAAAACAACATCAAACCAACAAGGATTCACCATACCAGGTGTGGAATTAGTAAACAAGAGCCAAAATGGCTAGTACTTATAAAATGTGAGAAAGGAGAGAGAGAAGTGGAGCCTAAGGGGGACAATGCCACTTTTAAAGGCAAAAAAAAAATTATGTTATAGAGTAATAGAGTATTAAAAATACCATGAAGGGTATCTTTGGACAAATGACCCTCCAAAGCATGGAAACTCCTCAAAACTAACATAGGACCCTTCAGCTAGCTTCTTGGAAACTATCTTCATCATTCACTTCTCTTTGAGTGATCTAAAGTAGACTAGGAAAAATTTCCACATGTGTAATATTATGGGGAGGGGGGTTAATATAAAGCTCCAACATTCATTATATGTGTCCTTAACTATTACTATTCTTCTAGACAAGTGTTCTCACTACCTGTAGTCTACCATTATCCTTATTTCACTCATTCCTCACACTTTTCATTTAAGTGACCTTTATTTTTATAAAAAATCCATGTAGGGGGTGATATGACACCTTTAAATATTTCTCTTACCCATAAATCCATCATTTAGACATTAAAATGCCTCCCACTTGGACTTGTGACCTCTCATCTGGTGGTCACTCTTCATTCTCATTATCTTCCATTAACTACCTAAAGTGAAGGTGTTTACATAGGTACTTGTGTGTTTATATAAAGTAATAAATGAACATTATGGGTTATATCAGGTCTCAATTAACCTTCCAAAGTGATCCTCATATTTTAAAACTCCTTTGTACTTGTAAAACATCAAAATTTGTCAATAAAAATAGTTTTATACCATGTCTGTACAAGTAAGGTACCAAATAATATGTTGAGAAGGAACCTGAGGGATTTGTCTACAATATCAAACCATTTTTATAACCAAAATATCCCTCTTGAGTGAATTTTTATCCTCTTATTTCCCATCAGGTCATGATCAATAGTTTTGGAGGGTTTTGAGTAGTTTTGACTCTTAAGGATTGTTCATACATTCATAACATTTAATCCTTAGATAAATTCCACTATAATCATGTCTAGGACCATCTTCAACATATCCAAACTCCTTAGATCTCCATGATAAGTGTTTTTATCTGTGTGAGCTTCTAAAGATGGCCTCTTGAGCCCTTACTTGCATTTTGTATACCTTGAGTTATTCTTAAGACAAAAAATGACCTCTCTGTGGGTTTTCTCTAAAAAGTAAAGGATCAAAATCACCATATGTATCCCTATGAAGGTGAAAAAATATATTTCAATACTCATCTAGCCCTATAAGTGGTATTAGGCCCCCTTTAAGGCTTTAGGCCTAGTCTAGGTTTAATGGACCTGACTATGTCTTTACATCTTTAGGCCATCCTATTTTATTTCTACCACCTATGATGCCTTATTCATGTTTATTAATTTTAAACATAACTCCCTACCCACTTTTTCAACATTTTTATAGTCCCTAACTCATCTCTTAACATTCTCATACTAAGCTTGTAGGGTGTACCTCTTTGGGAGTGCCATCTATCTGAGATAGAACATAGGGCACTTTCCCTATTTTCCCAAGCAATATGAAGGTATGAAGGGCTTAAATAGGTCCTGGGTAACCTCTACTATAAATTTTAGTCTATATCATACTATTGTCACCCCCAAACACAAAATCCATGGAAAACATCTTTAGCATTGACTATGTGCAAGATTGGTATATTGACTGTAGGTTAAGAATTGAAAGCCTCCTTGCATTATTTTCATTTTATGAGAATTATGTGATATGGTCATTATCATTTTTTAAGGTGTGATAATTATTTATATCACCCATTCTTCTTTTCTAACTCCTCAAAGTATGCTCACCTCTACTTGACTAGGCTAGATTGGTAGGCTGTATGATTGTGTTGTCTACTAAAAAAAGGGGATGCTTATAGGTGAAAATTTCATGTTATACATTGTGTCTCATGCCTTAATACCTCCTCAAATTCATCAATGTCACTTCATGGTCACTAATACTTGTTCACATCATGCATATGTTAAGCCAACATCTAGACTTTTATGCTTTATTACATTGTCATACTATAGTTAACTATAAGTGATCATTCTAAGGGTCAAAAGAAAACCTGGAGATGATTTTCACATCAAAACCTTGTATATTTACCTCTTTGGATAATATGGATATCATGGTGTTCTCTCTATCCAAATGGGATCATTTCTTTCCAGTTATACCTCCATCATGTCACTGTTAGACTATGAGGTCATTGAAACTCAAAACACGATAAAGAATACTAAATAACTATAGTGAAGAATTTCTTGAGTTTGAAACCTTATTACATCATTCTCCCTTGTCAAAAAATTCATGTTCCTTTGAAATGCATTGCCCCTATATATGGGAAACATGATGGGATCACTTAGACCTATCTAGACCTCATGTCATCCTATTATATGATATCACCAAATATAGACAAGACCCTATTTTATAGGAATTAAGGTAATTAGTCCCAAGTGTAACTCTCTCAAATTGAGATCCTAAGATTGAAGTTTGTTTTCTATTTTTTGTTTCCTTTATTGATGTTATGACCTTCCCCATGTTATTATACCTAATGATACCTTCAAAAAAACTTCAAACACTTCATGCAATACCCTTAGGCCTTTATTAGAGTCACTTATAGGTGCATATGTAGGACACAGGGTAGTGAAGGTGGGATATGAATAATATCCATAGTGGATGGATATATAATAAATATTATAACTTCTTTAAGTCTTCAAATTTATCCTTTGCACCTTAAAAGACTTAAAACTAGTTTCAATGCTTTCATTTCAACATGATTAGTCTTTTTTTGGAAACCTATAGATGTACATACAATATATGAAACTGTGAAGCAATGATATAAGACTATATGCATGATGAATTGATTGTTTGAACCATTATAAAACCATTTGCATGATTAAAAATTTATTATCAACACCTTAGGGAACCTCTCACCAATTTTCCATCTCTTCATCATATCATCATGACTATGTAGGGTTCCTTTTATCTGCCTATAAGTGTATGTTTGTAGGAAACTGACTATGTGTACCTTTCTTGACTTCTCACTCCCTCAAGAGATGAATTGGAGATCAAAACTCATATGGAGAGTATTATAATCATGTTTTTATATTTGGATAACCACATTAAATTTTATTTAAATTCTGAAATAGGTAGATAAACTCCATTATTGAGGAACTCTTGTCTGTAAACTATGACAATGTCTTTCACTAGTAATATAAGATGATCCATGCACATATTTTGACTTCCACACATTCAAACCATGTGAAGAATAATTTTAATAGTATTTTCATGATCCTAAGGACCACATATAGTACCTAGTTTATACAAACTATTTCAAACAAAAGAGAAACCTATAGGGTGTGGGTATAAGCATACGAAAACGAGCAGTCAACTTTTTAAAAATGGTTCATGGAGCATAAATAATCAATCCTTGAAATCCTAACATTAAATTTAATTATAATAATATTATTATTGACCAGCAAGTGCATTTTACCTAAATCAACCTTTGTTATCCGTACTAAACCAAAATTAGTTGGTTATTTTTGCATGCCTAGTGGAGCGATAGAAGAATAGGATGGTTTTAGGAAAATTTTAAAATATCCAAAGTTTATAAAACATGTAAATTATCTCAAGGGACATGAATGGTCACTGTAAATCCTTCCACACATGCCAAATCTCTTGTAGAAGTCATACAACCAACTAAAACTACCCAAACTGCCACTTTCAACTATTTTCTTGATCTCAATGTAGTACCTACAATTTTTCAATTAGGACTGACATGAATGAAAATAATATGAAATTATGGAAATTTAAATATACTTTTTAACACTTTTTTTAACATGAAAAACTATACAAGTTTCATAAATGACTAAAATAGTGACCTTAAAAGACATGAGATGACTTAGTACTAAAATTGACTATGACCAAGGTTAATAGCATGTTGAATGACACCATAGGACCATGGTACACCCTATTACATCCTAATATACCCCTATAAAATATTTATACTATAGGGGGTTGACCTATTTTGACATGTGGTCAAAATAGTCAATAGTTTCATAAAACATATCGATTATTCACATTATATTTATAGCATTGTCCTAGTTGTGATATTAAATGGGGTAATTAGGATTTATAAAAACTTTATATAATTAAAAAAATAATTTCCTAAGGATGATTTCTCATTACTAATATTTATATATGTAGACACCTAAATTTGGTATTATATGATAACATCAATTTTGGCACACAATGACATACTTGGACTTTCTATACATATTTGAATCTTATATATGATTTCCCTTATCCATATACCTGTCTATTTTCTTTGATAACATAATTAATAGATATAAATATCTAAGGTTTCCTTAATTTATGCAAGAACACTCTTGAATCAACATATTATTTTCATATAGTAAACAATTTGTTGGTCACAACAAATAAATGCTCAATGCATATTCTACCCTAAATTTTTTTTATAAATTACCACTAAGGGTAGAAGGTGATACAAGATCATGTGAAAATGTTCCTCATTAATGGATTGTCTATAAAATAACAATTTTTATTTTTAAAATAAAAATTAAACCCAAAATTAAAGATTTTTGTAAACATCTTACCATATCAAAATCTCCAAATAATCAAGGATAAAAAAATAAAATTATCTATGTGTGCACATGCATGCATGCATGCAAAAAAAAATAGATGAACTAAACATGGAGATTAATGACTCCATCTTAAATCATTAGTCATGTACACATAAAAAATAAAATTTATAAAACATGATAGATCCATGAAAAAATACAAAAGGTCAGGAAACAATACAAATGTTAACTAAGGAAAGAAAAAGAAAGGTAGTTTGGCCCTTCATAAAAGATGTCTTACATTTCATAAAATAAGTTTTATGTAAATAAGGCACATTTTTTTTCACTTAAGGAACCAAATGTTTAGGGATTTAAATTTTGTTAACCTTTGATTAAGTGGATTTAGCTATTTTCTAACAGTGATAAGAATTATGAATTTTTCTACCACAAATTTTACATGGATGCAATTTATGATATTTATAAATATCATGCCCATCTCTATCACAATATTTACAAGTATTATTCATTTCAACCCAGTTTTTAACAAATGAAGTTTCATAATTAATTTTAAGTATAAGAGAAATAAGGTGCAAAATCTTATGTCAAGGATAATATTTCTTCAAGGTATCATTTGTTTCTTTTTAAACCTAACCCTTTAAAATTGGAAGTAATTTTAAAAGAAATAAGTTTAACAATAATATTTTTATCTGTACTAAGACCACATCTATTGTAACCCATCTATTTCATTATTTTAAACTCGAATTAGACAAATGATTTTGTAAAGATAAACATTCATTATGTAAAGTAAATAAAAATCACATGTAGTATCAACATTAGAGAATTTATATTTTTCAAATGATGCAATTTTATTATTAAGAGTGTCAACTATATATTTTTTATTTTCATTAACTCTACACCACATGAGTTTTACAATATATGAATAATCATTTTTTGACATTCCAATTTGAGAGAAAAAATGATTATTTTTTTAAAACAATGTTGCTTAATATGGTTAACCATTATACATAATATCCACTCTAAAAATAATACAAATTAATTAATAAAATAATTAATCAAAAATCCAATGCAAAAATATTTGATAAAAATATCAAATTAATTTAAAAACTTACATTAATAAATTCAAGTGAAGACAAAATATACTCATAAAAATAAAATTAAAAAACTATGTTATATTAAAATTGAAATAATAAAAAAAGCTTTTAAAAAAAATTAATTATAACAAAACATCTCTCTTAAAACAAATTTGTTTAAAAGCCCATAAACATAAAATAGTCATGTGATAAGCAAAAGTTATATTACTTTTTAAAATACAAGATGAACCAAAAAATGAATCAATTTATTTCTTGAAATAATTTAATTCTTAAAACAAATTTTATTCAAAATCCATCCAAAAAAAAAAAAACTTATGCAAAAGGTTAATATTTTACTTAAAAAAAACAAATTAATTATAAAATATAATAGCCTACATAAAATATTACTGGAAGTCATCATGTAATAAGCATTAGCATGTTGAAAATCAAGTTTTTGAAAGTTTTTTATGAGGTTAAATTTTACATTTAAATGATCATCATTTTGACCATTTTAAACCCATGGTGACATTCATAGGACTATCAAATTTAAAGCATAATTTTTTTATGTAGCATCACAAAAAATAATAAAGAAGCTATAAAAAATAGTAATTTATTTGTATTTAAAATCTATAGCTTTGAAATAACTTTCTTTATAAAAATAAATTATAAGAAAGTTATAAAATACCTCTAAACTAACAAAAAGTTATCAAAGATAAAAAAAAGGTAATAAGCTTACTTGAAAATAAAGTTTGCACTCTTCAAGATGAAAAAAATATATGTTCTTCCATACAACCAACTCTCAAATATCATGTAAGAAAAATATAATTTGAAAACATTATAAGCTTTAACATTAACAAGATTCTAAAAAACATAAAACAAGTTTTCAAGATTATGAGCTCTTGAAAAAAAATGTGTCAAAAATGGTGGTTCCAAAAGTAATATTTCTCTTATTTAATGTTTCTCTTATTCCTCCACCAAAATACGTACACACTTAGATACAATATCTAGTAGCACAACTCTAATACTATGAAATAAACTATTCCAATATCAACTACTAGAACACTAAATCATAAGTAAATATTATGCAAGGAAACATGTATTCATAATAAATACATATCATAAAAGTTTTGAGGCACAAGATTTTTTGATTGAAAAAAAATGGTACATCAGAAGAAAACCTCACATGTTATTGAAAGAAGGCTAAAATAAATTAAAAAGTACCACAATATGCATAAAGCATCTTATAAGAGAGAAGATAATAAAATCCATGTAAGATTAAAAGAAGTCTAATAAAAGCTATAAATTATTATAAAGAATAAAACCTATGCATTCTTTAAATAGAGTGACGAGTACGAAAAGAGTTACAAAGTAACTCCAATCATTACATTAGCCAATTTTTCAAGTTTTTTTCTAGTGTCCCTATTTCCCATGTAGTAAGTAAAAAGTGGATGAAAAATGGCAAATGAGTTATATATAAAATATAACTCTATTATTCCTCACAATAAAAAATATATATTATGAGGTAAAAGAGGAGAATGTTACATGTTACCTTATATTATCCAAGTTATGTGAATTAAAAATTCACATGAGAATAAAAAAACATAACTATAGGACATTTAATATACATTAAAAAATAGTAATATATGATAGATATACTTTCATTTGTCTTATTTTCCCTATGTTTTCTCAAATGATTGCATGTGTGTGTTTGTGTTTATGTTTATTCTTTTTTTTATTATGTCATGTCTTGTATTGTCTAGAGTGGATCTTTTAGTTGTTGATTTTTTCACTTATGTGTGATTGATTTCTTATTTGATTTTGGTCACTTACGTTGATTATACAAGGTCTTACTATGTTTGGTGTGAGGATATGTATCATGTCTATTATTACTTGTAGTACATTGTGTTTGGTGCCTATGTTACCATGGATTCTACCATGTATATTTTGGGGCATACTACTATTATTTCCTTCATTACCATATCTTGTCCATATTTGGGACATATTATCGTTGTGTGTTTCATTGATATATATATTATGGTTATATTGGGGCATATTATGTGTCCCTCCTTGATATAATGGGGCATATCACTTATCCCTATTTATAAGGTATCATTAGGACATATCACTTTCCCCTACATTTTTACACCCTTTCTTTAAATTATTCATCTTTTGCATATTATTATTGGGTTACATATAGATATTTACATGATTACATATTTATATTATTATATATATGTAGTTATATGTGTTTTCACAATTATTATAAAATTATTTTATTATTATATCTATTACACATGGTGTGTATGACTCTTTCTTTTGAGATAATAAATATACGAGAAAAACCTCACCTCAAAAGGAGTGTATATAGATAAGTTATTCTAATTATTATAGTTATAAATATTAAAAGTTATAGATATCATATATTTTCTTCTCTCACCAAGAAGTGGATTTTTGCCTCATGGCATGGTTCAGTAGGTGTAGACACCAAATTTTGTACAAGACTTGTTATTATAATTTTTTTAATACTTATTTATACATATAGGTAATCACTTTTATTTAGGGGTTAATTGATGTTCGTGTGTATTTTCCTATTTGTGAAATCTTGTGGTCCTCTCTTTTTCTTTTTTTCTTTTTATAAATTTGTCCTTATGCCCATGATATTTTTTCTATTTCCTCTCTCTCTCATTGATAACATTCTCTTCCTCTGAAAAATAATATATGCTATGATTTTAACATGGAAAAACTCATATGATCTATGAGACTATAATTTTAATTTTTTGGGCCCTTTTGTCCATCTTGGCATATTTTTGGTGTTTGGATCCATTGTTTGATCTTTTTCATTTTGTTTGTTCATCTTTTACATGTCAATTACTCCTTAATTAAAATCATAAAATAGTCAATTAACATTTAAGAGATACAAAAGAAGCACAAATATCACAATAAACATCCTAAGAATGATTTGTTCTACTAAAAAAACTTACATCACATCATTGCATATTTTATTAAAAGAAGGATTAAGTGAAATCTATTTTCACCTCCACCTATAGAAAGGAAGTTGAAGCCCTACCTCAAACACATCATCTACACATTACATAAAATACAAGGGGTATAATTTTGTAATTTTAAATATGTATCTTGTAACCTCACTTTGGTGGCTACCTAAACAAACTATTTCTCTCTTTTCACCTTTTGGATTGACATTTTAATGTTCCAAGCTAGTTTAAGAAGAAAAAATTTAATTCTATATTTTTGCCTAGTGAAATAGGAAATAAAATATATTTAAATGTGAAACATGGGAAAGCACTAGCCTCAAAAGTTGACATAATTCAAACTCGATGCTCTAAAATAGTCTTGGTGAATGAATCAACCTAGTGAATAAGTCTACCTAGGGTAGAATTGAAAATCACTATAGCAAGTGAAAATTGTTCCTAGGCAATCTGTAGTCTACACATTCTAGATCAAAATTTCTATAAATTAGTTTAGGTGTGAGTTGTCCAACTCATTTTACATTTCTTTTCATGACCATTATCATTGTTATGCTACATTAGATATATGTTGTTGTTTTAGACACTAGAGCAGGTCTAGTTTAAATACTTTATTACCATATTTGTTAAATATATTCATTAATGAAATTTTTTATTCTATTTTAATTAAAAACAAAATTACTAAACCCTAATGCTTGTGCACATTCAACTTGTGGTTTCATAAAACCCTCAATCTTATTAGGGCTTTTTTCTCTATTTCAAATCATAGTTTTAGGGTCTTAAACCCCCTCTATCCATAAGGATATTTTTTTATGGATTTTATTCCTATTATTTATGGTATACATTAATAAAATTAAGGAAATATATTTTTCTATGATAGATTTTCTATTGTAAAATCAAAAAATTATATCAAAATATATAAAGATTAATTAACACATTATTAATTATTTAAGAAAATTTATTATTGCAAACCCTATCTATACAAATAAAATCATGAAAATAGATAAGGAAATAAAAGATGTAAATGTTTCTCATGTATACACCCCTAAGTCTTGTGCTTGTGTTCCTATATATATGTTTTGTGATTCAAGTTTGAATTCTACTCCTATCCAAATTAGTGTACTTACCTCTACCATCAATGGAAAGACTCAATATTTTAATGAGTACCACCATTCTTACGCATGAGCTAGTCACTATGATGCATACTATAAGAGACCTACAAATACGAGTGTATAGTGTATCCATTCACCAAGATTCTTCAAAATCTAATCTTAAGGAAAAAAATTTACCTTCTAATCCTATTCCAAAATACATTATTGACATGTCTATTCCACATGACTTGATCATTAAAAAATTTGATTTATTTCATGTTCATGAATATCCTCAAGTTCACCTTCATGATTTAATTATATCCATAAAAAACTATGGGGACCATCCTTGATTATACTTAAGTAGTTTCATATAACCTTGGATAGTGAAACCTTTGATTAATTCAATTCATTAGTTATGGGATTATTATATTCAATGGGTTTTTTATAATAGGTATTCTTGTATTGATGCATTACAAATAATGAACTTATATCCATTTCTGAAAGTCTTAAACTTCTTAAACAAGGTCCCATAGAAGATATGTAATATTATGTATTTTGATTCCATTGTCATAAGCACGCCTTTAATTATCAGCGACATAATTTAAAATGAAAAATATATTTATCGATAGTATCATAATACCTATCAAGGACAAGTTACTTGTAATAAATTATGAATCATTTACTCATATTTTACATATGATTCTCAAGTATAATAATAATAATTGATCAAACCCAAGGTCCAAACATCACCTGCTAAGGAATTAAATAAATCTAATACCCATTACCTAAGAAATATTACATCTACTATTAAAATTAAATAAGTAACAATGCAAGTAATAAAACCTATCATAACCTAACCCACATATGTTTCAAGAATCAATACAATAAACTATAAGACCTGGTAAATAAAAAAATGATTAAGTTTCCACTTATATTCAATATGGATACTAGATATAAGCCACAATCTTAAAAAACCAAATAATTTTACACATATTATAAAATAAGAGGGCATCTAGTGGAAAGATACATAGCTATAAGGGACAAGATTTAAGATATTTTTGACAACTATGAAATCAATATTGCATATTAAAATTATCTAATAAAAGGTGCCACTTGAAAATAAAATCTTCCTCCTAAGGATGATTCAAAGTAAAAAAAAATTAAAACTAATGATCAATACAAATGTAATCAATAATATTGAAATGATTATATATTATATGATGAGATATATTAGAGAAATATATATTATCCCCACTACATGGATTAATGTCTTCACATAGTATAACATGAACTTCAACACACACATCTTTTATAATTTCCATTTATCTTTGCTTATTGTTTTCATGACAACTATTCCTTTACTTTATGACACTTTTTCTTAGCTTGTTTTAAAAACATGTTTGTGGCTACATACACATAATTATCTACTTGATATTGTTACTACATAACTAGACTTACGATACATATAATGTATCTAGACTACAACCCAAATTTATTTGAGATACATTGAATTTATTTCTCATTATATATGATGAAGTTTTCATTTGATGACTTATGATCTCCTCATCATTTATATTCTACTTTATACCCTTAGTGTATTACACCTACTTACTCATGACTACGACACTATGACATTGAAAACACATGCATGCATGCACTTTCACATACATACATACACACATAAGCACACTATTCATCTTAATATATAGTTTTTAATTGATGCATACTTAGGGTACCATATCCCATCATGCCACATATTTAATTGTGACTAAAAAATAAAAAACTAGAAATAAAATTCATAAGAAACCAAAAATTATTTTACTTTATCTTAGTCATATGATACATATCAAGAATGTTTTCTTATACTAAAGGATTTTTATATTCATATTTCCCACATTTTATTCTCATGGTATAATTGAAGTGGGAAATATATAGGATATCCAAGTTGCTATGGTTATGGACACATTAATCCCTCACCTAAGGGGGCATCTTTAACACAAGCAGTTATACACTATGACATCTTTCTCTATTTTCCATTTTCTATATAGCTCCACTTTACATATATTACACATATATTAATTTTACTCACATGAATTTTATACATACATACATACATACATAAATACATAAATGTATGTATGTATGTGTGTGTATGTATGTGTGTGTATATATATGTATATATATATATATATATATATATATATATATATACATATATATATATATACATATATATATATATATACATATATATGTATATATATATGTATATATATATATATATATATATATATATATATATATATATGTATCTATATATATATATATATATATATATATATGTATATATATATAGATACATATATATATATATACATATATATACATATATATATGTATGTGTGTGTGTGTGTATGTGTGTGTATATATATGTATCTATATATATATATATATATATATATATATATATATATATATATATATATATATATATATATATATATATATATATATATATATATATATGTATATATATATATATATGTATATATATATATATATGTATGTATGTATATATATACATATATGTATATATATACATACACACACACACACACACACACATATATATGTATATATGTATATATGTGTGTGTGTGTGTTTGTGTGTGTGTGTGTGTGTGTGTGTGTGTGTGTGTGTGTCTTAAATGATTACATAAATATAAAAATATGTTCTTGTTGCATAGTACTAGTTACACTTATTATACCACATGCCTTAACTAATACATTACTATATTTTGTTACTATAACACCGTATATTTAGGACTATTTGATAATAACTAGCCTATCTATGACATATTTGAATAAATAATACACATCATACCTTGTCACTATGGTGAAATAAATTTCACATTTATCTCCTAGAGTTTATCATATGCATCCTACTCACTAGGAGAATTTATTGGGAAATACTATTTGACTTTCTCACCTAGTGCATATTATTCATAGCTTTCTACTTGGGGGAAACACAACATTATTACATTTGATTTTACATTGATATTGAGCATTACATGATTATATATCAGATAAAACCCCTCTAATCCCATAAGGGGCATGTCATATTACTATTCTTTGGACCACATTGACACTATCTCACTGTTTAGATCCATATTCCTTATATGTGCCTTACATTACTACATTAGTATGGAACTTATGCCCTTAACACCATTTACACCTTGAAATATATTATATTTTCATTCTATGGACCACATTAAGACTATATCACTTGATAGATCCATATAATGTGTATATGTCTTGCATTGTTACATTACTCAGTCCCTTATGCCCTAAGCACTATAGACATCTTATAATTTTGTGATGGCCACACTTACTATTAATATAACCATATATTATACTTTGGTTTAAATAACCTATACATTACCAAAAATTTCATCATCTTATGATTTATTAACTAGATACATCCTATGAAGACAAGAAAAAATTATTTCTCACTTATGAATTTCATTGACCACATCTTATATGCATTTTCCTATGGGAGAATCATACCCACATTTCTTCTACTATATGCCTTAAATGAATCGTATTTATACAAATATTTTTTTATGGAGGCATTATACCCACTTGATCTTTATTAATCATATCCATATAAAGATTTACGCATGGGGAAATCATACCCAACACATGTACCTAATTGATTAAATTTATACCTACATTTACCTATGGGTGAATTGTACCTAATCCATATTATCATATAAATATATATAAAAAAAATTATGGGGGCATGGTACTCACATTTTTCTCCCCAAGAGCTTTATTGACATATTCTACTTATGAAGTCTAACACAACCTTATGTCCTAAAAGCTTACATTGACTAAATAAATCCTAGTTTTACATACACCATGATACCTAATTGGCTTTCAAAATTAATATGTTTATTACCATATATTAATAAATTAGGTAGTGACATATATTGGGGGCATGCCATTTTATTATAACATTATCATCCTTATTAAATGATGAATCCACATATTGACATTATCACACACTTATCAATCCATTAGGTTATCAACATGGATACTTGGCCACCTATATTATTTATTTAGGCATGTCTTCCCCAACCCCTTGAAATCATATTATCCTCATTAAAGGTTAATTTACACATCGATCCTCACAATGATTATAACTTATTGTAAACATTGAAAATTGAGCTTCACATGAGCATATGATTATATACACTCCTATAGTTATGTACATCAAACATTGAGCCTTATATTTTAAATAAAATTTGGGGTATCCTAGTTACTCCTATCTAAATATTAAGGCCATTATACTCTATTGAATTGAGCCTGGAATGATTATTATCTTCCTTATGAATTTCTAGATGAAATGGCTTATCACCAAACTTATACATTGAGAGATACCTTGGTGCATCCTAGATGTCCCTATCTCAATATCATATTATAAAGGGTCCTTATACCATCTTTTTTTCAATCTTGAATGATTATTATCTTCTCTACTCACTACTACATGGCATGACATGATTATCACTATAATTACACATTGAGAGATACTTTGGGGCATCTTAGCTTTTCCTATCTCCTTATCATATTATAAATGGAAATTTTATCCACCTATGTCACATAAAACATGATGACACCAATAATTCATAACACTATAATTAATTTAGGTGGAAAATAATAGTTATTTCCATAGAAAACTCATAGGGAGTCATTTCAACTAATATAAACATTTCATTGGCTCTATTATTTTCCTGACATATGATGCAGTTAACTTTTTTCTTTTAAGTTGATTGATTGTAGGCATAAGCTCACATACCTCATCTCAATTGGGTGTCACACATATATTAAAATAGTTTTACAATAATTTATAATGGAGTGAAAGTTAATCATGAGTATTTATTTCTAGAATGCCATAATGTGAAAGTTTTTAAGCAATAGTTCTTAGAAGTAGTTAAAAAATCTATTGAATATTATATATATCTACTTGATCAAAAAGTGGTGGGAACTAGATACTCCTAGATAAATGTTGGATATGTTCAATGTTAGTAAAAAATTTAGTACCATGAGTAAAGGGCACTATAAATTCCTAGAGAATTTTTGGATATGTTTCACCACCTATCAAAATTTTAGTACTAGATTAAATTTATTGCAAAATTTAGAGAAATTTTCAAATAGGTGTATAGATTCCTATACTCTATTTTGTTACATCCTGATTCTTTGCTAAGAAAACTTACTTGATTATCCATGTATTTTGTACATCTGATGACTTGATTTGATTATTACTAACTAAGTTGTAATTCATATGTTGTTATGGGGCATTTGTATGTTTCTTAGATTCATGATTTAATTTTTGAGTTAGCCATAATGTATATTATTTACATTCTGATCATGTTAATTTATTATTTTAGCATTACTTTATGATATAGATGTCATGATGTTATGGAATAACTACCTACTTGTCATGAGTTAGACGTATGAGAAATTCATCCCTCAGAGGCTGACGGAGGGAGAGCATCATTAGAGAGGGTGACATAGATGGAATTGTTGGGGTGCGACAAAGGAATAGCTAGAAATCTGCAAACACCACATTAAATAGTACATACTCTATGTATATTAGAATTGTTTATGTTAGTAATTTCTCGATGATTGATTATATTCAAATATTTGTTTATGCATATGAGTGTGTTAGTTCAATCTAATACATGTAGGTGGAAATAAATCATGTATGATTGCCTTAAAGATAATACATGTAGTTTTAAATGTAAATGTTGAAGTGTAATTATGATATGCTATTTTAATTATGATTATTAATATTTTTGAAAGAACATAAATTTACCTAATTAGTACCTAGTTACTACCGCATCTAGCCTAACCTAGACATTATTTGGAAATAACAGAGTCAAGAGTATTAATCTAAAATTAATGATTAATGAGTTAATTATTTACTAAGACACTAAATAATTTTTTATTTATTATTTGGTCATAGTAATATTAATTCATTTATGAAAAATAAAAATAATAAAGAAAACAAAAAGGGGAAATAAAATAAATAAAAACAAAATAATAAAACAAAAAAAAAAGAGGAAAAATAAATCATTGAATAAAAGAAGAAAAAGAAAAGAAGGCAGTTTTTTTTTAAAAAGAAAGTAATATATATATATATATATATATATATATATATATATATATATATATATATATATAATGGAAAAAGGACTTTCCATTAAAAATGAGAGGAGCACAACATAATAAGGCAGTATTATGGAAAAGGAGAAATATAGGAGAATACAAGGAAGTAGAAGGAAAGGATCAATCAAGCATTTTTTCTAGGTAGGCAGTGTATTTAAATTTTATGTATTTATATGATCTATATAAATAAATATATATGTATTTGTTTGTATATATAAATACATATATACTTTTTATATATATGAAACCAAATACATATATATGGTAACTCCCATTTAGATCTTGCACTATTGAGTATGTATTAAGATGAGTATATGTATAGTGAGCCAATTGAAGGTATATATAGTGATTCTTATAAATATTAACAATATATAACTAATAGTATGTATTATGATGAATGTTATTGTTAACCAGCACTTTAACCATGTGATTATATATTAATATATTACATACATAAACAAAAATATGACTATCTACATATTTTATTGATACTACATATATTGTGATCTACATATATACTCCCATTATAGATACATAACATGGTAGAACCACCTATAACATTGTGTGATATATACATAACATGATACAAAACATGTTTGTATTGTGATCTATATATCGCATGATACATAACATGCCTATATGGTGATCTACATATATTTTTGATATACCTTTAACTACAGTGATTTATAAATTACTATCCATGATATGTACCTTTAATGAGTAAAGTTTTCATATACCTTTACATTGGATATACATTTAACAATCTCTAAATTATTATTGATATACCTTTAACTAAAATGATCTGATCTATGTATTAATGGATTATACATTATTATAATATAATTCCATTGGATGTACGCAAACTAAAATACCTTTAACTATAGTGATATGTACATCTAGATAATACATAATGAATTTAATGAGTTAAGTTCAATGATCCTCTATAATTTACATCAATATATATTTATAAGGGTGAAATGTATCTACATATAAAGGATATATTTAAATCCTAGAAAAGGATGAAATTACCATTATGTTATAACATATCAGGGATATCCTCATGCAATGTGTAATTGGTGGGACTAAAAAATACCGTTGCACAGGTAAGGATATCACATTGTTGAATCACAGTTGAGGTTGAAGGACCATAACAATGTATGGTGGTATGTGCCATCTTTGAACTTATTAATATATCAAAAATTCTAATTAATAGTAAACTTATGTAATTTGTCTATTCTTATTAATGACTATGATTGTATTACCTATCATTACATCTAATATAACATGTTATTTATAATACACACTTAGTGTAAGGTTAAGCAGAGTGAACTTGGCCAAATTCAATTAGAAAAGTGATCAACAATCTAGTGGTTATTATTTTACCAAAAAATATGGTAGCCTGAGTTTATTAAAAAAAAATTATTTATTAATATATTAATTGATGCATATCTGAACCATGCTATTTAAAGTTAATAACACTTTGTGAACCATTTTATCTTGATTTAATCCACTAAGATATCAAACTAAGAAAGGAGAGAGGGATGAATAGTGGGATATATATATATATATATGGGATTAAATACATGTGGATATACCGTAGTTCTCAAGCATATGCACTTAGTCAATATTTCTTAATTTTGTGATATAACATAGTAGATATCCACATGTCTATAATAATACTCTATGTTAATTATACCTCCCTTATAACTCTCCCTAGTATATATATACCACCAAATAATAAATATAATTATTCTTTGTTATGTATATGTCATAAGAGAACATAGTGACATGAGATAATTCATATACCTCTTAACTGTGATTAAATTATAGTTATTTTAACCATGTACTAGATATTTTAAAGAATATATTTATGATGAGTATGACATGTCATGAGTTGGTAAGCCAATAATGGAATTTGGAAGTGAATATATTCCAAATTTTCATATGAAAATGGTTTCCCCTTGGCAAAGTCATTCATTGGTATTGATCATATACAATAGCAGTAAAATACTAAATATGTTTCTACACTTAATATTTTCTTTGAGTTGGTGTGATAAATTCATGTCTCCTATTGTAGGTTATTTAGGTATTTATCCATTATTATATAACATGAAGTGTTACATTCTTGATTTATACTCTAAGACACCTCTCTCTCTCTCTCTCTCTCTCTCTCTCTCTATATATATATATATATATATATATATATATATATATATATATATATATATATATATATATATATATATATATATATATATATCACCAAGGATATATTGTCATATAAAATAAAATAAGGACATAACATTTTAATAGCATCAAACAATGTGACATGACATAATCCATGGAAACATATTAGGTTGTCATATAAATAGCGATTATAACCCAATAAGGATTATGTGTTATATATATTATTCAATTATATTGTGTGGAATTCAAGTTAATGAAGTCAAATCTATGGAAATGGATATAGATAAAATACTAGACTATTGTAGAGTATAAATAAGGAACCTTGTGAATGTCTAATATGGTGAATTTGAATTAGAGGTTGTTTTGTTTTATTTTGAGAACTAACAGTAAACAATGAGAATGAAATGTTGATATAGAGAGGTCTAGGACTATAGTAATTAGCTTATATCTTGATGATTCATGGATGTAATGATTATGGAAATCATATAAAGACCTTGATTAATGTCATAAATGCCTATTGGTATATATACACATATAGCATTGAATACTTATGTGTGGTACATATTATGAGATTATTAATATGTACAAGTGTTTAGACATATATAGTATATAATAGTGCATCGTGATATATGACTATAAATTATAGTAGTATGTATTTTAAACATATGATATACTTTATTGGTATAAAATGTAATTTCTTATCTATTATTAAGATTATGAGACATTTAATTCTTAAAATTTTAAGACTGGTTGTTCGTAATTGTGTAGTTGTGCATGAACAAAGAGTTATGATATTATGGGATGTCGTAGAGTGTAGTATATTGGAAACTACTTATAAGAATTAGAAAAATATAGTATAAATGTATGTTATACCCAAATGGTACAAATTGTATTTGTTTGATTATTATTTATGTGGTGAATAATATTGTAGTTCAATTCATTCATACATTTGATGGATTAAATGTATGCATTTTGGTTATTTCTATGTTTATCATATTTTAGGATAGCTAGTAGAAAGTATTGTATTGTGTCTATTTACATAAAATAGAATATGTAGCTTAATTAATATATTATATCTGATTGGTATAATCTACACTTGTTTTTTTATTAATTATGTAATAAATGATATTATGGAGATTCATTCATATGTTTGATGGATTGAATGTATGTATTTGATTATTCTTATCTTTATCATGTTTAATGATTACTAATAGGAAGTAATTTATTTGAAACTATTTTTTATATATATGTTAATCAAATCACACATTGTTAGTACTGAGTAAGTAGTGAGACAGACTTCACTAGCTTACTAGCATCGCAATGCTAGATGAAGGTAATCCGATCAAATGGTGTGTATAAAATTAACTAATCCTAGAAATTAATAACTATTTGAAAACATTGGACAGGTAATGATAGTAAAACATTATATTTTCATGTGTATTATTTACATCCTTCTTTGATATCAAGATTAAAATAGGATTTTTATGATACACCACATATTTAGTTTTAGAAATCATACAGCACACAAGTACTAGCTTGTCTCTCTAGATTCCTGCACCATCACTATCTACTCATCCATTAAGGGAGGGTCATTCCATGATGTTAATTATGTAGGGTATCAATGGTCTATGGTTGGTTTGTAAAATTATTCAAATGATGCTCTCCCTCCTCATAGCAGTACTTATTTGGAGATGACACTTGAGATTTCCATAAATACTAGAGTTTGGGGAACTTAAGCTTTGTGAAACCATGTATCTTATATATGTGCATTGTATTGAATTTATTATTGAAACATTATCTTGATGAGATATAATTAATTACTTATTGTATATTGGCAGCAGTGGCTATATATTTTTACCAGTCATGGTTGGATATCTATATTTACCTTCTATAATTAATTAAGATGTGTTTTTATGATGTTAGTGATTAGTGATATATGATGTCACATGTTTCATTTACAATTATTATACTTAAATTATTTTATATGGTTACTAATTATATTGTCATGGTGTAAACTAATGAAATTATATGTTATTTTAAATTTTAAAAAAATATCACATTTTCTATGTCAAACCCAGTGGGGTTGCTACATGTGGTATCAAACCTATGGCTTGAACTCTATGACCTAATGATTCCACTAACATTTGTATATCCTTTTATTTATAGAAAAAGGATAATAGTGAAATTTGTGTCATACATTGAGTGTGTACCCTTAGGAGCACTTGTACCATATTAGAGTTGTTAAAGGGTTAGTTTATTGAGTGTCTTGATGGTGTTGGTTGTATATGAGGTTTGGGTAGGTGAGTGCATAGAATAGTTAATGAGTTGTGAAAAATATATTCCTACTATATTATTATTTATCACTTAGATCAAACACTTTCAGAATGATTACATCCTTAATTGTAATCAAGACACCTCTACCACTTGTGTTTGTATTGAGAGTCTTTAAAAAAAACATGGGATGTTTCTCAATTAAGAAGATGTAAATTTTAGATAGAGTTTGTGTATTATGTAGGTGTGGGAATCCTAAAAGACCACTTATGGATTTTCATCACTGAGTGCAGTAGGAATTCTCCTTGTATTAGAGTGTAGTTATCTTCATTATAGATTCTTATGTGTTAGGAGTTTATGCATGGATGGGCACACCATATGTTTATGTGGATTTGAGAAAAGGTTTCATCTATCATATTTATCTTAGAGGTGAGTTTTTATTCTTTCACCCTCCTTGACATCATTATAATCCACAAATTGGATTCACATTTTCATGATGTTGATGTAGTGTTCCCTTTATCAAAAACTTGTTTCTGAAATGTTGTTTCAATATTATTCCCTAGAGTTCATGGGATAAGGTATTATACTTCTTATTGATATAAAATTTATAGAATTATAATGGATTGATGCATCTATGTGGTTAATATTTTTCCTTTTGATTGTTGAAACAAGTTAGGATACTACCCTTACCAATTTTTTAAGTGAGTAGTGATCATGGCAACTTGGATTGCGCTGATTTTTTTCTTCATACCATGTGAAGGTATTTAAGAGTTTTGTTGTTTTTGGGATGTTATTTTACTACTTTTCACTTGTGTCTTTTTAGAGTCACACTTTGCAGTGCTACTTTATCTATAGTTATGAATTTTGACCATGCAGAGTGGTGAACCTTGAACTTATATTGGTTATAGATTAAGAATTATAAGTTGATTACAATTGTTTTGTTATTATTTACTCTTGAATTTATTGTTAATATTATCATATTGATTAAAACATGTTGATTTAATGAGAGATTTATGTACCTTATACTAGATCGAGTATGAAATAGGATGTGCAAAAAATCTTGATAGTCTAATAGGTTAAGAAAAGTGTATAACTTGTTGGGTAGTTAGCCAATCAAGCAAAGAGACATTGTCTCATTTGGTTATAATGATGGTGTGATCCTTGGTCTTTGTTTGTTATCATATTTTTAACATTACTTCTTCTTAACTATGAATATAACAGAATAGATTAAGTGGTGAAATTTGATACTAGTTATGTTTGGCTAATGGTAACTTAATACAATTATGGAATAATTATATGATTTTTCTTGTAATTCATGTTGGTACATCTTGAATTATTTATTATATATCATTACTTTCTATGGTTTTTTAGTATATATTTATGATTCATTAAACCTTATGCACATTTTAGATATCATTAGGTCATGGAGACCTAAGGGATGAGTGGTGAATTAAGAACATGAGTACTAATATTACTCTATTTAGTCTCACATTGACTTGGTAGTTACTGAGTTTGAATCTGACAAGGGGATCTTGTTGAATCTAAGATTTGGCATCCCAAATTTGTCAAATTTATATGTATGGTCATACGCATGTATACTATAGAATGTTTATTCCTTAATTTTGTATACATTAGAAATGTAGTATTTCTAGTTCCTATTCATCATCATACTTGTCAAGAGCTACATGGAGTAGCGGAAGTATTGACATGCTATACATCTTAAGAGCTATGTGTAGTAGTGATGGTATTAACTTATAAACATCATTCTTTCTAAGTTAGCTAAACACTTTTCTCTAAAATGAGAAAAAACCTATCTAGGATAGAGATACATACAAAGGCACTAGAAGGCTTTGTGTAATTCTCTATGTCCATTTATTTTTGGCTGTTATGATGATTTCATTTGATTTTGGTTGAATCCTAAATTTGGAAAGTTAGAGAAAATTTCATTGAGATATGTGGGACCTTTCAAGGTATTAAAAGTGGTCAGTCATATAGTATTTAGTCTTGTCTTGTTAATTCTAGACCCTGGGGTGGTCATGATAGAACCAATTAGAGTAAGTGACAC
Source organism: Torreya grandis (assembly GCA_037957365.1). NCBI lineage: Eukaryota > Viridiplantae > Streptophyta > Pinopsida > Cupressales > Taxaceae > Torreya > Torreya grandis. Next base: position 3,036,563 of record JARHVA010001080.1, read on the forward strand.
TCACAAATATTTTTTGAATAATAAGGAGATGTCACAATGTAGGGTCTTGTAGAACTAATACTCTAAGAACAGTACCACTTGGAATGACTATTATGAGTTCTACAAGCAAATTTCATATTTATTTGTTTGATTTGATACTGTATACTATGTTATTTCTCTATTAAATAATATTTTTAATTTAAATTTTTTGTTTGAATAAGAGTCATCTAGGATGATGACTAGCTTTAAGGGGAAGGATGTTACATCTTGATTCCTTACTAAGAAAATTTACTTGATTATCCATAGATTTTTTATAGTTCATGAGTTGATTTGATTATTACTAAGTTGTAAGTCATATGTTGTTATGTGGTAGTTGTATGTTGCTTATATTTCATGATTTCATTGCTATGAGTTAGTCATAATAAATATTCTTTATATTGTGATCATGTTAATTTGTTATTTTAATATTATTTTATAATATATATGTCATGATTTTATAGACTAACTACCTACTTGTTGTGAGTTGGATGCAGGAGAAATTCATCCCTCAGATCTTAATGGAGGGAGAGCATCATCAGAGATGGTGACATAGATGAAGTTGTTAGGGGATGACAAAGGAACAGATAGAACCCTACACACACCACATTAAATAGTACATACTAAATACATAGTATAAATGTTAATGTTAGTGTGTTTTTTATGATTGATTACATTCAGATATTTGTTTATGCATATGAGTGTGTTAGTTCAATCTAATACATGTAGGTGGAAATAAATCATGTGTGATTTCCTTAAGGATAGCACGCATAGTTTTAAATATAAATGTTGTAGTATAATTATGATATGTTATTTTAGTCATAAGTATTATTTTTTTTGTAAGAACATAAATTTACCTAATTAGTACCTAGTTACTACTGCATCTAGCCTAACCTAGACATTGTTTAGAAATAACATAGTCAAGGGTATTAATCCAAAATTAATGATTAATGAGTTAATTATTTACTGAGACACTAAATGATTATTTATTTAGTATTTGGTAATAAAATATTAATTCATTTAGGAAAAATAAAAATAGAAAATAAAACAAAAAGGGGGAATGAAATAAATAAAAACAAAAAGAATAAAACAAAAAAAAGGAAAAATAAATCATTGAATAAAAGAAGAAAAAGAAAAGAAGGTAGTTTTTTAAAAAAAAGAAAGAAAGCAATTTGCATATAATGGAAAAAAGACTTTCCAATAAAAAGGAGATGAGTGAAGCATAATACGGTAGTAGCATAAAAGAGAAGAAAGATGGGAGAAGACAATGAAGCAAAAGGAAAGGATCAGCAAAGTGACTTTACCAGGTAGGCATTGTATAAATTTTATGTATTTATATGATCTATATAAATAAATATATATATATATGTATGTGTTTGAATATATAAATACATATATACCTATTATATATATATATATGAAATTGAATACATATATATGGAAACTCCCATATATAGGTTGAAATATTGAGTATGTGTTAATCTGAGTATAAGAATAGCAAGCTAATTGAGGGAATATACATTGATTTTTTGTAAATATTAACAATATATAACTAATAGTATGTATTATGATGAATGTTGTTGTTAACTAGCACTTTAATCATGTGATTATGTACTAATAGATTGTATATATAAATAAAAATATGGTGATCTACATATATTTTTGATACTACATATATTTCAATTTGCATATATATTCCCATTATTGATACATAACATGGTAGAACCACTTGTAACATCATGCAATCTATACATAACATGCATGTATTATGACCTATATATTTCATGATATATAACATGCATGTATGTCAATCTACATATATTGTTGATATACCTTTAAATATAGTGATATGTACATTACTATCCATGATCTGTACCTTTAACAAGGAAAGGTTTCGTAGACATTTACATTGGATATACATTTAATGATTTGTACATTATTGTTGATATACCTTTAAATACACTGTTCTAATCTATGTATTAATGGATTATACATTATTATAATATAATTCCATTGGATGTACACAAACTAAAATACCCTTAACTATAGTGATCTGTACATCTAGATAATACATAATGAGTTAAGTTCAGTGATACTCTGTAATTTACATTGATATATATTTATAAGGGTGAAAGGTATTAACATATAAAGGATATATTTAAATCCTGAAAAAGGATGAAAGTACCATTATTTTATAACATATCGAGGTTATCCTCATGCAATGTATGATTGGTGGGATGAAAAGATGTTGATGCATAGGTAAGGATGTCATGTTATTGAATCATGATTGACGCTGAAGGACCATAACAGTGTATGGCAGTATGTGTCATCTTTAGACATATTAATATATCAAAAATTATAAGTTAATGGTAACTTATGTAATTTATCTATTTTTATTAGTGACAATGATTGTATTACCTATCGCTACATCTGGTATCACGTGTTATTTATAATACACACTTAGTGTAATTGTTGAGCAGAGTGAACTTGGCCAAATGCAAGTAAAAAAGAAAATAGTAATCTAGTGGTTTATTATTTTACCAAAAACTATGGTGGCTTGAGTTTATAAAATACAACAGTGATCTAGTAGTATATTAATTGATGCATATCTCAATCATCTCACGAATCGACCTTGTGGCCCCTTCAAATACTAGACTATAGCTAGCTTTAGCATGTTTTGATAGCACTTATACTAATAACTATTGATGTTGGTTCTATTTTTAAATGGTTATGACTAAGGTACCTTAGATAGTCGATGTGATATATTATGTTATGGTTGAACCTCATAGTGGATTCATTATATCCTAATATGCATACTACTTATACTGGATTCATTTTATCATGTTTTATGTCTATTCTACTTTAGCCTAGTTACATTATTGTATGATATTGATTTATCATGTCTCACTGATGTAGATTGACATTGATCACTATTGTAACTATTGATTGTGCTTCATAGGGTTTACTCGAGGTCATGGTTATTAGGACTAACTCTATTTCCTTTTTTAGCTATTGATGATTATGCTTTAATTAATAGTTCATATTGATGAATCATTTTGATTTTTTATTATTATTATATTAACATCATTCAAGTATTATTGATGTCTTATTGGTGGCTGTAGGCACCATACCATGAGCTAGGTTTGGTGGTAGGTTTGGACATCTTGGGTATACTTATGAGCATTTGATCAGTCCGAATGCCACTCTGATAAGTATAGCATGTACTATGTGATATTGAGACACTATTGTTTATATTCTATTTTACTATTGTTTTCATTGTGATTGGTCTCACACTATTTTGAGCATATGTGTTTTATTCTTTTTCCCTAATTGGAATTATCAATTTTTAACATTGTCATTCTTCTTGTCTATTCCTCATGTACTAGAGGTTATACCTTCATGTTTGGTTGTCCTTTTTAGGTGTTATAGACACTGAATTTTGAGCCATATGAGTAGTTATCTTTTACTCATATTGGTTCAGTTTCATCTAGACCAATGTAGGTCTCTTGACGATGGAGAATGTCCTTAGCAACCTCCTTCATGTATGATTGACGTACCTTGAGCCTTTATCGACATTATTGATCTCAAGTAGTCTTGAAGATTTTGATTTTAAAATTAATTAATTTTAAAGATTTGATTATTCTATTATTATTTTTATAACCTTTTTTATTTTTATTAATTGTTTTAATTTAATGATTTTATTATCTAATATTAATTATTGATTTTTATTATTGCTTATAAATAAAAATGTTTTATTGAGTATTATTAATAATAAGATTTGAATATTTTATTATTTAATTATTTCTTGATTTTGTTAACCTACATTATTTAATGATCTTGTTATTAATTATTTAATGATATTTTTATTTCTTATTTTATCATTTTACTATTTGTGGGCCATTCCTTTTCATGGATGGACCCAACAAATTAGATAAAAATGAAATGGTAGATTGAATATTATTTTATATGTTTAATTTTTTATTTTGGATGCCAATTTTGTTTTGAAGGAGAAATATATTATGTTTATTTATTTTTATATTATTATATTCGTATCTATCCTTGGTTGCTCCAAGATAAGCAGGTAGACTTCTTTTTTAATTCTTTTTTATTTATATATTTTTTCTACTAGGGTGTGGCATTTTTTTAAGGGGGAGATGTGTTGACTAGGTAGGGGTATGTGGCATATAGGGTAAGGCAGAGGTATGGGTATGGTAGGGGAGAGCATGGCAAGTAGTGAGGGGAAGAAGAAATGTAGGAGAAGTAAAAATGCATGGAGGAGAATAGAAAAGGTGTAGGGGCAAAGTGAAGAAGAGGGGAATAAAGGAATGGATGTTGGGAGAAAGATGCTAAGGAGGCATAGAAAATTGGGAGAAAGATGCCAAGGCTAAGAGTTTTAATTTTTTATTTTTTTTTTATAGGGGTCGATGCCATGAATGGAGGGGGCTGGAAGTATGCATGGGGAGTTTGGATTTTAGTTTTGGACAAGGAGTTAAACTGGTAAGTCACCCGTGAATTTTAGATTAGCTATCTTGATTGAATGAAAATGTTAATACATATATTTTGCCAATTTTTTGCTTGGGTGCTAAAACTAGCATAGCCTGATCAATATAATTTTATTTTTGTTCCTATCTTCCAATCTGGTGAATACATTGATATTCTATGAGTTAGACATTTCCATTAATGCGCTTATAGCATGGTTTTGCTTTATTACACCCACAACTGCATTTTATTAGATGAATATAAATAATTCATTGACCCTAACAAGTTATGGAAAAATAGATAGGTTGTGTTTATGTATCCCATGTTATCATTAAATGATCAATTTGATTCCTATTAACCTCATACTTATTTTCAATGCTTTCAAGTCATTATGTTTCCTTTGTAGTATTCCAATCCGTATATATATCATATTAGGGATGACATACCCTCTTTCTATCAGTTTCATACCTACAAAAGTTTACCCATGGCCAAAAAAATATGAAAATATAATTGGAAGTATATTAAATCTTAAGGCCATTTGATTCTATTATTTTTATATTTTCTTGTTTGAATAATCAATTAGGTTTATTGCATCATAAGGCAGAATTTTATTATTGTTTTACATATATTCTTTAAATGTGGAAATTGACCTAAGGTTTTCTCGTGTGTGTGTGTGTGTGTGTGTGTGTGTGTGTGTGTGTGTGTGTGTGTGTGTGTGTGTGTGTGTGTGTGTGTGTGTGTGTGTGTGTGTGTGTGTGTGTGTGTTAGTATAAATTCTGAGATTCAAACTAAATTAAATTGGGTATATTCTCCTTTAAGGCAAATTATGAATTGTTAGCATATTATTCTATTTTAAATTAAAAATCGATCCGACCTTAAATGTTTAAAATAATTGAGTTTATTATGAGATTTATGGGTTGGGGTTACTACAATAAATTCTCAAATACCTTATTGAAATTACCAGTCTATGACTATTTTTGAGTTATTTTGTTTTGATTGAATGAGGTCACCTTTCCACTTGATTTATAGATTTGTTGAAATACTTAAAGGAATTAACAATATATGTACCTAGTTATGTTAAATTCAAACCAAATTAAATTATGTTAATGCTTCCTTATTTTTGACTCAATTGAGTTATGTGGTTATTGGGAATTCTCATATATTCTTTAAATGTGGAAATCGACCTGGGGTTTTCTTATATGTATATACATATATTTTTATATATATACATACGTATATATATGTGTGTGTGTGTGTGTGTGTGTGTGTGTGTGTGTGTGTGTGTGTGTGTGTGTGTGTGTGTGTGTGTGTGTGTGTGTGTGTGTGTGTGTGTGTGTGTTAATATAAATTCTGATATTTAAACTAAATTGAATTGGGTATATTCTCCTTTAAGGAAAATTATGGATTGTCAGCATATTATTCTATTTTAAATTAAAAATCAATCCGACCTTAAATGTTTAAAAGAATTGAGTTTATTGTGAGATTTACAGGTTGGGGTTACTACAATAAATTCTCATATACCTGATTGAAATTACCAATTTAGGATTATTTTTGGGTTATTTTGTTTTGATTGAATGAGGTCACCTTTCCACTTGATTTACAAATTTGTTGAAATACTTAAAGGAATTAAAATTATATGTACCTAGCTATGTTAAATCCAAACCAAATTAAATTATGTTAATGCTTCCTTATTTTTGACTCAATTGAGTTATGTGGTTATTGAGAGTTGGTTCCCTTGTATTATTTATTTTACGCTTGGGTAAGTCTCTTGGGCTGAGCATTGGACCTTAGAAAAACTTCCTAGTCTTATGAATGGATCATATTAGTCCCTGATTTATGATGTAAATCATTCCTTAGAAAAACCCAATATATGCCCTGGGCATTACTCAGAGCCATTGTTTGGTTGAGTATTATGGTTTCATGTCTTATGCACTATTTTTTTTTTCCTTATTGGTAATTTTGTAAGTCTTTACAGGTGGCTCATTATTATGTGTATACTTCTTAGTTCGCCCACATACGTGGTTGTTGAAACCCTCCCCCAAGTTAATCGTTGGGGTGGTAAGGATCATCTATGGTTGGGCTCATAGAGCTGGTTTCAAGGGGTGTCCTCCTTGAAATGTTCATCCTTATTTATTGTTGCATTTGGATTGCATATGGCAGCTTCCTCTTTCCCATTCCTGTTGATGTATGACATTGTTATGTTATATTGTGATTGATTAACCAATTTATGTGGTAGTTCATCTTATTACTTTATGCAACTTGTAATATTTTTATGATGGAAAAAGAACATTATTGGTTATGTTGTAGGCATTGGACATAGTCTTGATGATAGTTGTATGGTGCTCATATATTTAACCAACTGTAAATACTTTTTTGGTATGTATTTCTGTTAGACTCTATTTACCATATGAATGATAGTATGATTATAATGCCTCATGTTATACTTTATCTTTATGTATTATTGTATGTACATGACTTAGTGAGTTATTTATTGATGTTAAGTAGGCACAAAATTGTAAAAAGGTTAATATTGGAGCAGTTATAACTTAGTGTATTTAACCTTGAATTTATGTTAAAGTAAGATGGTGTTGTCTTGCAATGTGCTGAAAATAGTATGAGGTTGTAAACCTCCTTGATAAAATTATGTATGTTTTTACATAGTTTTTGTGATGAACAATTTTTTGGTGGCATTATCATAGCATGGAATGTCTATCTAGTATATGGATTTACCATTCTTTAATGACAATAGCATGATGATAGCTAATTAAAATGATACATATTATTATTTTGGAACATGATCAATAATGTGATAGATTTGGACTTAAATCAGTAACCATAGAAAAGCATACAACCTATTGTGTGATTAAATGCATACTTCTTGAGGTTATTTTTATTATGATGTTTAATAAGTGCATGGTTTCATGTTTATAACCTTGTCTGAAATTAAGTTATTGCAAATAGATTATGCAAATAGTCTATTTATGGTCCAATCAATATGTTTTATTATTACATTATGGAAATGAATGTTATTTGTTGTAATATCACTTAAGTGGTCTTACTTTTATTTCTTAATCAATGAAGTAAGTCAGATTAATGATATTTGTATGTGGATCCACATTATAGATTATGGATTATACCATTAATGGTGTTATATTGATTTACATATATAACTTGTTCCCTAAAAGTCTAGCAATTCAGATGTTTAAAATGCAACTCTTGATTAATGGAAGTTAGATATGTGGTCATTAATGCTTTCATAAGAATAGATAGTCATTGGTTATAGAAGATAGGTGTGCTTAAAAGTATAAGTGGACCTTGGAAATGAACTTCATGATATACCTTATGTTATGATTATTAAGATGTAAATAATTCATGTAACTGGTAAATAATCTCAGAATGAGAATGAGGATTAGTAGGTTATGGAAAGCTTTAATTTAACACTTGGTTATATGATTAAATAATCTATCTTGTCAATGATTTAATAAATCATACTTTTCCTTAATAAACACCTAAGTTAATGCATAAGAATAATTAAGTAATGAACTCTTGCATGGTCACACACATGCTAATCGAATGGTGTGAATGCCTATATTTTATAGTACTAAGATATGATATCTAAAGGATAGGTAAGAAACATTTAGGTTTAGACCCCTATGGTTGGCTCATGGGATGGTTATTCTTGTATCATGAGGAGTAATTGATTTCCCAATACTAATTATATGATTTTTATTTAGGGGGATCACGTGTGTGATGTCACCCAACTTGAATCTAGCATAGTGTATCTCATCTAATTTAATAAATACATCCATTGCTTCATGGAGTTGCATCCTCTATGTGTGGCCTTCAATAATTAAGGGAAAAAAGGTGTAATGTTTCCTAAAGGACCTTGGATCATAATATGGTGATCAACAAGGGTAGGGCAAGGAGTAGTCCTCACTTGGGTGTTCTCTCAAAAGGTCTTGGATCCTTTAGCTTTTGTCATGTTATCTTTAGTAGTGGATTAGAGATCTTCACTTGAAAATCTCATGAGGTGTTAAGACTTGCCTAGGTAAGATAAGTGAGATGGACCTTATGTTGGGTCATTAGACCTCTATGCTTAAGTATTTCACTTCTATCATATCTTATTACTTATAAATCATTTGGCTAACCAAAAATTCTTGGATGGGTTTAATTCCATTCTAATTGATTATAGTCTTATCCTTTGGGACAATTAGGATGTTGGTTGTGGGTTTTTAGTACTTCCTGTGGAGTTGGTTGAGATGTTTTACACTACATTAATTCTATGTAGTAGGGCCTTTTATGTCCTGTTGTGTACCCTAAAAATTAATTTCAAAAAAAAAAATGGGTTTGTTTCATCTGGTGTCAAAGCATGTGCTTAAGGTTTTAGGATGAGTTTTTGGCAATTTGAGTTGATTTTTAGCATATTCTTGAAAAGTTAGTTGAAATTTTATGTGGTTATACATACCCTTGCAAGGGATTGTGTTGCATAATGTACTAGAGTGGTCATAAATACACCTAGTGTAGATGTACATCACCTTACAGAGGATTATTTTACTATCATGTATGTGTATGACTTGTGATGGTTGAATAACACCTATATGTCTTTGTTGTCTTTCTAAGACTAAATTGAAACCTTATATGTTAGTGTGCATACTAAACTAGGGCTAGAGTTATATGCCTTGTATAGACTAATATATGTCTTATATGCTTGATAAGGTCATGTGGTGACCATTATAAAGTCACTTAACCTCTTGAATGAGTTGATTAGTGCTTTGTTTATACAAGCCTAGAGTGTTGGTAAGCTCCTATATTATGGAATGTATATGTGTGTGTATGCAGAAATTGGTAAATTTTTTGCAGGTAATCTTGTGATGCTTACTCATAGATTTATTTGGGTCAACCTTTCCCTCATTAGTTACCTTGGGATAAGCATCACCAGTCAACTATTGACTTGTATGGGCAAGTCAATAAAAGATTGGTAGTCATCACTTTACTTTAAAATTAAGGTGTTTGGTATCTATTGTTGACTCGTATAGGTAAGTCATTAGTAGATGCTTAGAATACCCTGACCTCAAGAATACCAAGGGTTGAGCTCAAACATAGAGAGCTACATAGGGTAAGGGTGTCAAATTTACTTGAATAAATTAGTGAGGCTTGGGATCTCCACTTAAAGGGAGCATCTTGAGCTATATTAAGAGATGCATCTTATTTATGTATTCGATCTCTTTTGAGCTAGATAGATAAGCATATAGATTTGTAAGTTCTAAGGGATGAAAATAAATAAGTGTGTGGGGATGTTGATTTCCTATTTTTCATTTATGATGTTGTTTTGATCATGGATATGCTTACATTGGTGATGGTTATTTGACCATGGATAGGTTGATTTTCATGAGGTTGTCTTGTTAACCATGTATATGTTATATCCATGGGAATGTTTATTTTATTCTAGCTGAATGCATTCATCAAGATGCTTTATTAAAATCCTAATAATGTTTTGACACTCATGGGATGTCTATTATGATATACATATGCCCTGCATCGATGAGGATGTTTATTATGAGTTCAAGTGAACTTGTTGATTTTAAAAAATTGTAATTTCCATAATATTTCTATAACATTCACCTCATTCCTTGGTTGAGTCCACTCTTTCCCAAAGTTGATGTTACATCTAAGCAAGCATTACTATTTAACCTTTGACTTGTTAGACTATGTCAAATAGAAGAATAGGTGATATAACCTTGTTATTGGAATCATGAGATAATGCCTTAGTGGCCATTGATAGCTTGCATGGGTGAGCTATCCAATGATGTCGAGGTGTAATATATTTGGAGGTCCAAGGATGCAGCTTGAGCCTGAAGAGTCTAACAGGTGAGTGTGACTGACTTACTTGGGTAAGTTAGAAATTTTTAGGGATCTCTTACTATTATCAGTTAGTGTGAGCCATCTATCCATGACGTATGAACATTATTGGTAAATTTTTTAGAACTCATGGAGATATATTTTAATCCTTATTGGAACACAATCTTCTTGGAAGGTAGGTGATCATAATTTGATATCCTTGGGACTGATTATGTGTATTATATGATGGATATTGGTGTCATGTAGATGACATATAAACATCAGTTGACCTGATGAGAGTCATGGGCCCTTGTGCTTCAACATCATGTACATTGATTATTATGATGTTAAAGTACCTTGGCATAATTGTTAAAACACCTAAATCACATATGTGTGATCTCTTTCATGTGATTCTTCCTTGTGTGTAAAATTTTTATATGTTGTGTGAACTTTTACATTATGTTGATTATGTTAAATCATGTAAATAGATTTTTTACACCCTATGTGTATGTAGTAACATTGTGGCTTTTCACCTTTTTCTCCTTGATATCAACATTATTGTGTGAGCATTTTATAGACATGATTATATGTTTTTAATGGATGAACATGTGAATGATGGTAAATTACTTATGTAAAGTGATCTCCCACTTTTAAATAAATCATGTGAACCTTACTTTGATCTATGCTTTTAAAATTGTTGTATGAATATTTTGTGTTCATGTCTTAGAATAAATGTAATTTGTGTTGTTAACATATTTGGTATGTGTTAATATGATTTTACACCACTCGTTTGATGTGTTTACCCTCTTGAAACCAAATTCTATTTGATTGAACTTACTAAGGTATAATATCATATTGTGTTGTGTAATCTTACATTCACTAATTTAGCATTTAATATTGGTGCAAGTATGAGGTTGAGGGTAGAGAAGCACTACATCCATAATGATTTTTATTAAGTACAAATCAGGAATTGAAGTCTCTCATAGGCTGAAAATCTGATTTTGTCCTTTACACAAGTAGCCACCTAATTCATTCAAAGTGTGCACCATGTGTGCCATGAGTTGGTCATGGAATATTAGCACAGAATGGTTAGTTTATGGATTTAGTGTTCCTTTAAATTCTATTAGATAGGTTGTGGTAAAATCAACCTTTATGAAATTTTATTATTTTACCTCTTATGAAACACTAACTAGTCCTATAGACTTAGATATTTATGCAAATCGACAAGGTGATACTTGCTAAAATACATGCATGTGTTGACTTGTAGGTGTAAAAATGATTTGGATAAGGTATTTTTATTGTTATACCTATTGGAAATATTTTGGGATGAATATTTTTTTTGTTTTAAAATCATTATTGGAATGTATGTTGATTTTGTGCTTTGATAGAGTAGCACTAACCCTTGATCAAGCAGTGTTTAAAATCTTAGGTACCCACTTGATTCTTGGATAGAGTGATGAAAGTTGGATGCTGCCCTCAATATGGCTATTTTGGATGGTGAGATTGGTATCCTTGGACCATCATGTGAGTTTGTGTGTGTGTTGGAGAACATGTTGTAAACCTTCAGGTTGTATGTGATGCCTAGTATGGCTTCTCCATTTTTTAGTATGGTTGGTATGAGATGCTACAGTAATCCATGAATGGTTGATTATGTAGTGGAGTAACCATACTAGTATATATTACTTCCCTTGTGTAAGGACATTTTATAACAAATGTTCTTAAGTTTATGCATGTGTCATAATGTTTTTAAGTGGAATATTTCTACTCTTTATTTATAATTCTGATTGCAATCCAGTCGGATTGGGTGTTTTTATGTTTGTTGACCTCATATTACATATTTGTGTATCTTGACATAAGTGACATTAACCCTATTCAATTTGCATCTACATATTTTTACTCTGGTTTAGACATCACTTTTTGTCTTTCGGCTCTTTAGATGTATTTTCCTACTTGGGAGTGTTGTTAGTACCCTTGTTGGGAAGCTTATAAAAGTAAGTGTTAGTTGATATGTTTTGGGTTTGATTATCCTATTGCAACTTATTTTAATAGATTTTAATATTTTTGATGGCCTTTTTAAGGCATGAGAGTGGAAAAGTTCTAGCCAAGTTGAGAAATTTGGTAGAATTTTTTACTGTGATAGCATTTTTAAGTACTATTTTTCCCTTTCAATGTCATGAAGGACATGTGAAGATGAGAAGGAGGCCATTAATTGGCCTAATACATTAGATAATGTGGATGTCATGATGATAACATATAGGAATATTAGTGAGATGTGGCTTAGACATTACCACCATGTAATGGGTGGAGAGATTGTGTAGTAGTATTGATTAGTTTTGTTGGACTCTTTCTAAGAACCTTGTGCTTGACTATTGATGGTCATTGGGATGGCTCCTCTTTAAGGAGGGGAAGATATTATGAACTGACTTTATCGCCCCATCAGATACTAGACTATAGCCTACTTTAACATGTTTTAATAGCACTTAGACTAACGATTGTTGATGTTGGTTTTATTTTTAGATGGTTGTGATGCAGGTGTCTTAAATAACTAATGTGATATATTATGCTGTAGTTGATGCTCATAGTGGATTCATTATATCTTGATGTGCATATTGCTTATGTTGGATTCATTTTATCATGTTTTATGTATATGTTATTTTATCCTAGATAAATTATTATATGATATTGATTTAGCATGTCTCACTAATGTGGATTGACATTAATCAATATTGCAACTATTGATCATGGTTCTTAGGGCATACTCAGGGTCATGGTTATCAGGATTGACTTAGTGCCCTTTTTAGCTATTGATGACTATGCTTTAATTACTAGTTCATATTGATGATCAACATTATTATTATTATTATTATTATTATTATTATTATTATTATTATTATTATTATTATTATTATATCAACATCATTTAGGTATTATTGATATCTTATTGGTGGATGTAGGCACCAGGCCATGAGCTGGGCTCGGTGGTGGGTTTGGACATCTCGGGTAGACTTGTGGGTGTTTGAGTAGTTAGAATGTCACTCTGATAAGTATAGCATGTACTATGTAATATTAAGCCACTATCATTTATATTCTATTTTTTTATTGTTTTTGTCATCATTAATCTCACCCTATTTTGAGCATGTGTGTTTTATTCTTGTTCCCTAATTGGGATTATCAATTTTTGGCATCATTATTCCTCTTATATATTCCTCATGTACTAGAGGTTATACCTTCATGTTCAGTTGACCTTTTAGGGTGTCGTAGACACTTAATTTTAAGCCATGTGATTAGTTATCTTTTAGTCAGGTTGGTTTAGGTTCATCTAAACTAGTGTGGGTCTCTTGACCATGGAGAATGTCCTTAGCAATCTCCTTTGTGGATGATTAACATACCTTGAGCTTTTATCGACATTATCAATCTTAAGTAATCTCAAAGGATTTCAATTTTATCATTAATTGACTTAGTTGTTGTTGTTGTTATTATTATTATTATTATTATTATTATTATTATTATTATTATATCAACATCATTCAGGTATTGTTGATATCTTATTGGTGGATGTAGGCACCAGGCCATGAGCTAGGCTCAGTGGTGGGTTTGGACATCTCGGGTATACTTGTGGGTGTTTGAGTACTTAGAATGTCACTCCAATAAGTATAGCATGTACTATGTAATAGTAAGCCACTATCATTTATATTCTATTTTTTTATTGTTTTTGTCGTCATTAGTCTCACCCTATTTTGAACATGTGTGTTTTGTTCTTGTTCCCTAATTGGGATTATCAATTTTTGGCATCATCATTCCTCTTATATATTCCTCATGTACTAGAGGTTATACCTTCATGTTTAGTTGACCTTTTTGGGTGTCGTAGACACTTAATTTTAAGACATGTGAGTAATTATCTTTAAGTCGGATTGGTGTAGGTTCATCTAGACCAGTGTGGGTCTCTTGACCATGGAGAATGTCCTTAGCAATCTCCTTTGTGGATGATTGACATACCTTGAGCTTTTATCAACATTATCAATCTCAGGTAGTCTCAAGGATTTCAATTTTATCATTAATTGATTTTAAAGATTTGATTATTCTATTATTATTTTTATAACCTTATTGATTTTTATTAATTATTTTATTTTAAAGATTTTATTATCTAATATTAATTATTGGTTTTATTATTACCTTAAAAGAAAAATATTTTTATGATTATTATTAATTAGGATTTGAAGATTTTGTTATTTTATCATTTCTTAATTTGGTTAACTTATATTATTTAATGATCTTGTTATTAATTATTTAATGATTTTTTATTTATTATTTTATCATTTTACTATTTGTGGGCCATTCCTTTTCATGGATGGACCCAATGAATTGGAGGAAAATGAAATGGCAGATTGAATATTATTTTATATGTTTAATTTTCATTTTGGATGGCATTTTTGTTTTCAAGGAAAATTATATTATGTTTATTTATTTTTATATTTTTATATTCTTATATATCCTTGGTTTCATCCAAGATGAGCAAGTGGACTTTTTTTTCATTCTTTTTGGTTTATATTTTTTTATGTTGGGGCATGGCATTTTTTTAGTGGGATGTGTTGATTAGGCAGAGGTATGTGGCATGTAGGCTAAGGTAGAGGTATGGGCATGTTAGGGGAGAGCATGGTGAGTGGTAAGGGTAAGAAGAAACATAGGAGAAGGGAAAATGTAGGGAAGAGAATAGAAAAGGCATAAGGACAAAGTGAAGAAGAGGGGTGTAGAGGAAGGGATGTTGGGAGAATGACATTAGGGGGTGTAGAAAATTCGAAGAAAGGCTGGGAGTTTTTATTGTTGTTTTATTTTTTTGTGGGTCAACATCATGAATGGAGCGGACTAGATGTATGCATGGGGAGTTTGGCATTTAGTTTTGGATCAGGCGTTAGACTGGTAAGCCAATTGTGAATTGTAAATTAGTTATTTTGATTGAATTAAAATGTTAATACATATATTTTACCAATTTTTCCTTTGGACACTAAAAATAGCATAGCCTGGTCAATATGATTTTGTTTTCATTCTTATCTTCCAATATGGTGAATACATTGATAATATATGGGTAAGAGATTTTCATTAATGCATTTATACCATGGTTTTGCTTTATTACACCTACAACTACTTTTTATTGGATGAATGTAAATAATTTATTGACCTTGGCATGCTATGTAAAAATAGATAGGTTGTGTTTGTGCATCCCCTGTTGTCATTAAACAATGGTTTTGATTCCTATTAACCCCATGTTTATTTTCAATGCTCTCAAGTCATTATGTTTCCTTTGTAGTATTCTAATCTATATATATATATATATATCATATTGGGGATGGCATACCCTATTTCTATCAACTACAAACCTATAGAAGTTGACCCATGGGCAAATAAATATGAAAATATACTTGAAAGTATATTAAATATCAAGGCCATTTGACTCAATTATTTTTATATTTTTTTATTTGAATAATAAATTGGGTATATTGCATCATAAGGAAGAATTTTTTATTGTTTTTCAAATAAACCTTCAATTTGAAAATTGACCTAGGGTTTGCTTTTAAATCTTTAAACAGATATATATTTTTTAGTATAAATTTTGAGATTTAAACTAAATCAACTAGATATATTCTCTCTTAAGGCAAATTGTGGATTGTCAGCATATTATTCTATTTTAAATTAAAAATTGATCCAACCTTAAATGTTTACAAGAATTAAGTTTATTATGAGATTTACAAGTTGAGGCTGTTATTATAAATTCTTGAATGCCTTATTTAAATTACTAGTCTAGGACTATTTTTAAGTTATTCTATTTTGATTGAATGAAGTCACATTTCCACTTAGTTTACAAATTTGTTGAAATACTTGAAGGAATTAACATCATATGTACCTAGATATGTTAAAGAAAAATTGAATAAAATTCTATTAATGAACATTATTCTTCCCTCTTTCAGACTCAATTAAGTTATGTGGTTATTGGGAGTTGGTTCCCTTGAGCATTGGACCTTGACAAAACCTCCTAGTCTTATGAATGGGTTATATTAGACCTTGATTTATGATGTAAATTATTCTCTATAAAAACCCAATATATGCCCTCAACAGTACTTAGGCCCATGGTTTGGTTGAGTGTTATGGCTTCATATTTTTTGCACTATTTTTGTTGTCCTTGTTGGCAGTTTTGTAAGTCTTTACTGATGGCTCATTATTATGTGTATACTTTTTACCTTGCCTAAGTACCTAGTTGTTTAAACCCTCCACCAAGTTAATGCTTGGGGTGGTAAGGAACATTGATGGTTGGGCTCATAGGGTTGGTTTTGAGGGGTGTCCTCTTTGTAATGTTCATCTTTCTTCATTGTTGCACTTAGATTGTATATGGTAGCTTCCTCTTTCTCGTCCCTGTTGACATATGATGTTGACATGTTAGCTTGTGATTGATTAACCAATTTATATGGTAGTTCATCTTATTAATTTATACATCTTGTAATATTTTTATGATGGAAAAAACATTATTGGTTATGTTGTAGGCATTGAACACAATCTTGATGATAGTTGTATGGTGCTCATATATTTAACCAACTGTAAATACTCCTTTGGTACATATTTGTGTTGGACTCTATTTATCATATGAGTGGTAGTGTGATTATAATTCCTCATGTTATACTTCATATTTATATAGTGTTATATATGCATGACTTAGTATTTATTTGTTGATGTTAAGTAGGCATGAAACTATAAAAAGGTTAATATTGGAGTAGTTGTAACTATAGTGTTTTTAACCTTGAATTTATATGAAAGAAGATGGTGTTGTCATGTGATGTGCTAGAAATAGTGTGAGGTTATAAATCTCCTTGATGGAATTATGTATGTTTTTACATAGTTTTCATGATGAACATTTATTTGGTGACATTCTCATATCATGGAATGTCTATCTAGTATGTGGACTTATCATTTGTTTATAAAAATAGCATGTTGATAACTAATTGAAATGAGAGATACTATTATTTTGGAACATGATAGGTAATGTGATAGATTTGGACTTAAATTAGTAACCATAGACAAGTGTATAACATTTTGTGTGATTAAATGCATATTCTTTGAGGTTATTTTTATTATGATGTTTAATAAGTGCATGGTTTCATGTTTATAACCTTGGATGAAATTAAGTTATTGAAAATAGATTATGCAAATAGTCCATTGATGGTCCAAGTAATATGTTTTATTATTACATTATGTTAATGAGTGTTATTGGTCTTAATATCACTTAAGTGGGCTTACTTCTATTGCTTAAGCAATGAAGTAAGCCAAATTAATTATCTTCGTATGTGGACTCACATTATGGATTATGGATTATACCATTAATAGTTTGATAGTGATTTACATATATGACATGTTCCCTAAAATTCTAGCAATTCATATGTTTATAATGTAAGTCGTGATTAATGGAAGTTGGCTATGTGGTAATTAATGCTTTCATGAGAATATGTAGTCATTGGTTATAGAAAATAGGCATGCTTAAAAGTACAAGCATACTCTAGCAATGAATTTCATGATATACCTTGTGTTATAATTATTAATATGTGAATAATCCATGTGATTGGTAAATAATCTTAGAATGAGGATGAGGAATAGTAGGTTACGGAGACTTTTAAGTTAACACTTGGTTATATGATTAAATAATCTACCTTGGCAATGATTTACTAAATCATATTTTTCCTTAATAAACACCTAAGTTAATGCACAAGAATAATTAAGTAATGAAATCTTACATGGTCACATGCATGCTAATTGAATAGTATAAATGCCTATATTTGATAGTATCAAGATATGATAACTAAAAGATAAGTACACAACATTTAGGTGTAGACCCCTATGGTTGGCTCATGGGATGGTTATTCCTATATCATGAGGATTAATTTATTTCCCTATGCCAATTGTATGTTTTTTATTTAGGGGGTTCATGTGTGTGATGTCACCCACCTTGAATCCAACATATTGTATCTCATCTAGTTTAAATAAATACATTCCTTGCTTCATGGAACTACATCCTCTATGTGTGGCCTTCAACAATTAAGGGAACAAAGGTTTAATGTTTCTTTAAGGACCTTGGATCATAGTATGGTGATCAATGGGGGTAAGACAAGGAGTATTCCTCACTTGGGTGTTGCACCAAAAGGTTTTGGATCCTTTAAATTTTGTCTTGTTGGCTTTAGTAGTGGATTAGAGATCTTCACTTGCAAATCTCATGAAGTGTTAAGACTTGCCTAAGCAAGATAAGTGAGATGGGCCTTTATGTTGGGTCATTGGACCTCTATGATTAATTATTACACTTCTATCATATCTTATTACTTATAAAGAATTTGGCTAACTAGACATTCTTGGATGGGCTTAATTCCATTCTGGTTGATAATAGTCTTATCTTTTGGGACAATCGAGATGTTGGTTGTGGGTTGTTAATACATATTGTAGAGTTGATTGAGATGCATTACACTGCATTAATTCTATACCATGGGGCATTTGATGTCTTGTTGTGTACCCTAAAATTTAATTTCAAAAAAAAATTTGGGGTTGTTTCAAACCATGGTGTTTAAAGTTAATAGACACTTTGTGAACCATTTTATCTTGATTTAAGCCACTAGGATACCAAAATGAGAAAGGAGAGAGGGATAAATAATGGGATATATATAACATGGGATTAAGTACATGTGGATATACCATAGTTATCAGGTATATGTATTTAGTTGATATTTCTTAATCTCCTGATATAACATAGTAGATATCCATATTTCTATAATAAATACTCTATGTTGATTATACCTCCCTTATAGCTCTCCCTAGTATATATACCACCAAATGGTGAATATAGCTATGCTTTGTTATGTATATTTCATAAGAGAACATAGTGACATGAGATAATTCATATAGCTTCTAACTGTGATTAAATTATAGTTATTTTAACCATGTACCAGATATTCTAAAGATTATATCTATGATGAGTATGACATGTCATGAGTTGGCAAGCCAATAATGGAAGTTGGACTCATACGAACATAGTTTCCCTTTTGGCAAAGTCATTCACTAGTATTGATGGTATACAATAGAATTAAAACACTAAATATGTTTATGCACTTAGTCTTTTCCTTAAGTTGGTGTGATAAATTCATGTCTCTTATTTCAGGCTATTTACGTATTTATCCATTATTCCATAATATGAAGTGTTACATTCCTGATTTATACCCTAAGACACCTATATATATATATATATATATATATATATATATATATATATATATATATATATCGCTAAGAATATACTGTCATATAGAAGAAAATAAGAACATAACATTTGAATAGCGTCAAACAATATGACACGACATAATCCATGGAAACATATTCGGTTGTCATATCAATAGTGATTATAACCCAATAAGGATTATGTGTTATATCTATTATTCAAGTATATTGTGTGGAATTCAAGTGGATGGAGTTGAATCTCTAGAAATAGATATAGATAAAATACCTAGACTATTATAGGGTATAAATACATAAGGAACCTTGTGAATGTCTTATAT
Source organism: Torreya grandis (assembly GCA_037957365.1). Taxonomy (NCBI): domain Eukaryota; kingdom Viridiplantae; phylum Streptophyta; class Pinopsida; order Cupressales; family Taxaceae; genus Torreya; species Torreya grandis. The sequence goes on from JARHVA010001080.1 coordinate 3,056,473, forward strand.
GGTAAACTTAAATTAGAGGTTATTTTGTTTTATTTTGAGAACTAGCAGTAAACAATGAGAAAGGAATGTTAATATAGAGAGGTATATGGACTATAGACTCATTTTATGTCTTGATGATTCATGGATGTAATGATTTTGAAAATATTATAAAGACCTTGATTAATGTCATAAATGATTGTTAGTATATATACACATACAACATTGAATACTTGTGTGTGATACATATTATGAGAGTGTTAATATATACAAGTATTTATACATATATAGTATATAATAGTACATCATGATGTGTGACTATAAGTTATAGTAGTATGCAGTTTAAACATAGGATATACCCAGTTGGTATAAATTATACTTGCTTGCCTATTATTAAGATTATGAAACATTTGATTCTTAAACTTGTAAAACTGGTTATTTATAATTGTATAGTTGTGCATGAACAATGAGCTATGATATTATGGGATTTCACAGGGTATAGTATATTGGAAACAACTTATAGGAATTAGAAAACTACAATCTAAATGTATGTTATACCTTGATGATACAAATTGTATTTGTTTGATTATTATTTATTTAGAGAATAATATTGTATAAATTCATTCATATGTTTGACAGATTAAATGTATGCATTTTGGTTATTTCTATGTTTAACATGTTTTACGATAGCTAGTAGAAAGTATCATATTATGTCTATTTACATAAAATAGAATATGCATCGTAATATATATATATATATATATATATATATTATACTTAGTTGGTACATTCTACACTTGTTTGCTTATTGAGCATGTAATAAATGATATTGTAAAAATTTATTCATATGTTTGATGGACTGAATGTATGCATTTGATTATTCTTATGTTTATCATGTTTTGTGATTACTAGTAGGGATTAATCTATTTGAAACTGTGGTTTATATAAATGTTAACCAAATTATGCATTATCAGTATTGAGTAAGTAGTGAGATAGACTTCACTATCTTACTAGCATCACAATGCCAAATGAAGGTAATCTGATCGAATGGTGTGTATAAAATTGATTGATCTAAGAGATCAATAACTATTTGAAAACCTTGGCCAGGTAAGTTAGTGAAACATTATATTTTCATGTGTATGATTTACATGTTTATGTGATATCTTGATGAGAACAGGTTTCTTTATGATACACCACATGTTTAGTTTTAGAAATCATACAACACATATGTATTAACTTGTCTCTCTAAATTCTTGAAGCATCACTATCTACTCAACCATGAATGGAGGGACATTCCTGATGTAAATTATGTGGGGGATCAATGTTTTGTGGTTAGTGTGAAAAAGCACTTGGATGATGCTCTCCCTCCCCATAGCAATACTTACTTAGAGATGACACTTGAGATTAACACGAATACTAGAGTTTAAGGAACTTAAGCTCTGTAGAGCCATGTATCTTATATATGTACATTGTATTGAATTTATTCTTGAAACATTATCTTGATGAGCTATAATTATTTACTTATTGTATATTGATATCAATAGTTGTATGTTTGTACTATTCATGGATGGATATATGTATTTACCTTCTATAATCAATTAAGATGTATTTCTTATGATGTTAGTGTTCAGTGATGTATGATGGTGCATGATTCATTTACAATTATTATACTAAAATTATTTTATATGGTTACTAATTAGATTCTCATGGTGTAATATAATGAAAATATATATTGTTTTAAATTTTTTTTTAAATGTCATGTTTTCTATGTCAAACCCACTGGGGTTGTTACACATTTCAAAATTAAAGTTTTGAAGTTTTATAAATATTTACCATGAGTAGTGACTACATGTTGGAAACTGGCCATTATTGATAGTTTCATTATATTTTAGAATAAAAGTGTAGATAGATGCGTGTTAAAATGCTTCCTCTTCCTTTGGTAAGTCAAGGCATGTGCTTAAAATTATATATCATTTAATTTTACTTATTTATATTTGTTAAGATGGGTATCATTTATTGAGTTAATTTATTGAGGTGAGATTCATTAAGAGAGTGCAAATAATTTTAAATTGTTTTAGATTCATTCATCTTGCACAACATAACTCATCTCATGCAACACAACTCATCTCTAGTATTGAAACTCACATAGAGCATCTTGTGTAGATTATCTCACCTAATGTAGCTTTAATGAGTTGATTTGATCACCTAATGTAGTTCAACCTAGTGCAATTAACTCAACATATATCATGCAGCATAACTCACATAACACATCTCATGTAGTGCAATGCTTCACTCAACCTAGGTTGATATGATCACCTAACATAGCTCAAATGATCCTACCTCATGATGTGTGTCATGTATAGTTCATATCACATAACATAACTCATATCATACAACAAAACTTGTGCAGTGCAGTTCACTCAGCATATCTCACATAATGTAGCTCAACTTGGGTTTGTGCTGACCCCAATACTAATCATTTTATTTAGTTCATTAAGATGATATTTTCATTTAATTCATATATTTGATTCATTGAGATGGGGTTTTATAAAATGAGTATCAAACATTCATTATGTTGATTCATTGAGTATCAATCACTTCATTGAGTATGGTAAGGGAATTGAATCATTTGTAACAACCATTTCATTCAATTCAATGAGTATCGACTGGGAGTAGGAATGGGAGTGGGAGTGGAAGATAAGAGATGGAGAAGATTTCCATCTTTGATTGGTGAAATTAATGGTAAGATATATATTGAATAGGTCAATAAGGCACCACCCTCATAAGATTTAGAATAGTCTGAGCTCACCACCTAGCTAGGATACATCATCTTCAAAACTAAAATATGCTTTAAACACTAAATATAAGTTAAAAAATAGGATATTTTTAAAAAATAGATCAACTCATAGTTAATTCACATGATGTGATTCTCCATATTTATTATTACAAGATTAAGTTCTAATAACATAAGGTCCCATTTGAGTTGAATGATTAGCTACAATTTTTAAAATTTTAAATTCCTGAAGCCCTTAGTTCCAAGTTATTGTAAAATGTACTTTAAGCTTAGATCTTTAGAACTCATTACACAAGTGATCAATTTCAAACCAAGCTCTGGATTACTGTTGGTAATGGAAGCTTCACCCTCAAATCTTAAGCCAATTCAATAATTTATGGGCATGACTTTCATACAAGTATTAGTGCAATATAAACATACCATTGATGTGTTAAAAGCAATAGAGGAAGTGAAAATAATGAAGCACAATGATGATCTCTTGTAATATGAAGTTGAATTCTTAGATGACCTACTGGTTGTTAAAAGTTAGGGCTTTATAAGGTAGTTTCCAAACTTGAGGCATTTCATTGTGGTGACTTGTTTTAAAATATCCTAAAGTTTTCTCAATGCACCATGATATAGTTTAGTCCCTAAATTTAAAATATCAAATAACATTCTAGGGTATCTTAAAATAAGTATTATCATCTCCCTAAGCCCAACATTCAACATACCAATGAAGTCAAAGAGCACTAGCATGAGTCTCAAAATGTGTTGTAATTCTACAAGAACTGGGCCAAAGAACCATATCATTATTTCAAAATAAGGATAATATCAAATCTTACATTGTTTAAACTTTAAAATAGGGGGTTAGGGTTGTTGTATTGCTAATAAATTAATGTTTTGGATCTAGTGACATTATTAATGTCAACAGATTTTTGTATTCCCCTCCTAAGCATGATTCTCCAAGAATATTATGTCTCAACCCTAGGTGACCTCATCACTCATAATTTATCCCAACATGTAAGTAGAGTTAGGTTGGGGAAAATCATAATGATTTCTTACCTTAATTCCTATTACACCACAATGTTTTTTAAAAGCACTAAATTTCCTCCCTAGACATCTATGGTCTCCCCAATTAATGTTGTCTTCTTTAAGATTTACATCCAACACTTCATGTCATACATTGAAGACATATGTAACCAATTCTACCCCACACTATATTTGGTAACTAATGAAAGGAGTATGGCCAAGTTATCTTAGGAGATAAGAGCTTCCATCACTACAATTTGGTCATATTGGTATTATCATACCTACATAGTAATCAAGTTTGAAGGGATCATGAGTGTTTTAATCAAGTTACCTTATTATTTTCTTGATAAATTATCACAATAGGAAATATCCTTTTATCTAGCTAATGGTGTAGCAGGTCTCTCTTTTTTTAGGAGGTAGAAATTACATCCACATGTACCCATTATTATTACTTACCAAGAGTATAAAATAATAAAATTGATGACAATATATTTGGCATCCTTCATCTTACCACTCCATGACATAAACAATGGGACCCTTATATGAATGTCTATCAATATGTGGAGGCATTGAGGTCAAGGCTCAACATAACTTACTCCCTTAATCTCATGTAAATGATGAGTTCCACCTCAACCCAATTAATGACAATGAGGTGATTGGAAAACTCAAAAAAAAGGATCTCTATGGATGGAAAACTTGTAGGAAAGCCTTGGAAGAGATTTTGAATGCACCCCAACCATCATAAGATACACCAAGTATGAGTGCCAAGCTTAAAAGTATCATCTTTAAGGGGCTCTCTTTAGTAGACTCCCCATCTCCATCAGCCACCACATATTCAACTAGAGTGGTTGTCTAGGTAAGTGCGCCTATTTTTAGTAAAACCTTGCATTTTAAAGTAGTTCGTAGTCTCATCATAACTCCCCTAAAGCCCAACTTGATGTGTCAGTTGAGTAGATTAACCCTACCTCTATAAACTCAATACCACAGGTTATTACTCAAACTATTGGTCCACCTCAAATCCAAGATTTTATGGGCCTCAATATAACTCATAGTGCTCCCTTGGCTCATGATTCCCCAATTCTAAGTGTGTCACCCTCATTTTCACCTAGGATCCTATATATAAGCAATAAAATGAAATTACCTTCTACCCAAACTTCTTAAATTTCTTTCACTCCAATAGTTTTAGTTGCCCCTACCATGACAACTTTTCCTATAGTATTAGTCCCTTTTATTTCTTCAAGTATTCTTATGGTTTCCCTTTATCCAATAGTTTCGATTCCTCCAAGTGTTCTTAGCATACATACAACTCCTACTTCTTCAAGTAATCCCATAGTCCCAAGTGCCCCAAGCTCAAGTATTCCTTTCATGGGCACTCCACCCCTTCATGCAAAAAAATTATACACTAAACATGGTTCAGAGAGCCAAATTTCTCAAGGATCTCCATGCCTAGTTTCCACTACCTAAACTACTAGTCCTCAATTATGGCCTACTCCTCAATTGAAGCCAATTTCTACAAAACCCATTGTATTTAGTATCTCCATAGTCACCTTTCATAATGGTACTTTCTTATCCTACATCTTAATTTTCATTGTTATGATACATGAGATATATGTTATTAATTTAGACACTCAATTAGGTCTAATTTATATACTTTACTACCATATTTGTTAGATATATTTATTAGCACAATTTTTTAATCTTGTTTTGATTCAAACCCATAATTAGTTTAAATAGTAGGACCCCATATTTTAGTTTCTAATTTTTAGTTTCTTTGTTTCCAAATTGAGGCAATGTAGTTTTAATTTCTAGTTTTCATTTTCTTAGTAAAAAAATTAAGGAAATGAAGTTTTAATTTCTAGTTACTAGATTGTTTTTCATTAAATTAGGGTAATGAAGCTTCAATTTCATTTTTTTAGCCTCATTATCGCTAGATTAGGTAAACTGATATTCATCTTCAATTTTAGAGTTTTATAGGTGGAAATGTGGTTCACATACCAACAAGTGTATTGATTCCTTTGAATTTTTTTAGTTTCACTTATTTAATTTGATTACATCTATATCAATTTATCAAATATATTTATCTTATTATAAACAATCACATTTTTCATAGGTACATTTGACATGTTGACAATGGAGTGTTGGTGATTCATTTTTAAAAGAAAAAAAAATTATCAAAACCCTCTCAAGTCATTCTTAAGTATGTCCCCATTTTCTTAACTTTGATATGCATGCATGCACACACATCACAGTGGTACATTATGTATAAACCTATTTTTTGTATAAGTCATGTATTTTTAGCATCTTTCTCATGTTTTCATGCATTTGACTCATTTTATTACATTAGGATCTTGTTGGCATATTTCCCTTTGTGTTTGGCCCCATATTATCTTCATTTGACTTAATTTTTCTTTATATTGACTGAATTTTTTCATTATGTCAATGATAATACCTTTATTCAATTTTAAATGCTTAAAATCTTAAATATCGATTATTTATTTATCCCAATATAACACTAGATGCTCTCAAAATGTTAAAAACCTTATTTTAGGGTTTTTCTATTTCTAATTTTAGAGATAGTCCAAAAATGGTCTAACCACTTTCAAAGTTAGTCTTAAAATGCTCATCTTACTTTGTGGGTAGTTTATGCCATTTTCCATGTTTTTCCATGCTTTAATTATTATTTTTCCACTTTTCCATGGTTTACATACACGTGAATGTGTTCTTTGAATTCAAAGATAACTAAATATACACATGTACCTTAAGTCATTTAAATTTTAGACACATTGATATTATATTTCATGTAATTTTCAAGTAATCTACACATTAATCTTGTTTTTATCTTTTCATTTATTAAAGTCTTATGGCTTCATATTTATACCAAAGGAAAGTTAAATTTAGTGATAGGGCATATAAGATCATTAGTTATCATGGGAAAATAATGTGGAGTCTTATTTCACTTAAGATGGGTCTCTTACATGCATTATAACTACGTGATCCCTAATTATCAATGTGCATGATATGTATATTCAACCTTCAAGGGGTATCAGGAAACTAACCTTACATATTTCATGTATTTTTTTCGATGTATTACTAGATTGTATTATATTAGGTTTATAACAAAAGAGACAATATTCTAATATTTATGCATGCTTATTCACAAATATGAGAGAGGCTTCAATGCATCTACTACTGATAAAGGGTTCCATGAATTTTTAGACTACAAGGATCAATAGAGCCATTTTTGGAGTAGTTTTCCCACTTTTGATAGAAATTATCACTTTTAAGTGTTATAAAACTAGTATGACCCCATTTGGAGCAGTTTGAAAATGGTCACTATAACAAATCATAGTCTAGGTCACTATAGTAGTGTATAGTTTGATTTATTGATTTTATTCTTATCAATTATAATATCTTATTTTATACATTTTAAGCAACTTATAGGATATAGGTGAGTCAAAAATAATTATTCATTTATATTTTCCTATCTTTTTTCATTTTTTTTTATCATTTAATATTTGATCATTTCCCATTTTCCTCCCCTTAGCACTATGTACTTTTGATTCACTATTTATTACTATATTTAGTTGTGTTTTCCTCATGCCATGTTTTTACCTATTTATGGTAGTATTTATAAAAATTATGTGCTATTTTTAAAAATAATAATCAAATCAAATTAAATCCTAGTGATCGACACAAAACTTCTTTTACAACACCTTGGACTACATTTTATTATGTTTTCATGCCTTTCAATCTTAAAACATTAGTGCCACTTGTCAAAGGGTTATGAAATATTTTCCATGATTAGATGCATGAAATTTTAGAGGAATACATTTATGATATCTTGGGTAAATTTAAGAAGCATGAAAATTATGTTAGAGAGTTAAGAAAACCATTTGAAATATTGCATTCAAGTATAATGTGAAGTAAAATCATAAGAAATGTGTCTTTAGTGTTACATCAAGAAAGTTCTTACAATTTATCATTTCTTAGTGCAACATTAAGGTTGATCCTAAAAAATTATAATATATTGTTGATAAGTCTTTCCCCAAATGATTTAAATGGCTAAAAATTTTACAAGGAAAAATCCAAGCCATTAGATCATTTATTACTTAGTTAGCTGATAAAACCCAACCATCTTCATGATTATTACACAAAGGTAATAAATCTAAATGGATGAATAATTCCAAAATAATTTTGATGAAATCAAAAATTAACTAGATAACCACCAATTATGATGCCATTTATTCCCAATCAACCTTTGTCACTATTTATATTTGCCACCAAACACACCTTGGAAAAAATTCTTGCATAATATGATGACAAGCATAGAAAATGCATTATTTATTACATTAGTCATAAATTATCTGATCATTAAACCAATTACAACTCAATGGAAATGTTATTTTGTGTATTATGTCCTCCACATAGACACTTAGACATTACATGCTTAATTTGAGACTCGTATTATTTCTAATATTGATCCTTTGAAGTATATCATTGATAAGCCTTATCTTATTGGACACATAGCTAAGTGGGTTATGCTACTCATGGAGTTAGATCTTAAATTTTTACCACCAAATTTGATAAAAGGTTGTCACTTCCAAGTGACTAGTTTTGGATCCCTTATTAGACCACACTCCTATAGATAACATTTTTTGTGATGTTTTTTAATATTACCAATGTAAATAAAACATGAACGATGTATTTTAATGGGTCCAAATGTGATTAATGTTTCAAATCTATTATTTTATTAGTAACTCCAAAAATTTAGACTATATCATCAGCATATTGATTAATCTTTTCATATACAAATAACATATAAAAGTATGAGGCTTAATTCTATGATCACACATATCTTGTGATTTAAAGATTAAATCTATCAAATTAAATGGTGATTCTCAATTTTTTGTTAATCAAGTGATGGGTGCCTATTAAAGAAAATAAGAATACTTAACTCCATATTGATATCTAGTTCTTATCTTGATCACCCATTTTGATGAATTTGAAATTTATTACATTCATCAAAGAAATAAGCATCATGCAGATTCTATGGCTAATGTTGTTTCGATTTTTCTTATTGATATTATAAATTATCATGTTATAATGACTATTAAATGATTAAAAAAATATTATGACATTATAAGATCTAAACATGTTGGATGTATTTTTAATTACATCTTATACACAAAATTTAGAGTGGTATGCAAATATTTACATTTTTTATCAAATGAGACTATTCCTCCAAACTTTTCAAGAAATTATAAAATACACATGTGAAGAGATTATATAAGATATGTCATTATTAGATATTCTCTTTTGAAGATATAATTCAATGGTCATTTTCTCATATTCCTTAGATGAATAAGTTAAGATCACATTACAATAAGTTCATGATAGAGAATGTTATGTACATTTTAGTAGAAAATAAATGTCATGAAAATTATTTATAATGGGATATTATTGGCCTAAAATGGAACATGAATTTCAAAAATATGAAAATGCTTGTGAGCAATGTCAATTTCACAATAATTTAACATATACACCTTCTTAAGAATCATAACCTAATGTTTTTCCTTAGTATTTTTCTATTTTGAGATTCATCCTAGTTAGTAAAATTAATACTTCATCATCAAAAGGTTAAAAACTCATTATTACTAATTTTGAATATTTTATGAAATGGGATGAACCCATTTCTCTATAATCTACCATAGGTGAAGACATAAGTAGATTTATAATTACTTATATTATTTATCGGTATACCTATTGTCACTCAATCTTGCACCTTAGAGATGGTTTTTCAAGCCTACTCTAGATTGAGTGAAATGTTGGATTACCTCTAGGCCTATGGGTTTCTTATGGTAGAGGTAGACCTCTAGGTTTATGGGATATCTCCCTAAATTAGTCTTTTATAAATTATCACCTACACTACTTGTTTACTTGGGTGAAAAGAGATAGAGAGAAAATGAAATTAATCTATTATAACTAGGTGATAAATTAATTTTAACTTGACCACTTCCAACCAACTACAATTACACTTCAAACACAAGCCTAATGTCCATATGAAACTACACCAAAACTACCCTTTGCATTAATATTTCTCATGGAGGTTTGTGAAGACAACCTAAGATAATAAGACTAAACCTAAGTTATTGACTTGACACTTTTGAAGAGATAACTCACTCAAATTATTAAAAATACATTAGAACACTTCAAGAGACCTGAAATAGACTTTCAAAGTTGAATATGGATGCAAACAAAGATAACATGCTAAGGAAAAGAAGCTATCACTTAGCAAGATCAACTAATTTAGCATACACATTGAAAAAACTCATGGAAAAGGTAAACCAAATCATTTTTTATTGCTTCAAGGCTAAAAATGAGTAGGTATTCACCATAATTAGGTAGAGGATACATTTCTAAGCCAAAGTGGCTCAATATATAGCATAAGCATGAGAGAAGAGAAGTGTGCAAGAGAGATAGAAGATATACAAGTGTCATGTAAGTAATAAAAATAAGAGGAGTTAGGTAAGTATCATAAAATACTTATAAATCCATTCGTATCTCTTCTTCATATGCTCCATCTCTCCAAGTGGTGTGGGAGGTTGAAATGCATGCTTAACACCTTGACTAGTTTCTTGAAACTCTCCTTTTTGACATGTTTAAGGACAAGTAGCCTTATTGGTGATCATTCAAATTTCACATATATGATTCCTCCACTTTTTAAACCTTTAAAGTGACCCCAAAAGGTTCCTCTTGACACACTACCTCATTCTCTTGCAAAGTATCTAGAAGGCTCTTCATCTCCTTAGGCCTATTTTGTAAACAAGTTGCAAAACTTGGTTTCAATTAATTCAGGTCACCTAAACTTCATAGATGTCCTATTTACATCATATTTGACCTAAATAAATTCATTTTTAGGCCTCAAACTATCCCTAATAGGTCGCTATCTATCAAAACCCTCAATTAGGCCTCATTCCTTATAGCCTTGTTTTTCTATTTTTCTCCTTATGTGGAAATTGTATGGAGGATACTAAGAATATAAGGGAATATTTTAGGACCCTCTATTTCCTTATAGTTCTTTTTCAATGTTCATGATATGATTCCAAATGGAAGTCAACTTTTTTACCCATCTCTTCTGTCAATTAGGCTTCTACCCTCAAAAAATGAATTATGGAACAAAACACTTCCTACACTTATGAAACCTCTAGGAAGTGTGTGATTCACCTCACCCATTCCAATAAAAACCTCCATGTCAATTTTTATCTTTTGGAACAATGTTCCCATAGCCAAACCATGAAATGACCCAAAAACTAAGCCCTTCAACAAGCCTATTTGGACTACCTTGAAAAATGGAGTTGGTTTGGTCACTTCCAAGGGTTATTGATCAAATTTATTGATTTTATAAGTTATTAAAAGTCCAAATTGACCTTATCCCAATAATGAGAAGTTTTTACCTTCTTAGAACACCTTAAAACACAAAAAACATGAAAAATAGGGTATTCTAGATACTCTGTATAGTAGTTTATACAATTGAAGTACATGTGGGTCAAATAATTAGAGTCTATAACAACCTCCAAGATGTTTTATAAGAAATTTTTTAATTTTATATTCTTAAGAATCTCATATCTACAAATTGGTCATTATGACTCTCTTAGGTAGCTTGAATGTACTTTAACTTCTTTGTAATGATTCATAAAGTTGGACATATGAATCATCAAACCAATTCCACAAATTTGAAGTAAATTAGGATTCCAAATTTCCCTTCAGATATAGAGGTCCCATACATCTTATTTTATCTATACCAAGTAAATCAATCTAGCCTTTTGGGCAGAAACAAAGTATTCTGGGGAGTTTAAGAGAAAATGAGGTTTGTTGATGGTTGACCTAAGTTGTTTTGAGCACCAAATGATCTCAAAAGGTCTAATATGTCTTCTTTGACCTATGTTAATAGTTTTCAAACCACCTCTCATCATCAAACTTTTTTATACTCTCAAGTACTACACTTAGGGTTTATTAGTCAAACTGACTGTCTAACCCTTAGTTGACTGTATCTTCCATTTTCTTCATTTTGATAGGTCATAAGCATAATGGAAGGTATATTCAAGTAATTTATCATATTATTAGGGTTCTACATGGTCTAAATTCACTATATTTCACTGCATTACTTCAAGGTCTATCCATTAAGACTATGAATACACATTAGGATTGTTTGAACTAAATAAGTTTCATGACTATGTTTCACTATTAACCCTGAGTCTAAGGTTCTCTTAGAGTGATATCATCCTTCCTTAATAATCATAAAAAAACATTTATTTGACTTATAACATTTTTTATTCTTAAACATATCCAAATGAGCAACCATTTTTCATGAAGTAGTAGGTAGGACTTGTGTATGTGCATTGGACTGAATGTAGGTAGTTAGGTCATGTCCCCTATTTTCTCTAATTTCAAACTCCTAACTATTTGATATTAAATTACCTAATAACCTAAGTTATCCTTTTACATTTCAATCTCTAAATAAATCACTATTAATTCCAAGCTTTAAATGGGATGACTGTAGGTGACCATCTGCTTGTTGACTATGTGTAGGCCTAAACTACGAGTGAACATTTTAGGTCTTAGTTGTGTCTTAGAGTTTCAAAAGAAGTTTTAGGATCACTTAAATCACCCTATACTACATTATTTAAAATTAGTGTTCCTATTTAAACCTCCCTAGTCTTCCAAGGTCTCAAAACTTCTTCAAATGCCTTTTGTCTCCCTTATACATTCACAAGACTATAGGATATAATTCAATCTTGTTAGGTTCTCATATGCCCTTTCCACTAGCCATTTATCTATTTTGGAGATCCTTAAAATAATTTATGGATTTTAAAAACTTATCTTAACCTCCTTGACTTCAAATCCTTATGTCAATATCTTGAACCCTTTTGTGTTTATTCATTTGATTGGTTATAGGTGGAGGTTTCATAGTTTTGGGTAAATCTTGAATGCTTAGGTTTTAAATTGGATTGATAAAGTGTATGATTGAATATTAGAGATATTGGGAACCATTTCAAGGTTTATAACCTATAAATAGTTCCTTATGATCATCTGCAACCCTTGAAATATCCAAATCAATATACTCTACATGTGCATACCCAATGGGATGTGTCTACCATTTAATGCTATAAGAGTCTTTCTTACAACACTAAACTATTAAAACCTATGTCATGTTTTGACTAAATAAGACCCTTTTTATATCCATGTGTTTCCAAAAACATCCTTCTTCATACCATCCTATATATCAACTTATGCACTTGGTTTCAAAGATGACAAACCTTCATAGACCTAACCATGCTCATACCACCCTTTTATCCTTAAGACTAGGTTAAAGATCATAACATATTAATGACAATACTCCAATGACTCTTCACTTGAATTAGACCCTTAAAATTTTTCATTTCTTTGGAAATCCCCATCTATCCTTAAACCTTCTTGTACGTGTAGATGGTTGTAGGTCACTTCATTTGCCCATTGAGACTTCTTGAGGACTAGTCTTCAATTGAGGGTTTTATAATTTTAGATGCATCAATTTGTACTAAGGATTTTAAATAATCTTTTCAATGGATTATAGAACCTTTGAATAGACATTAGGCAGCCATAACATTATTCTCCTTAACTGTGTAGACTGTGTTCACTATGATTCATGCATAAAGATTTGTATGAGAGAAATGAGGTATCTTAGTTCACGTGTGCCTTAATTTATGATATTAAAAAGATTATAAGATTTTAATGAGTCTCATAACATCACTCTATCTTTACCAAGACATATTCAAGATTATATTCTAATGAATGCATCCTAGTAGACTTGCAGGCCTATGTGAGGGCAGAAGACTATCATATTGTGTTTTGAAGCTTGAAAAGTGCAATGTACGGTAGTTAGGGTCAAATCATTATTGTTTCAATTACACAAACACATGTAAAAATAAAACTCAACTCTAACTTTCATGAAAAACATATTCAAACTCATCATAATACTATGTTACATGCAAGCACAAAAAACACAATCCAAGATGATGAATTGAGATGCAACTACTTGGGACTAGTACAAAATATCTAACTAATCAGGAAACTAATGATGGATTGAGAAGGGTGTTAGGGGACTATATAGAATATTCAAATGCATCAGATTACATGGATAACTCATAAATGTAATAAAATAATAGTCACTTATAGACAGTGGAATAGAGCCATTTCCCATGCCAAAAAGACCTTCAAACATGCCACCAAGAGGATTGAATGCATAAGAGGCATATACATATGTATTAGAAGCTATTATAACTAGTTTAATGTAGATAATAATTCACAATTTGTTTTGAAAGGTTCAGAAAGACCCCTATCATGTTTGACTAGCAAATTTTGGACCCTTAACCTCTTAGCAATTGTTCATAAAGATAATAAGGTGAATCTAAGAAATAATTCCCAAAGTTTTAATCTAACCAATACTACAATCCATTCCCAAAGTTTCAATCTTCCACCTTCTCTCTCCTGGTTGTACCATCTACTTCAATTTTACCTATGTGAGACTGTGAAGGAGTTGATGAAGGAAAGAAGTAACTTTATGCAACTTCTGGATCTAAAACTTCCTTACAAGCCTTGTTTTGACCTATAGAAGACCAAAGGACACCTCTAAATGTTTTAACTTTGGCATGACATGAACATGTATATACAACTTCCTCTAACTCTTCAAAGTGGCATTGAACATCAAGAAAACTAACCTTTTTTGAAAATTTGACAAGTGTGTTAGTTGATTAACTGATCCAAAATCTTTGGAATGGGTCTTGTATATATTTTTAAGTTTTTGAACTTTAAAAACATCAAAGTTATCCAAAAATCACATTTTAATGCACTTTTAACACCTTCAAGTTAGTAAATGGTCTTTCAGCATTCCAAAACCTTATAAAAAATTTTAAAAGATGTTTTAGACATTAAATGATATTCATGAACCCCTAATAACATGTGACACAAATTGACCATGGTTTTTCTCTCAATGACACCCCTAGACCACTATATGACCAAAATATGAAATTACTTTAACTTCTTCAAACTTACCTTAATAAATGCTAATAAGGTATTTGAAGGCTTCTATGGACCATATAAATATGGTATGAACACATGACAAGTTTTAAATTTGGATCAGGTGGCCAAATTTGACATGGGGTTAAATTTTGTCAACATCTTTATTGATTCACAAGAGTAGCATGCATATAATTCTAATAGAACCAGTCACCTTGCATGTCCATTAGGCAATGGAGTCTTTAGCCCTCAATTTTAGACCTTAACAGACCTTAAACATAACACAACAAATAGATTACCTTCATAACACATAAATATAAAGACAATAATACACAAACAAACCAAGACACTCACAAGTGCTCTCAAGGACTTAGGAAATATTAAGATAACTTTCCTAGATCAAAGGGGAATTTTACATCATCTTTGGCTCCATGAGATGAAATAAGGAATGAGACAAGTGGCCTCTTGATTCATGTCCTTGAATTCTTCAACTCTTTCAGGCTTACCAATCTCCTTGGCATGTCTTCAAATGTAATGATGATAGATGCAAACATGTCACCTATGAAGGTGAGCTCTTCTTGCACTTCAATAGCCTTCTCATGAAATTTATTGGTGTTTTTACTTGTTTCAATCATGATCACTTCTTGACTTATATGATCAGCCTCTATATTGGTACTTTAAAGGTTATCATGTTGTTTTTCAAGGGGCAAATCATCTTCAAGAACATTTTTATACTTCTTACCATCTACAATCTCATCAATCTCCTCAAGGATCTTAGCATACTCCATCCAATCTTCATCATTGTCTTCCATGAAGACGTCTTGTTCAAGTTATTTATGCACATGACCTTCAACATTTTAAATATTGTCAAACTCTTGGAGGAGCTCAACATGCTACTGCCAATGATCCTTATTTTCCTTGTCTTCAAGACACACAACTTCATCTTGATTGCTTGAAGAATCTTCAACCTCAAAGATAACTACAACTTCAACAAGTTTGAATGACATAAGATATTCTTTTGGAATCCCATCATCAAGAGGTAAGGAAACTTCAATAATGTCTACAACTTCATCTTATTTTCTTTGATCAAACTCTTCATTTTTAGCTTCAACATCATCAATATCTTCTCCTTTTTCACTCAAGAAGATTAACTTATGCTTTTCTTTACCAAGGGGAGTCCCTATAGTGATTTCTTCATCATAAACACTTGAATTGTGTTCTTGATTAGCTATAAATTTGGCTTGATCTTCATCTTTATTCTCCTATAGGATGGGTTCTCCTTCAATAAGGGATGAGGTGGGTAGGTGATAAACAATTTCATGGGTTATAGAGGGAGTATGAAGTGTCATGGAGGGCTAATGAATGAGATTTAGAATGGAGGCTTCTTGAATGGACTCATATGGGGATGAAAAGTTGGACTGGTCAATTGGAGATACATGCTCTTCAACAAGAGTTTCAATTTTATCATAGCCTTCTTGAGGCTCTTCAATAGCTACAAGCTCATCTTAAAGCTCTTGGTTTTCCCACCTTTCTAACCTATCTACCCACCATTGGATATAGCATCTAATTTCATGATTATACTCATTGATTACATACTCAAATTCCTTCTCAACCATCCTCCACTCATTCATAAGGAGTTAAACTAACTTCCTCAACTTCTCTTTGAGATTAATAGGGATCACATCAAGCTCCTCATCCTATTTCTTCATCACTCTTTCTAATTTTAGCATGTTTAGCACGAGTTCCAATAAAGACTTAGCTTGAGGTGGAATTGAAGTAGGAGGAGGGGGATAATAGTGGTTTTGGTGAGATTCAATGTGTTGAGTTAATTGACTAAATTAAGCTTTTAAGATCTAAACTATTGATTTCCAAAATCTTGCTTTCCAATTAATGGTACTATGTGATTCCTCATGAAAAATTTGATGAAAATCAAGTTGGGATGGATATAGAGACATTTCTTGGTACTCTTCTTGACAAATTATTCATATGTTTATTCATAATGATATTCAAGAACATCATATTCATATGGATAAGGAATATGATCTTCATAAGACTACCATGGCTCATAGGACTGATAATAACCTTGATAGGGTTTGTTGAGGGATATAACATGGGTCATAACAAGGTTGATAGGGAGGTGCATAATAGGGATTCTCAACTTAACTAGCCATATCAACTTCATTAGTCACATGAAACACAAGAATTGATCAAAATATTTTACAATAATTACTCCATCTAATTATAACCATATGATTGAATTTGGAGTCACCAATGGTTTTTTCTTACATGCTTCTAAAATCTAATAGTAGGAAGAACACACCAACAATTCTTCTACTCTTTTGGACCTTGGTCCTACTAGGCATGCCAAAAAATTTGTCACTCAATATTTCACCCTAGATATGATTATTCAAGCCTACTCTATATTTATTGAAACATTGGATTACCTACAGGCCTGTGGGTTGCCTATGGTAGAGGTAAACCTCTAGGTTTAAGGGCTAACTCCATAGATTAGTCTTTTATAGCTTATCACCTACACTACTTATTTGTTTGGGTGAAAAGAGATAGAGAGAACATGAAATGAATATATTCTAACTAGGTGATACACTAATTTTAACTTGACCAATACCAACTAACTAAAATTACACTTCAAACACAAGCCTAATCTGCATATGACACTACACCAAAACTACCCTTTGCATTAATATTTCTCATGGAGGTTTGTGAAGACAACCTAAGATAATAAGAGTAAACCCAAGTTATTGACTTGACACTTTTGAAGAGACAACTCACTCAACTTATTAAAACTACATTAGAATACTTCAAGAGACCTGAAATAGACTTTCAAAGTTGAATATGGATGCAAACAAAGATAACATGCTAAGGAAAAGAAGCTATCACTTAGCAAGATCAACTAACTTAACATACACATTAAAAATAACTCATGTAGAAAGTAAAAAATATCATTATTTATTTATTCAAGGCTAAAAATTAGTATGGATTCACCATAGTCAGGTGGAGGATACATTTCTAAAGCAAAGTGGCTCAATATATAGCACAAGTGTGAGAGAAGGGAAGAAGTGTGTAAGAGAGAAAAAGATAGAAAAGTGTCATGTAGGTTAAAATAAGAAGAGGATTTACGTAAATTTCATAAAAAACTTCCAAATATATGTGTATCTTCTCTTTATATTCTCCATCTCTCCAAGTGGAGTGGGAGGTTGAAATGCATTCTCAACACCTTGACTAGCTTCTTGAAACACCTTGACTAGCTTCTTGAAACTCTCCTTCTTCTTGACATGTTGAAGGATAAGTGGCCTTATTGATGATCAGATAATTTTCTCCTACATGTTTCCTATGATCTTGATACCTTTTAACTTACCCAAAAAGGCTCCTCTTGACACATTGCCTCACTCTCTTGCAAAGTGTTTAGAAGGTTCTTCATCTCCTTAGGCCAATTTTGCAAACAAGTGTCAAAACTTAGTTTTAGTCACTCAAAATTTCCCAAACTTCATTTATGGCCTATTTACATAATATTATACCTAATTAAATTTATTTTTAGGCCTCAAACTAGACTTGGCAGGTTGTTATCTACCAAAACCCTCAATTAGGCATCATTCCTTATAGCCTTTTTTTTATTTTTCTCCTTGTGTGGAAATTATATGGATAATAATGAGAATATAAGGGAATATTTTATCATCATATATTTCCTTACATTTCCATGTCAATTTTAATGATCTGAGTCCAAATAGAAGTTAAATTTTTCTGCCCGTCTCTTCTACTAATTATGCCTAATTAGGCCTCTAGCCCTAAAAAGTAAATTCTAGCTCAAAAATATTCATACACTTGTGAAACCTCTGGGAAGTGTGTGATTAACCTTACCCATGCCAATACCATCATCCATGTGAATTTTAACCTCCTATAACAATGTGACCATAGCTAAACCATGAAATGACCCAAAAAATAAGCCCTTTAACAAGCCTATTTGGACTGCCTTGCAAAATGGAGTTGGTTTGGTCACTTTTATGGTTTCTTGATAAAATTTATTTATTTTATCAGCTATTACATGTCCTAATATACATTATCCCAAGATTTATAATCTTTTACCTTCTTAGAACACATGTAAACATAAAAAACATGCAAAAATAGGGTATTTTAGGCAGTTTGTATAGTAGTCTATATAATTAAAGTACATGTGTCTAATATAATTGGAGTATATAATAACCTCCAAGATGTTTTAGGAGAAATTTTTAGAATTTAATTTGCTTTAGGAGCTCATCTCTACAAACTGGTCATTATGACTCTCCTAGGCAACCTGAACATATTTCAACTTCTTAGCAGTGGTTCATAAAGTTGGACGTATGAATCATACAATAAATTTCAAAAATTTGAAGTACATTAGGATTCTAAAATTCACCTATTATCATGAGTTCCCATGTATATTATTTTATCTATACCAAGTAAAACAATCTAGCCTATTGGGTAGAAACAAGGCATTTTGGGGGGTCTGAGAGAACATGAGGTTTGTTGATGGTTGTCCTGAGTTTTTTATAGCTCCAAATGATCTCAAAAGGTCTTATATCTCTTCCTTCACCTCTTTGAATATTTTTACAACCATATCTCATCATCAAAATTTTCTATACTCTCAACTTCTAGGCTTAGGATTTGTTAGTCAAACTGACTGTTCAACCCTTAACTGACTGTATCTTCCATTTTCTTCATTCTTATAGGGTTTGAGCATCATATAAGGTATGTTAAAGTAATTTATCATATTATTAGGGTTTTTCATGGTCTAACTTCACCTTATTTCACTTCATCTCTTTAAGGTTTGTCCACTAAGACTGTGAATGCATATTAGGACTGTTTAAACTGAACAAGTTTCATGATTGTGTTTTACTAATAACCCTAAGTCTAAGGTTTATATCATAATTAATTAATCACCATAACAACACCTTGTTTTTACTTATCACCTATTTTTATTCTTAAACCTCTTCAAAAGAGAAACCATTTTTCATAAAGTAATAGGCAGGACTTGTGTATGTGCATTGGACTGAATGTAGGTAGTTAGGTCATGTCCCCTATTTTATCTTATTTAAAACTCAAAAATATTTGATATTAAATTATCTAAGAGCCTAATTTCTCCTTTTACATTTCAATCTCCAAACAAATCACTATCAATTCCAAGATTTAAATGGGTTGACTATAGGTGATAGTCTACCTATTGACTGTGTGCAGGCCTGATGGTGAGTGAACATTTTAGGTCTTAGTTATGTCTTAGGGTTTTAAAAAACGTTATATAATCACTTAAATCACCCCATACTGTATTATTGAAACTAATTTTTATAATTTTAACCTCCCTAGTCTTGCAATGTCTCTAAACTTCTTCATGCACCTTTTATCTCCCTTATAGATGCTCAGGAATGTAGGGTATAATTCAAGCCTGTTAGGTTCTCATATGGCCTTTCCACCAGAAATTGATCTACTTTGGAGCTCCTTCAAATCATTTATGGATTCAAAAAAAAATTCTTACCCTCCTTAACTTCAAATTCTTATGTCAATACCTCAAAACCCTTTGTGTTTGTTCATTTCATTGGCTATAGGTGGAGGTTTCATAGTTTTGGGTAAGTCTTGAATGCTCAAGATTTAACTTGGATAGACCAAGTGTATGATTGAAAATTGGAGATATTGAGAACCACTACAAGGTTTAAAACCTATAACTAGTTCCTTGTGAGCATCTACAATCATTGAAACATCCAAACTCAGTATACTCTACCTCTGCATACCCATTTAGGATGTGTCTGCCACTTAGTGCTATAAGAGTCCTTCTTACAACACTAGACTCTTCCAAACCTTTGTCATGTTTTGACCAACTGAGACCCTTTTTAAATCCATTTTTTTCCATCAACATCCCTCTTTATTCCATCTTATATATCAGCTTACGCACTTGGTTTCAAAGATGACAAACCTTCACAGACCTAGCCATGTTCATACCACCCTTTTATCCTTAAGACTAGGTTAAATATAATAACATATTAGTGACAATACTCCAATGACTCTTCATTTGTATCAAACCCTTCACATTTTATTCACTTGGCTTGACTAGAATGTATATGGCTGTCTAGACTCCTTAGCTATAGGTTAAGAGTTTATTAAGTTATTCAATTTAGCACTTGACTTGATTAAATACATCCTTGGAGAAGTAGAGATGATTGAAACTTGTTTCCAAATTCAAGTAATTAGGAACCTTGAGTTTTATTTCCATTATTAACTTTTTCATTTCCTGAGAAATCCCCATATATCTTTAAACTTGCCTATAGGTGTATATGGTTGTAGGTCACTTCATCTACCCATTGAGACTTCTTGGGGACTAGTATTCAATTGAGGTTTGTATAATTTTAGATGCATCACTTTGTAATATAGAGTTTGAACAATATTTTCATTGTATTATATAACTTATGAATAGACATTAGGCACCCACAACATTGCTCTTCATAATTGTATAGAATGTGTGCACTATAAATCATGCATAAGGCTTTGTATGAGATAAATGAGGTATCTTAGTTCACTCATGCCTTTCTTGATTATCTTAAAAAGACTATAAGAGTTAAATGAATCTTATAACATCACTCTATCTTTTCCAAGACATTTTCAAAACTATATTCTCATGAATGCATCATAGTAGACTTGCAGGACTATGTGAGGGTAGAAGACTATAATCTTGTGTTTGGAATCATGAAAAGTGTAATGTATGGTGGTTGGGATCAAATACTTATTGTTTCCATTACACCAACATATGTAACAATCAAACTCAACTCCAAATTCCACAAAAAACATATTCAAACTCATAAAAATACTCCGTTAGATGTAAGCACAGAAAACACAATCCAAGATGATGAATGGAGATACAACCACCTGGGAGTAGTAAAAAATATCTAACTAATCAAGAAACTAATGATGTATTGATAAGGTTGGTATGGGAATATATATAACAATTCAAATGCATCAGATCACATGGAGAACTCAAAAATTCAAGAAAATAATAGTCACTTGAAGACAGTGGAATAGATCCATTTCCCATGCCAAAAATACCATAAAACATGCCACCAATAGGAGTGAATGAATGGTAGGAATATATATACATATTATAATCTATTCTAGCTAGTTTAATGTAGATCATAATTTAGAGTTTATTCTAAAAGGCTTAGAAAGACCCCTATCATAGTTGACTAGTAGATTTTAGACCCTTAATTTCTTAGATATTTTTCATAAGGCTAAGAAGGTGAATCTAAAAAATAAATCCTAAAGTTTGAATCTAATCAATACTACAATCCATACCCAAATTTGTAGGCTTCTACCTTCTCTCTCCTCGATGTACCATCTACTTTAGTTCTACCTATGTGAGCTTGTGAAGGAGTCGATGAAGGAAATAAATAGCTTTCTATAATTTTTGGATCTAAAACTTCCTTTCAAGTCTTTTTTTGACCTATAGAAGACCATAAGACACCTCTACAATGTTTTCACTTTCACATAACATGAACATGTCCATACAACTTCCTCTAACTCTTCAAAGTGGCATTAAACACCAAGAAAATTAACCTTTTATAACAATTTGAAAGGTGTGTCAATTGAGTAACTACTCCAGGATCTTTGGAAGGGGTCTTTTATGGATTTTTAAGTTTGTGAATTTTTAAAAACATAAAAGTTAGCCAAAAATCACATTGTAATGCATTTTTAACCCCTTCAAATTAGCAAATGGTCTTTCAACATTCCAAAACTTTATAAAACATTTTTAAATTATTTTTTAGACATTAAATGACATTCATGAAGCCATAATAACCTATGACATAACTTTACCATGAATTTCCTCTCAATGACACCCCTAGACCACTATATGACCAAAATATGAAATTACCTTAATTTCTCCAAACTTACCATAATATATGCTAATAAGGTATTTGAAGGCTTCTAGGGACCATATAAGTATGATATGAACACATGACAAGTTTTGAGTTTAGAGGGGGTGACCAAAATTGACTTGGGGTTAAATTTGGCCAATAATACCCTTTCATCACCAATTTTATGAATAATGGCTCATATTTCAATAATAAAATATTAAATAATATGTGCTAAATATAAGATTTGACATGTATTTTCAACTACTTATTATCCTCAAGGTAATGGTTAATCTAAGGCTACAAATCATATAGTTATGAGTATCTTGAATAAAATATTATATAAATAGAGTGAGGATTTGAATAATTAGATTGTATTAATTTTATGGGCATGTCAAATGAGTTTTAGGATATATATAAGGGATACCCCTTAATCTCTTGTCTATGGTGCATGGTTTTATGATACTTCTTGTAATATATTAGAACAATAGTGTAAATACCTAAAATAATACTAAAAAGAAAAAGAAAAATAAAATAAAAGAGGAATAGAATTACATTACAATATTAGTGTCTTGTTTGAGGGGAAACCTCCTTGAGAAATATTAATATAATATAATTTGTGGATGCCTTTCCATATTCTAGGCTCATATTTATTCTAATTCTACCCTAACTAACTATTACTTGCTATGCATATGGAATTATTATAATTAGCTCAAGGGTTGACTTGCAAAGCATATGCATTATTAGATTTTATTAAAGATAATAATTATAAATAAAGAGTTAGGAAGAAGGGGTCTTAGTATTCCCCTCCCCTTAAAAATCTTTGCCCTCAAAGCTAAAGATAAAGAAAATGTAGTTGGAGTTGAAGGAGGGGTTCCCACGTCATCTTCTAGCTGCATTCCATGCTATTAGATTAGAACCTCAGTGATGGTCTAATTATAAATCTAGATAGATCACATCTATAATAGCTTCAAGTTAAAGGAGAAAATATCCTTATGCATCAATCTCAAGAAGTAATTTTTAAGTTGTGACACTATGTTCGAGAACTCTCTTCAAACATGAGATCTAAAAAATTGGATGGACACACAAAAGGAGTGGAATTTATATCTTCTATGTAACATGACTAATCTATTTGAGAATCTTATAAGTTAGATATAACATGGGGGAAATTTTGCAGCATCCCTTTATCTTGAGAGAGTAATTCTTAATCAAAGGAAAAACATATCTCTAGGTTAGAAGGTGTGTTTAGAATGATGATGATATAATTTTTGCTTCATGTGATTTTGTGCCATGTGGATATTTTCCTTGAGAAGGAGAATAATATTTTCCTAGAATTTAATGTTAATGTCCATTGCATACACATGACAGTTGTTGAGAAGATAAGTAAGAAAAGATGGTGGCTTCTAACCATAGACAACTTTGTAAGGATTCATCCTAGTGGTTGTATGATAGAAAGTGTTGTAACACCATTATACAAGTGGTAACCATTTTACCTATTGATGTTACTCATTAGATGAGAATATATGAATATATGATTTTGGGCATTTATTAACCTTTTCCATCTATCCATCTATTTTTTGGTGGTAACCAAAACTCATTTTTAGCTAGGTACCTATGTACTTGAAGATTTATTGCCATAAGTGACTTGTGAAAGATAAGTTTAAATAAAATACAATAGAAGTTGGGATTTTATGAAGGTGGAATATTTTATCAATGAATGTTTGGATAATGGTATAAATAGTGTAAGGATGGGCAAAGGCATATAAATGAGTATATTTATAGAGGTGTTCTACCACCACCAAAATGACTAACTTTCCACTAGATTTTGGTAATACTTCTATATAATCCATGGAGATGGTTGTCCAAATGCATTGTGTAATGGGCATGAGTTGGAGTAATCCTAACATTGCCACTAGTTATCCATTGTAATATTTACATAGTTCACATTCCTCAACAAATGTCTTGATATATTTTTTGATGCCTTGCTAAAAAAAACTATCATGAACACATTCATAGATTTTTTAAAAACCTAAATGACATGCAGAATGTGAGGCATGATACCATTTTAATTTTTTGTGTTGGAACTTGGATCGAGAAATCAAGATAATGTAGCCTTTGTATATTAAACATAATTTATCCTAAATATATTTGGGTTTAGAAGCTGGGTCCCAAAAAAATTGAATGATTTGTTGCATATGAATGTCTTTTTTCCACTCTTTTTATTTGACATGCATTCATTCTAAAACATGGATATATAAGGTCAACATTTGTGTTTATTTTTAATAAAGGTGGGATAGTGCATCAACAACCAAATTTTTCTCTCCTTTAATGTAAGTGATATCATAATCATACCCCATTAAGTTATAAACCCACTTTTTATAACTAGGGAAGAGACCCATTGCTCCAAGAAGTATTTTAGGCTTTGATGACTAGTTTTTATGCAAATTTTTTGACCCACTAGGTATGGTTGTCAATTATTAATATCATGGAGGATAATCATTATTTCCTTATTATATTTTGACTATGCCAAATTGTGCCCACTAAGGTATTTTTTGGTGAGGATAATGGGAAGTCCCTCTTGCATGAGGATAGCACCAAGATCATTTCCACATGCATCACTTGAAATGATAAATGTCTTTAAGAAATATGGCATGGAAAAAATAGTTGTAATACACATATC
Organism: Torreya grandis; assembly: GCA_037957365.1. Classification (NCBI taxonomy): domain Eukaryota; kingdom Viridiplantae; phylum Streptophyta; class Pinopsida; order Cupressales; family Taxaceae; genus Torreya; species Torreya grandis. The sequence goes on from JARHVA010001080.1 coordinate 3,081,872, forward strand.
CTATTTGAATACCCAAAAAACTTATTTAGCTATGTCAGACAATAAAAAGAATTATATTTTATCATGGTAGTCAATGGCGTAGATATTTTCCCATAATATCTAAATATTTTACAATAGTATCTAGTGAGGCCAAGAAATTTGTGAAGGCTTTTGAGTGTCTTAGGTTTAGGACAATTTTTCATGGCCTTAATTTTTATCTATTTAACCCAAATAATAACTATTGAGACAATGTGGCCTAGGTATTCCACATCTTAATTAAAAAAACATTATACCTTTTTTCATAGATATGGTGGTATTTAATAATTTATGAGTCTGTGTCGAGGTGTTGGAGATGTTCTTCCCAAGTTTTGTGAAAATAGGATATCATCAAAGAAGACTAGGATGAATTTATACAAAATGGGTCAAAATATTTTTTCATCAAACATTGGAAGGTGGAAGCAGAATTGGTAAGCCTAAAGGGTATGACCATGAATTCATAGTGGTCATTATATGTGTGGAAAGTAGGTTTTATAATATCTTCATCTTGGAGGCAAATATTATGATATCTAGATTGTAGATTTAATTTAGAGAAGTGGTAATAATGAATTTCATCAATAAGTTCATCTATCATTGGGATATGAACTTAATCTTTAACAATGATCTTATTTAGCTCATAAAAGTTAATGTAGAACCACCAATATCAATCTTCTTTGTAGCCTACTAAAATTGGGAGGAGTATGGGCTTGTGCTTGAATGAATGCCCCCTAATTGAAGGAGTTCTTGAGCCATATTCTCAATTTAATATTTATATAAAAAATGGATAGTGGTACAGTAAAATTTTAGGGGACACACTACCTATAAGTATTTGAATACAATGGTCTTCTGGTCAATGAGGTGGTAATAATTTGATTCCTAAAATATTGATGCATGTTTAGATAGAACATTTTATAAGTTTGTAGGCTAGTGGGAACAAGATTTTTCTTTGGATAAATAGAGGATAGTTAATAAATTATTCCATGTAAACCTTTCTTGATGAGCTTCTCCATGTGGTTGGAATTGATGACACTAGAAAATCTTGGTAAGAGGCCTTTTAGTGTGTATTTTTGGTTGCTTTCAGAGAACTGCATATAGAGTTATAAAAATTCCCATAAGATAGGGCCAAGAGTGCATAACCATTGGGCTCTAAGGACCACATCACTTCCACCCAAGGGAAAGTTAAACATGTCTATTTTTATGGTAATCATCAATTCAAACCTAATAATTTCATTTATATGACAATGTTCCTCCAATGGTAATCACCAATTCAAATCTAGAATAGGGGTGCATGAAATAGTAGACTTGTTTGTAAATTTGAGGATCGATGAAATTATGTGTGCTACTAGAGTCAATGAGAATAGTGAGGTGGTGTTTTTTAAAATTACCAGGCACTTGCATAATCTAAGGAGTGGTTACCCTAGCCAAGGCATGCATAAAAATTTTGGGTGTGACTCAGTGGTGATATGTTCTTCAAATTTAGGTTCTTCATCATGGGAATATTGATCATATTCTCATTCTCAACATTTGGTAGTGATTCAAAATCCAAAAAATATAACCTTTGTTCAATGAACTTGTGTCCTCTAGATATTTTTCATCACAGTTGTAGCATAGTCCTTTTTCATGACAAGCGTGCATTTTTGTCTCTATGACGCATTTGATGTGGCTGAATTTTGGAGGGTTCCTAATTGGTTGTGGTGTTTTATTTGTCTTTCAAGAACTAAAATTGGAAGATTGATGTTGGGAGGTGATTTGATCTTCTAAAATCTTGGCTAATCCTAATGATTCCATCATGTTCTCTAGTTTAAACATATCTACCTCTACAAAAAATTATATATTTGAGGCCACTAATGAAAATTATCTTGAAAAAAACATCATTTAACCCTTTGGTTTGGTTGTCCAACTTTTAAAATTCAGCTTGTACTTACAAATTTTTCTAGTTTGTCTTAGCTTGGTCAAGGCTCCATTGAAGTCATCACAAGTAGTAGGACCAAAGGAAACAAAAAAAACATGAAAAAATCATCCTGAGTGAGTTTTATATGATATTTTTGATACCATTAGTACCACTAGATATATTCCTTTTTTAAGTGAAATGTTATGATGGGTACCTTGTCTACCCCTAATGTATTATGAAAGTTGAGATATTGCTTGTCATGATAAATCTAACTGGTTGGTGTTTATACCATCAAATTTTGGAAAGTATAATTTAGGGCCACATGATTTAATTCAGGATAGAAATCCACCTTTATAATTTTGGTCACCATTAAGTCTATTTAAGAGCATGTTATTTTATGTATTGATGTTTTGTAGTCACTCACTTAACTCAGTGAGTCGAGTTGAGTTGAGATTAGAATTCACTCATATTTCCTTAATGTTCTAAGCCCAAGTTTGGATTCCCATAAAAATCATTAACTATAGGGTTATGGGGGTGTATAAAATGGTGACTAAAGTTATATGTTAAAATGATCATCTTGACAAGATGATCACAATGGTATAATTTTCACAAGGGTGAAAAAGATGTTTTTGGGGTTGTAGGTAAAAAATAATTTTGCATGGACAATTATTTTTGAAAAATTGAAATACCCATTAAAATTATAGTATTGACGAGAAAATTAAAACTATGTTTCACCTTATGGGAAAAAAAATTATAGTTTTTTTTCTTTTTTTCTTTGTTAATGGTTGGATACTACAACGAGTTCAAATAACCATTCTAAAACATTCTAACCATTCTGATTACTACAATTAGTTTAGGTAACCATTCTAAAACATTCAAACCTTTCTAGTGGTTGCAATTACTATGTTTTTTTTCATTTGAAAAAACATTATATACTTTTTCTAACTCTTGGTTGTTATTGTGGTCTTTAATAAATCAAAATTAGATTTGTGACTGTAGGAATTCAAAGATTACAAGGAAGGATATTACAAGGTGTATTTGGTCTATAAATTTTAAAATATATTAATCTCATTTGTAAAATAGTGTCACTATCTTGTCTTTGAGGTATAGTTTAAGTAACTTCCCAAAGTTAATTGCTTACCGGTGCATCTCAAAAATAAATGGCTAAAGGATTCTAATGCAAGAGCAGTTAGGATCATGAGAAATTTTGCATCAACCAAAAATATATGTTAGTTTATAAATTGTCTGCGTGTTGTGTTTTGTAAGGTTTTATACTGCACTTAATGTTTTGTTGTATGTTTTTTCAAGTCTTCTTTGTTGCATTTAATTTCTTTATGTTGTTTTGTGTTATCCTTTATGAGTAACTTATTTAATGAAGCTCTATGTTGCCTATGAGCACACCTATGTTGGAATGATCCATGTATATTTTGTTTCATAGTTAAAGAAAAATACCATCTATTTGAGTCTGAGAAACCTAATGTGAAATATTTTAAGAATATTTTTTTATCATATTGTTGTGTGGGGATGTTATGTATGTTTTTGTCACTTTGTGAGATTTCATTGAAACAGAATATTTATTTGAGAAGATTATTAACTACAAATCTAGATGAATATGAAATATTTATGGAAGTCATTTATTCACCAATAAGGAAGCTATGTGTCAAGTTTCAAGTCATTTAAATAAACAATGGTAAAGTACCACATCATCCTTTAATAGATTTAAGAGTCATAGTACTAATGTTTTTGTGAGCATTGTTGACTTTAACATACTATGATCTTGAAAGACTTTCTAAGTATTTGTGATGTGTTATGGACGGAATCTTTACTAATTTATTGGTAATTGATTCCAAAATTCATGGAAGTGGATAAGGATTCATTTACTAATGTTCATTATCCATTTTGGGACACATTGAACTCTAATGTGTTATTGTTCCTTCATAATGTGAAGATATTTAATATTTATGACATTTAAGGTTTGGGACTCACTAAAGTGAGTTAATAATGTTATTAGGGTAAAATTAGTTGATGTAATTAGGTGGGTCTTGTGTCTATATAAGCATGCCCCTATGCTTGTGCAAAATTAGAAATAACTTTTAGAGGGAAAGGTAATTGAGTGAAGATTAGATATAAGATTTATATTGTAAAGATTGTGAGTTAGTAAAGCAAATATATATGGATATGATGTTGTATCACATCTCATTGTGAGATCATGATTTTAATGTCATTTTTATGTTATATTCCATTTTGGTTGAAATAAAATAAATATCTAACTTGTAAATTATGTTGAGTATTATGAGGGTTACATGGCGTAATCACTTAAAAGTGGTATTTGGATGCTAAGAGTGTTGCTTGACATAACCTAATCTTGTCTTAGCCCTAGACCTATTTTAGATCTTTTATCACACTTGTCTATCCATTGTGTAGACCACAGACATTTCCAATCAACTCAAACATAGTCCCAAAATTACATTCCTAGATCCTAACCCATTATTCCCAATAGCCTACCAAATGGGCACTAGTGCCACATTAAGGACACTAGAGTTACATGGTGCTAGTGTCCCCAACTCAGTGCTTAGTATCCTTTGACCTAACTCTCCTAAATGGATATATTTTCAAATGTATGCCCATCCTAATGTTATCCTAATCACATTTTATTATCTTCATAAGCTACAAATCATTATAAATATAAAACTATAAGACCTCTATCCACTAGATGGAAAATAGATGCAAAAAGCCTATTCAAATAAGAAACAAATTAACCAAAATCAAGGTTATTAATCCCTCTTCGACCCTAATTTTACACACTACCATATAAATTTGCTCTAAGCCTAGATTTCAAATATTTTCAATCTCAAGAACACTCAAGGAATTCAAGACCACTATCATTCTAACATTCACTTGTACTTACACCAAGCATTAGGTGGAAGAACTACATCAGGCTTGATCCCTCCTTGGAGTATTAGTATATAAGAAAAAAATCATAGTGGGGTGTTGTGGATGTCCAGCGATCCTACTAACAAACATAAATTTTTATCTCATGCCATACTTGTACGGAGGATTAGAGTTTGCATACTAAATCAGATATTTCAAGTAGAGTTCTATATTTTGTGCACGTAGGAATAGTTTATAGAAACATAAGCCCAAGTGCTCTTAGAAAATAAAAGGTCCCACAAATCAAACACTAGTACCATTTTTAGGACACTAAAGACATATGGCACTACTATCCATGTGGGGTGCTACTATCCAGTGAAGAATCAGACCCAAGGATCCCATTAATGACACTTAGACCCATTTTTAACCTAGTTTTCAACACCCAAATCTTTTATGACAATATTTTCATATATAAATCTCTATTTGCACATATTTATTACTATTTTTAAGAAAGTCAAAATAATTCAAAATCTATAACAAATCAATGGTTATTTATTGCATATTATTTCACTAATTTAAAAAACTCATCACTTTAATCCAACTTAGGGTTTACATTGTAAACCCCTAAAAGGATAAAATACATGGACTAAAACATTTATTAATTAGAATCCCTAATCACAATTACATCATTTTGTATCAAAGTGAGATTTTAGTCCATGTTATTACTTTTTAATTTCTACATTTATGAGTGTGGAAGAAATTATTTGTAGACATATTCATTGAGATCATTGAGGAGAAGGTGTAAAGTGCAAGTAAGTGATTGATATTAGATCATCATTTGGTATCCAAATATTTGATTTTGAAGGAAAATAGCATATCTAGGGGGGATTTTAAAGGGAGATTTAATCAAGTGGAGATTATATCTAAGAGTTGGATTGTAAAGATGGGAGTTAGCTAATAAAATATCTATTTGTTTTATGTTGTAACACATATCATTATGAGATCATGGTGTTATTATGTCATTATGATGTTATATTTCCTCTTGGTTGAAATCAAATAAATATTTAAGAAATTTTTGTTCCATTTTATTGAAAATTATATTAAGTATTCTAAGGTATGTGTGGTCTAAGGCATTTCTTAATTGATATTCCTAACCATGATTACATCACTTGGTATATAAGCAAGGTTTTAGTCCTTGTATTGATTATCGTTTTCCAGATTTACGAGTGTGTTTGAAAGTAGTTGTAAACATATTCCATTGAGATCATTTGGAGAATTTTTAAAGTGTGAGTAAGTGATTAATCTTAGATCATAATTCAGTATTAGATCATAATCTAGTATCTAGATCTTTGATTTTTAAGGGAAATGGTACATCGAGTGGGGAATTTTATAGGGAGAGTTAATCAAGTGGAGATTAGATCTGAGAGTTGTATTTCAAATATTTTGAGTTAGTAAAGTAAATATCTATAGATCTAACATTGTAACACATCTCATTATGAGATCATGATGTCATTGTGTCATTATGTTATATTTAATTTTGATTGAAATAAAATAAAGATCTAAGTTTTTGTTGTTGCATTTCATTGAAACTTCTACTAATTATTATAAGGGTTTCATAATCTAAGGAACTTCTTAATTTATATCCCTAATTATGACTACATCATATTCTTATAGTTAGGCTACGAAAACAACTAGGAGGCTTTCCTATATACCCAAAGGTACATGGATTCACTAGTCCATATACAATATTATCTAACGGATTGTGTATTGGGGCACAACCCCTCACTCCATGTAATCATGGAATATTGATAACTACTTGGTCCAAAAGGATAGGTTTATGTTAGTTTTAAAACTACCAAAACATATATTATAACCTAAGTAAATAAGAAAGAAGAGAAAAAAAAAAGGAAAGAAACTTAGTGTCACCACCATATTACCACTTTTTTATAGTAAAGACCTTGATTAGGTGAGGTGAGAGCATAAAGTGGATAGAAGTAGATAACCCTAAACCAATGAAACTACTATGGAAAATGGATCTTAAAATATCTCTAATACCAAATTTTATAGTCCTTCCTACATATATTAAAACAATAGTGCAAATGCCTAAAATAATACTATAAATGAACAAAAAATAATTTATACATAAAAAGGAGAAAAATTGCATTACAATATTATTGGCCTCTTCATGGGGGAAACCTAATTTATGCAAGATCAATATAATATAATTTGTGGATGTCTTTCCACTATTCTAGGCTCTTATTTATACTAATTATATCCTAGCTAACTACTACTTCCCATGCATGTGGGATTAATATAACTATCTCAAGAGAATGACTTAAAAAGAATATACATCTGTGTCTTTTCTTAAAAATAATTATAGCAAAGAAATATTTAAGATGAATGGGTCCTAACACAGGGGTAATTTTTCCCTTAGAACTTGAGCTTATTTTTATTATTGTTCCGTAAAGATATTGTTGATGAAAATAAATATAGATAAAATTATTACATCGATTGGAAATGTTGGATGATGCATGTATTCATGATATTGAGCACTTGAGAACCTATTAAAACTACCTTAAGATATCCTATAAAAAATATTAGATCAAGATAATTCAATGTGTGTGACTTGGTACTAAAAGATAATTAAAAAATAAAAATCTGGATAAAGAAAATAATGGAAAATTTAAATCTCATTATCTAATCTCTTTTATATATCATTAAAAATTCATTCAAGGGCCTATCACCTAACTAAATTAGAAGGAAAGATTTTGAGGATCCAATAAATATCATAAACTTGTTTTGGTTTTACACTTGAATCATTTGGTTTTTATTCATTTTTTGAAACATTTTCATTTTTCTTGGTCATTTATCTTTGACTTCATGCTTACTGTGATATATTTTCTTTGCTTGATTTTTGTTTTTGTGCACTTGATTGTATTTTTTATTATTTTTTCTATTCATGTCAACATGTCTTATAATCTTCTTTATCAATATTCACATATCATATGTTGCCTACATTGGGAAAAATTATTTTGAACCACATTACTTGTTGATTTAAGGTTATATTACTATTGTGTTTATCACCTATACATATCTATTGGGGGAATGATGCATCCATGTGTTTATAGATTATACATTGCTTATATTAGGATGTGCTTATTCCTCACATCTTTCATACATCTTAGTCACATTTAGATCTACTATATTTGGTACATTTATTATTACATCTAGTCTGCATTAGTTCATGTTGTTATATTGAGGCAAATCACTTTCCCCTTGTTTCTAGGTTACATTAGAGTATATCACTTACCCATCCCTTTTTATTTTGTTGCTTATATTGACTTTATAAACATATTAGTATTAGGTTACATGGTACTATTGATATTTGCGTGATGATATATTCATGTGGATACATACATGTGTTATAAATGTACTTTCATTGATTATTATTTTTTTTTTAATTTATATATTTTACACTTGATAATGTGACTCTTTATTTTGATACTAGTAATATGCAGGAACATCCCTCACCTCAAAATGGGGGCATGCCTTCAACTCATTATATTTTTTCAATGGTATAATTTTAAGTGGTTATAAAATGTCAAGTGGTTAGAAGATGTCAATAATGTTAAAAGGTTGCATAGTGGTTACATATGTTTTATTATTAAACCAAGAAGCATATTTTTCCACATGTTAATGGAAATTAAGGCCCATGAAAATTACTAGTTTCTTTTTGTTCCTTAGCAGGGACAATTGAGGCCTAGGATAGTTTTAGAATTTGACATTAATGAAAATATGGTTCTCATATCAACAAGTGTATTCATTCCTTTTTCCTCCCTTCTATTTTTTAATTATTTCATTTGGTTACATTATCATTTATTTATTAAGAAATTAATCTACTTGAAAACATTCACATCAATTACATGTACATTAAAGATGTTTTCATTGGAGCATTGATGGAGAAATCATGCTAATTTTAGGGGTCATAGAGTTTCCATAACCCTCTCAAATATGTAATTGTTTTTTATTTTATATGTGCATACACACACACATCAAAATGGGGCATTATGTAGACACTTAATTTTGATATAAGGCTTGGGATTACAATATTATTATCATGTGTGTGTGTGTGTAGTTAAATTTTAGCTCTTATTGATGCATTCACTTTGTGTTAAGCCTTATATTACCTTCCCATGTCATTATTCCTTCCTAAATGTTTCATGATTTATCATTTTTCTACTTAAGGATCCACCCAAGTATCTTATGGCTCATTTAGGTCTCTATTTTATGGGTTTTCTATTATGACCATTTTTGGAGCATCCCAAAAGTGGACTTGACCCTTCATACATTATGAAAATGGTCAAGTTAGTAATGGGTCCACTGGTCTTTCTGCCATGTGTTTTCTATGTTTTATTGTGCTTAAAATTTTGTTTTCCCACATTTATATTGTTGGCTTTCTCTCCAGTAGGTCCTAATTTGAATTCAAGAAGTGTGTGTGTGTGTGTGTGTGTGTGTGTGTGTGTGTGTGTGTGTGTGTGTGTGTGTGTGTGTGTGTGTGTGTGTGTGTGTGTGTGTGTGTGTGTGTGTGTGTGTGTGTGTGTGTGTGTGTGTGTGTGTGTGTGTGTAATTATTTTAATTCATTTTATACTGAGAAATTTAGTAACATAACACATATTGGTCATATTTTTTGCTTCAAGGATGACATCTATATATTGATACTATTGAATTGATTTTTTGCATATTTGTACCAAAGAGGACCTAAGAAAATTAGTATATAGTTTCATTCATTTTCATAGGAAGATAAGGTGGAGGTCTATCTCACTCATTATGATGGGTTAGTTGCATGAATATAACTACATGAGACATGATTCTTATCTTGATATGTAGATCAACTTCCACTCAATGGGTTCAGGCCATTAATTATGCAGATTTCCTTTAGTCTTAGATGTATTGCTAGGGATTGAGGCCAAATTAGGTTAAAATCAAAGGAGAGAAGATTTTTACATCTTCACACATTATTTTTTTCATTAGAGAGAGGTTTTTAGGTATATGCTTTTGATGAAGGGTTCTATAAATTTTCAAGATATAGAGATTTATAGAGCCATTTTTAGACCAAAAAGACCACTTTCAATACATTTTATTTCTAGTCTTGCCTCTTTTGAGTCACATAAAAGTTTTCATTGCCATACATAATTGTTTGCTTTTTGAAATTTCTTCTACATTATTCTAGGACCTTATTCTCTAAATTTTTAGCCTCTATCAAAATCTGAGGGAGTCAAATCAAGTATTTATCTATTTATTTATCTTGTTGATTCTTGAATTAAGTTACTATGACTCATCTTCCTTATTTCCATAACATAAGTAGAACATAAATTTTTATTTACTATATTAGATCATAATTACCTTTGTGCCATCATTTCAGTTGGTTGGTGTAGTAATTTAAATTCATGTGTGCCCTCCACACGAAATAATTTCTTTCTATATATGTTTCTTGATTTATTTTCTTTGTATACTTATTGTATATTATTCCTCTCTTGATTTTCCTCAACATAATGTATTTATATGCTTGTTTCTTGGCATGCATTATTTTTCCCCTGTGATTTATGCTTTCATTATATACTCATGTCACATGCTTGTGCTTATTTTTTGTGTTAAGTTAAATTTTTATACTTCTTATTAATATGAGTGTGGTGTGCCTAATTTGTTCTTGGTGTGATTTCCCTACTTATTTGTTTATTTTTTGTTATTATATGTGCCATGATATTTATCATGCATGGTGGTTCCTTGATTTTCCATGATTGATATCATGCAGGTGTTATTGTTCATTTTCATATGTTTCCATATTTCTTACCATGGATATATTGGGTTAATGTTACATGTGTATGGCTTACTTTGATATATATACTATATTTGGGTATGTTACTTTAGTGCTCCATTAGTGTATCTTGTTTACATTGGGACATATCATTGTTATTCTTAAATTTACTATATATTTCCCAAAAAGAGGGATAATATGTTTACACTTAAATTGAATATATCTTTCCCACATGGGAGAATTATCTTATTATTGTGCTTAAATTACTTATATATTTACCACAAGGGGAAACCCATTACTACATTTCCTTATTCACTTTGACTCAGAATTACATAAGTTGAGTTACCTATTAAATTCATGTTTTCCATGATGACATCTTACTATGTTACATTTTAGTAATTTATTTTTTCTTATTTTACACATGGTACATGTAGCAATTATTTTGAGATATATCATTCACATATTCATTGTATACCTCAAAAGGGGGACATATGACCTAATTATCTTACCTATCTAAGATTCCAGTTATAAGATGATACAAAACATAATTTTCTTGCTCCCATGTATAGAATAAATAATATGGTGGTGTATAGCATATTCCACTTGGTATCCTTAATGAGACATATGTTCAAAAACACTTTATATTTTGATATATGGATTTCATAGAGATAGCTTCATAGTTTCCACTAAACAAGGTGTATTCATTCAAAATTTTCACTTCTTTTGTTGAATGTAATTTTTCTTGATTTAAAATGTATATAGACATTTTATCAATTGAAAATGTTTATGTTATATTTTAAGGACACTAATTTTCATAATTTAGACACAAGAGTGTCAATGTTTGTTCTCATATATTCATGACTTTACATATTGGTAAATAAGATGCTCAAATCATATTCTAAGGAATATGGATTTCTTGTTATTTTTCACAGGCCACTAGACTTGGACTCCATGAGGACATGACCTCTCTTTTCCTTTTAATTTTATCATTCATATATTGAATTTAAGAATAGTTATAGGTTTCATTTGCAACATATTCTATGATCCCTCCTAGGTTCACTTGTTTGTTTTACTTTTATATGTATACAAATATGCACATCAAAGTGAGTCATTATGTATACACCTAATTTTTTGTTCAACAATAGTTTTAGATGTCAATTTGTATTGTGGGTCCCTTTAACCCTTGGTTATATTTTTTTGGTCTTTCTATCCCTTTTTTCACTTTCTCACCCTTTATGTCAACTTGTGTGCTAATATGATCTTAATTTGAATTTGATACACACACACACATGTAAGAAAATTAGTGCATCTATGATAATAAGGAATGAGTGATAATATTTATAAGAAAATGTAAGGACTAATAATAAAAAATATAATATAAAAAATGAAGTGCTTATGGTAAATTTAATTTGAAGTCTTCATATTGCATCATTATCATTTTCTCATGCTAGTGAAAGGTAAATTAGGATTAAGGCTTACATCACCACAATTACTTGTTGAATTACATTGAGTGATGGTTTTAAACTTTTTAGGGATAGGGACTTGATTAAGATAATACCATCAATGAATACACCATTATTTAAGGTTTTCTAATGTATTTTGAGTTGATTAGGGTTTTAATAAAGGAGACTAAATTCCTAGTGATCAATAAACAAGTTATAAAAAATTAAGTGAGGTTTTAAAGTGAAGGAGTAGAGTATTAGATTCATCAAAATGGTTTTGGGAAAGGACACAGTGACTAAGAGTGTAGTATAAAAATTAGAATTGTAGCAGTCCACTCCTAATCAAAATTTCAAAGTTATCATTTTGCTTTGAAATTTTTGGTTTATGTTTGCCTTGGTTCTTAGACCTCTTATGAATATTGTTCTAAGTTAATTGTGTGTTTATTGATTATAAATTCATGTTAGGCTCTTATTGACATGTTTATCCTATGTTCTAGGTCTAATTTGCCTCTTTTTCTTTTTATTTTTGATCAAATCTCACCTTTACATTATCTCAAGCCCTTAAATATACCACCAATCAACTTAAAATACCAAAAACATATAAAATGGATATTTTTTCCTTGATAGAACCTAAGATGCTCTCAAAATGTAAAAAACATTGTTTATTTGCTTTCTTGGTCTTTTCTCAAGGGCGTACATTATGGTCATAGTCCCTTCTTCCTATGGGTTGCTTTAGACCTTTCCTCATTTCTTTGGTATTTGTGTTCCATTTTATTGGATTTCCTTCCTTTTGTGTGTGAACTTCACACCAATAGGGTCTTGATTTGAAGTTAAGAGTTGCACGCGTGCACACACACACACACACACACACACACACACACACACACACACACACACACACACACACACACACACACACACACACACACACACACACACACACACACACACACACACACACACACACACACATGCACGCGCACACACACACACACACACACACACACACACACACACACACACACACACACACACACACACACACACACACACACACACACACACACACACACACACACACACACACACACACACACACACACACACACACACACACACACACACACACACACACACACACATGCACGCACGCACGCACATGTGCATTAGTGCATATAGGACAAGAAATAAGACAATAATTGAAGGAGAAAAAGAGTGATAATAAGTCATGAAAAGGTCTATAGTAATAAGGAAAATCAAATTTCAAGGTTCATCATATATTTCTATTCAAACTTCATATTTCATCGTTACCTTTACTTATGTATTGAAACATCATATAAGGATTAGGGCTTGCATCACCATAATTACTTCCTAAACTTTGTTGAGTTTTGGTATCCCAATTTCCTAAGAATAGGGATTTCACTAAGGCAGGGTCCTTACTAACTCTAAAAAAAATTAAGGTTATGCAAGGCATTTTAAGCTAATTAATTTAAAGAAAGAAGAAGGATTTATAGGTGTCCAAAATATATTCTTATAAAACAAGGAAGATGTTTGCAACATAGGAGTAAAGGAACACAATAGTCTAAAAAAAAATTAAATGCATAATTCTATGATCATAAACTTTGATCGTAGTCAGAATTTTTAAATTATCAATTTCTTTTAAATGTTTTGGGTTATGCATGCATTAGTTCTTAGACCTATTTTCCCCTTATTTCAAACTCAATTAGTCTACATTTTTTTTAGATTCATTATTATTAGCATAACCCTTCCTTTTTGAATTTTAATTATTTAAATACTTTCCTTTACCACAATTAGGTTTTAGATATTTTATGCTTTCATAGTTCATACAAATGAATATTAAAACTTTTAGAATAATGATGTTCCTAGTTTTTCCTCTATGTTTTGGATCACCACTTGTGATCCATTTGTCACAATTAGTTTCATTTTTTTTATGTTTATTTAGGAAAAACTTGTTTTGATATGGATTGCATATTTTTAATGGTTTAGTGTATTTTGTTGTTGATGTTAAACCATTTTACCAAACTACATTATGTATTTATTGGTTATTGATGTAATTTAGGCTTTATTGGCACGTTTTGATAGTATATGTCATACTTGACCCCTTTCATCTCTCTCTCACTGGTCTTTCCATTCACCTTTTCCTTTTATGTGTTTTTGGTGATCATACAAAGTACATTTTGGGGGGAGTGTATTGTGTGGGTATGTATGGGTGCATATATGTCCTATAATCTCATTTTTTCATATTTTTACCCTTATGTGTAAATTTACATGTAAATAGGGTTCTAATTTGAATCCAAGATTTCTAAAAATACATAGGTGTATTAGTGAATTTAATAAAATTAAACAATCAATAAACATAGGCAATCAATGCAAGAATATATAGAAGATATCAAATAATAATCTAAAAAGCATTTAAAATTTATTGTTCACTTCATTATATAAGAGATAAAGCATTTATATAGAGTTCATTAGAATTAAATATCATTATAGACATTGGACTACTTGGTTGAAATTCATTTTACTTAGTGTGATGTGATTTATATTGTATATCATTGAGGGGCTTGATGAATATTCAAACACACCCAAAAACAAATCATTTTCCTTATCCTTTACAAGTCCAACTGTCCTATTAGGGTTTGAAGAAGAATATCAATTTCCTAAATATTATCATGAAAATTAATAAGAGTTAACAAGAGTTTTAGAGTCCCAGACTTGATGAATTCATTTGTAAAATCAAAATTTTCCTATTTACCATAAATTTCAAGTCCATAATTCTGGTTATTAGACATGTGGAGTGTACAATTATGGGAAACTACTTAAGTCACTATGAGTTTTCTAGGTTCTCACTATGTCAAATTGTGATGACATTTTTTATATTACATAAAAATTATGATACTTCATTAACCCTTCTCTTTTTCAATATTACCTTAGAATTGAATTAGTAATTAAGTGTAAATTTATGGGTAAATGTATTACACTTTTATGTAAAACCTTTTCCACATATTATAGCTCATCCCTAGACTAATCCACACATCTAGCTTAGATGTCTTTGATCCTCAAAAAAATTCACTCTTTCAGTATAATCTTGCTCATCGATAGTGTCTGAATCTATCGTTCAAGTCTTCATGCCAAATAAGGGTTAGTTTCTAAAATTTAAATTCAACTAATAGTTCATTCAACACATTTTACCAGTCCCATCTAAAGGAATTCCAAAATAATCACTATAAAGCCACATTTTCAAGACATTTGTTCACTAGAAGCTCATATTATTGAAAATCACTAGGATATGTAACTACACATTGAGAGAAAAGCATTTATTCTTCCTAATTATAAGCCCACATAACCCTAGTATCCCTAAGCTAAGTTTGAATACACTTCCAAGGTCACAGGTCATTTTTGAAGCATTTAATCACATCAGGATTGCACCAACATATAGCATTACACTAGTTTTTTACACACACCATCATAGCATGGGAGAGTTACATGGAGTTTGACCCTTTTTAGAGTATTGGTATGTATTCAATGCTTAACACACTAGGTGTTGAGGTCAAACACAAATCATTCATTAACCCCTTTTCCCATTTATTCATTTTTTCCTCATTACCTATTGAGTTAGGGTTACAAGTGATTAAGAAGTCATATAGTGGATTCTATAGTGAATTGTACAAATCTAATCATGCACACAAGACCTATAGGTAAAGGCATACTAATCTAATTTTAAATAGAAAGTTATAAATCTACTAGACACCAACATACCCTACAGACACTAGTGTAGTCCAGCCTCATCTAAATAGCATGACCTTATGCCAAGTAGATGTGAATCCTTGTTCCTAATTCACATTGACCTCACATAGTCATACAATAAATTTCACAAATACACTTACAATCTTGCATATCTAATTTATAGATAAGTTTTTATTCTTTGGTACTTTCCATTTTTATAATATTACTAAATTTAACAAGTTACAAATTAATTTTTGTGATTCATTGCATATATTTAACATTATGCCTTTACTCGGTAGTTTATCATAATTATGACAAATTCTTTTAATCATAAATTTGATAAAATATATTGGTGAACCCATCTTTTGATTAAATATTAAAAAACCCTAACCATTCATATTTTTATGATTTTTTCCTTATTCTTTTTTTTCCAATTGTTATATTAGGGTTTTTAGATTTTATAAATTCTTTGATACAACAATATTCCTTTTCTATTTCATATTTTATGGAATCTAAGAAAGTTGTTTTTATCTCTCCTATAATAAGTACTAGACTAAGTGGTACTCAAGTTGAACATACTTATATTTATATCGATAAGGCACATAAGATGGATAAGAACAAGGGTATATCTAGACCTTCTAATATCAATGCATAGGTTGAATATGTAGAAGTGTTTGATAATACTTCCAAATATGAACAATATAATCAAGATAACACTACCCTTCAAGATGATTATCAATCTATCATTACACATATAGGTGATGAAAAACCATAGTCTAATAAATTATAAATTATTAATAGCTTTCGAGAGGCAATCCATGAACAACATCAAGATTATCATACAATTTTACAAACTTTTTTAGACATAAAAAGAGAAAGTATGGCTAGTAAATCTAATACTTCCACTATTATGGGGTCTTTACCTATCTCAACACCATTCAATACAACCTTTATTTTAAATCCTACCATGGGGAAACCCAAGGGTTTCAACAAATCAATATACCAATTCCACTATCATTTAAGACATCACCATTGGTTAGTACACACTCTCATCCTGATGTACAATCCCTTATGCAGACTATTTAAGTTTTGAAAACTAAGGTGTTACAAATGGAATAAAGTGCTTCAAAGCCTAATCAAATCCTTGATTCACAAAATTTAATGCATACTCCATTGGCTTAGCATATTTTTTTATATATTTTACCAACTATTTTTGTCACACCTAGGATTACACTATGTGATGGAAATGTTGATCCTGAACAACATTTGAGATAATTTCATGCAACATGATTGGACTATATGTCTAATGACAAATTTTTGACCAAATTATTCCCTAAAATTTTAAGATAATATGCACTCAGATGGTTTTATGATTTACCACATCAGTTAGTTCATGCATTCAATCTTTTGGTATATTTGTTTTTATTGGCCAAAATTGGCCTACATACAAAAATTTTACCTAGATGGATTAGGACATTCTCTAAGACCATTCAGTGACCTTTTGCCTTCATGACCGGTCTCTTTCTAGCCCTGACTTGATGATGCAGTGTAGGATCTTGGAAGGTCTTGGTATGGTGTGGGGAGCTATGCAAAGTCCTTATGCAGTGGAGGATCTAAAGGTGGAAAGTGAATATTAACTTCATTTCCCTACATCATTGTACTTTCACTCTTTGGAAACACTTTACCGAGGTTTAAGGTAAATTTGGAGATTTTAAGGTAAAGGTCTAGAAATGGGCCTAAAGTTACAAGTGAAGGATCTAGTTGGTTTCGAAGTTGTTTGAGCATTCAGGCTAAATAAGGAGGTTTGTACAAAGTGTCATAGATTCTAAAAAGTCAAAAATTATATCTAATGAATCTAATTTTCCCAAAATA
This sequence comes from Torreya grandis, assembly GCA_037957365.1. Taxonomy (NCBI): domain Eukaryota; kingdom Viridiplantae; phylum Streptophyta; class Pinopsida; order Cupressales; family Taxaceae; genus Torreya; species Torreya grandis. The sequence continues at coordinate 3,099,522 of JARHVA010001080.1, forward strand.
CCCTCAAAAGTGCATTAGATGACTTGAGGAGCTTTTAAATAGAAATGTTAAGTGAAAAAGTGAATTTTTGGAGAATTAAAATTGGTTTTAACTTCCTTCCACATCCTAATTGTGTTTTTCCCTTATTTAGACATGTTTAATACCATTTTAAGTCATTTACAGTGGAAAGGAGGAGTTTGGATGTAAGAAGATGCATTTTTGCACCTTTCTTAACCATGGTTAAATAGGTTTTTGAGGGTTTTTTCTTAGCATAAAAGCTCAAATATAATATTAATGAATCCATGGTGTCCCTAATATCCCCTCTTAGGCTTCTAAAATCATATCTAAGCATAATAACTAGCAGAGTTAAGGAAAACCTATTGGCTGCAGACTAGGCATGAAATAGGTTTTCTGTCATTAATGGAGCTTCAAGAATCTCATAAGCTTTCCAAAAGGAAGGAAAGGTCAATTAAATAATGAAAAATATTTTCCAATATTTGGATTTAGAATTTAGGCCTTTGGTTCTTCATGTTAAGGGAAAACCATTTTAGTGCAGGCTTGGATAGCTCATCAAGGGGGGTGGTTTTTGTCTTGTACTTCTCTATCCTAACAAATTAGCTCTCCCAACTCTTGGAGAAGTTAAAGGGGTATCCTAATAACCTTATAAAAGTGTTTTAAATTTAACAAAATTCTATAGCCTCACATACTAATAGAAAACCATTGACTAGCTCTTGAGTACCTTCAAAACCCAAGGGATAGGTTTTTCTTAGTTTTGGCCCTTTAGTGCAGAAGCTAGTCAAAAAAATCAAGAAGACAAGGGAAACCTAGTACAATTCAATCATTAAGATAAATTTTAAATGATAATAAACTTTGTATTTTATCTTATTAACATAAATAAGGTAGTTTTTTGAAGATTAAGGTAACTTATGTTTCATTGTCTCTCCCTCATCCTAATCAACCTTATGACAAAACCAATGTTCATTCAAGAAATATGGACTAAGAAAGAAAGTATAGGTTATTGGCCCATTTTAAATCATAATATCTAATTATAAAATATTATCTCAATTTTTAGAATCACATATCCAATCTCCACCTATAGCCAAGGTCATAGTACATATGCAACTTTTGTTGAGGTCAAGTTCAAAGAAAGGTCTATGGATTGAGGATTATGAAGTAAATATTTCACTCTATACAAGAGAAGAACATCATATTCATGTTTTTTATCATCCTTAAATTCTTATAGCATCCAATCCTACACTCAGTTCATACAAACCCTAAATGTGTACCTACACCATGAGGATCTAATAGTGGCATGAGGTCAATGTGTGTTATAAGGCAAGAAATAAAATCTTAAGTTTGGAGTTTGAGTTATGGAGTTAGTAAAGGTGATGATGAGAGATAAAATTTAGAGTCATTTAAACCAACCTTACATCTTTAAGTAACTCATTTTTAAGTACAAGCTCCATAGACACCTACAACCATCCTTTAAAGGTGAAGCAGTGTCATGAAGTGGAGGACGGTATCCAAGTAGAAGAAGGTCTAGGTCTTAAAGGTTAAAACAAGTGAAGAACTATATGAGAATATATTTTAAACTTTAATAATAATAATAATAATGGTGATTATATATTCACTCAAATTCACTACCTCCACACATATTCCAACAAGGTTCACATCCTCATAACCCTACAGCTAAGCCTAAAATAGAGTTTAGAGGAAAAATGCATGGAAGAAAGACACCACATACCATGAAGATGGTTTTCAAGGAGAGAATAACTTGAAATAGGCATAATGAAATGATGTTTAGTTGAGTAAGGATGATATATGGATGGTGTTTCAATCTAAGGAAATGTTGACATGAACATTTAGTGTATATAGTGCCTCTTAACCAAGATTAACCTTAAGATAATTTACAAATGATACTTAGTGTATGGATGATGGTGTGGAATGATACAAGTGTGTCAAGGTATAATATAGACATTTACTATGGCTTAAGGACCTCATTAAAAATTAAATTAGTGAAGCACATCTACATGACCATAAATCACCACCTATAGGGGTCTCCAAACATTGATGACCACCTACATCCATATGTAGAACTTTGAAGAATAACCTTGAGAGATGGAAAACAAGTCTGTATTCTAGGAACATGATATGGACCTCATTAATTCTATTAGGTTTTCCAAAACCTCAATAGTCACTAATGAGTGAACACACACATTCTTTAAGGTACATTAGCATTTGTAGGGGTCTTCAAGCAAATAGTCATCTATAACTATACTAATGTATGCTAAAGAAGGATGGTGGTAGTGTTTGATTGTAGGTCATAATATATTATAAAATATAAAGTATTCCAATATATTAAAAACCAATATGGAATTGGTTTTACATTGATAAAAACCATCTTCAAGTATGTAAAGAAAAATGACTACCTACAACTGCATCTTGGCTTGAACTGGCAAGTGAGTGATGGGTGAACTTAGTTTTCATTATAGTGATAGTGAAGGTAAGATGGAATAAAATAAGAATCCTTTGAGGTTTTTTAAATATAAAAAATTGTTTCAAAATGTATGAAGAGGTCTTTAAGAGATCATACACATAATAGTGTTAAGAAGCTCATTGACCTAGTGTGCTCTCAAAAACATCGTATGGATATATCCTTATGAAGGTTGTAGGGTTATATAAATATATGAATATGATAAATTAAATATAAATATTGATATCATAAAACTCTAAAAAAAAAATATGGTGGTAAATCATATCCAAGGTTGAGAAAATGATTTCAGAACACACATAGTCATAAGCTTGAGGGCTAATTTGGAGAAGATTTGAAGAGTTGAACATGCTAGAGAGGTGATATAACCTCAAAATTTGGTACATAGGGTACTCATAAACATAAATATTACTCTATGTTTTTCCATTGACAATATATATAATGGATATACCCCATGTTTTGTCTTATATATGAGGCACTCTCTAAGTAAAACATAGGCAACCTAGGCTAGTCTTGGAAAAAGTTATGACATTTGAGCATCTACAGGTAGATTTAGACTCTAAAATTTATTTAAAATGATATAAATTACCATATAAATATTTATATTCCATAATTAAGGCCACATTATTAGTGTAAGCATCCATTTTTTGTCACATACCTCCTAGAGTCATTCACACAGGCAACCCACTAGCTAGTTTTGAGAAATTTTAGTTTTAAGGACTCTATAGGCATAATCCAAATATGAAAATTGATATAGGTGGTGATAATGAGCATTTATAATTTTAATTTATATTATTTAGGTCATATTAATATTGTAATCAACTATTTTTTTATCGTAGTCCTATGTTTGTTTGTTGACAATCAACATGGAGCTAGACAGAGTTCTTAGAGGGCTATAAGGTATGACAAATGGTTTGAACCTCATGTGAAAGTTTGTAATACAATTTAAGTTTATTTTAATTATTATCACACCTGATGAGAGTAATCAAATTCATAATTTCAATTATAAACATGAATAAGTGCAAATTTTAAAAATTCAAGATTTTGGCATGTAAGTGGAGAATCTGAAAAAGCATTTTTAAGAGGTTTAAAGGGTTGGATGTGAAATATAATGATTGGTTAAGTTGTGGTATCACTTAAAAGTTATAATTTAAAAATTAATTAGGTATTTACACCTCATAAATCTTGAGATACACCTTTTTCTCTCTTCCTAGGTTTCTTGGTTCTTATTTTTTGAGCATGTATTAGGTCTAAATATGTGATTTCAGTTGGTTTTTATGGTTAAGAATTGAAAAAAATGATTGTAATAGTTGTGAGGTTACCCCTTTGTCATAATAAAAAAATAATTAATTATTATTACCTCATAAAACTCTATAAAATGGAAAAATTTAGAGCTACACATGCTCAAAATTTTGACAAGGCAAATTGAGGCAACCCCAAAAGATGCATTTTTTGAGTTCTACTCAATGAAATGACTTGAAATTTGATATGAGAGTATTTTTTGGTGTCATTTAAGTTTTAAATTTTTTTCAATTCTCATAATTTACTTTATTATATATAAAATTTCATATTATATTTTTGATAAACAAGCATGTCAAGAATGATCACTTAACTACTCACACCTTGGACTGAGAAACTAACTGTGCATGCATTGATACATATATATGGTAGGATTATTTTTAAAATTCATAAATATTTTTGGAAACAAATTTTTTTAAATAATTTTTAAGACTTGGCATAGAACATAGTGAACTACGAAGATCCTTAATCTAGCTCTGAAGATGCTTCATCGAGTTACGAAGATGTTCTATTGAAGCTTTGAATATCTGCATAAGTAGATCCTAAGATGATATATTAATATATGAATATGTTATGTTTAAGCTATAAATATATTACAATCAAATTTTAATATATTTTTTTGAATCTTTGAAGATCCACCCAGGTAGTTTTGAAGACATTTTGATGAAGCTACCAAAGACCCTATTTTGACCAATTTTGAGTTTTTGAGCTCATAATCCCATGAAATGACCTATAATCACTTTTAAATAACCTATATAATATGTTTTAATCTTTAAATCTCATTTTTGACCTATTTTATAGAATAAATTGACACGTATGAGTGCTTAAGAGGCCCAAAATGACCTAAAAGCCCATTTTTATAGGTCTTTAAAAGATGAAATTGTATAAATGCATGGAGAAAGCCTAATGGGACTTTAATAATAATTATATGTCACTAGGATCCCTTCTCAATATATTGTATGGTGATTTTCTAAGCTAAAAGGCCAAAAACTCAAGTTTTCTAATGGTTTGTGAAGGGTTGCAAGTTTAACTTTGGTTTTTACCATTGTTGAAGGTCTTGAAGGTAGCATAAAATTTAATTTTCTTCCTCATCGGAATGATATGGATGCCTAAAAGCCCAAAATCCTTGTATAGTTCCAAAATTGGATCTCATGGTGACAAATTACCTTGAAAGTAAGTTTAGGATAACTAGTTAAAGATGGATTGAGCTTGAGGACCTCCATCAATGGAGTCCAAAGGATTTGTAGGTTCCATGGTGTCTTTTTCAGGTTAGAATAACAAATATGAGTGGGTAAAAATAATAAAACACAAAATTTAGCCCTCAAATTCAGTGCAAGCATCAAATGATAGAGTGACTAAGCCATGTTGCCAAGTAGCTTCTAAAATCCAAGTGGAGATGGGGCATATAAGTCAAGTGGAGGAGTTTTGGGGAGTTGAGGAGAAATATGGAACATTTAAGAAAGATTATAGATGTTTGGAAACTTTTTTCAAATTAATGGAGCATGACATCATCTTCCTCAAGCAAATTTTGTCCTCTAATGCCTTTTTAGGCCAATAAGAGAGTTTGAAGACATTTTGACTTTAGAGGGTTAATTTGATAATGAGAATAGTGCATAAGTGGTTTGGAGGTTGTTTAAACTCATCTACCTTTTCCTCTTCTTTGTGGGAACTCCATTGAGGGTGGTTGATTGGAAAATATTGGTTTATGAAAGCTTTCTTCTCCTCTCCCTTCCCTTTTCTCCTATATATCCCTTTTCTTCTCCATTTTAAAGATATACTATCATTTGACAAGGTAAACCCCCATCAAAATTTGTAAAAAAAACCTCTTGAAGTAATAAAACAACTTATTTTACCTATCTCTTTGCCTACATCTATTTTTATAGTCAAATTGTGCATGATTTTTTTATGGAAGAGTGTTCTTCCTTGGTGATTGTCCTTCTTTCTTACTTTTTTGTAGGTATTTCAAGGTGTTTATAGGTCTAAATTTATGATTTTTGGTCACTGATGAAGATATACTATGAGTTTTGATACTCCTCCATATTTCACCTCTTGTCTAGGGAGCCTAGTTTAGAAATATTGATGAAAAATGACTAGTTTAAGAGATTATATGAGTGAGGGTTCTTTTTTAGCTTCCTTAGTGCTAGTTTCAAGCAATTTGGAGTGTCTTTTAGTTTGGTGCATCCCCCATTTTATGATTTTAATTATCTCTTGTAGCTCTTGTTACCTTTTTCCTAATCAAAACTAGTATTTTAGGTGGTCTATTAAGAAGAACCAGCGTTCTTTGGAGGTTCAACCCCATCATATGATACCCACAACCTGGGGTTGATCCCATTTTGTAGCCTGGAGTGACAGAGCCTAAAGAACCCTCTCAAAAGGGTTAAATTATGTGTTATAAAAATTTCTAACATGCCCAATGAGACTATATTCTAAGAATATTGATTGATATTGATGTTGGTCTTGATCCATTTGTATTAGTTGTTGCATCCACACTATCAACATGTGGTGACTCCTAAGAACACTTGACATTTTGGTGGTAGAGAAGTGTCTATCTTTCATACCAAAAGTGACTACAAGTTAAACTTTTAATTTTTTGAGTTACCTTTAAAATCAGCAAGAAGATTGAGGTTGCTAACACTCATCCATACTTGATAAGCTTCCCTCCTAAGCCAATTTGCAAGTCTAGCTATGCTAGAAGATATTTATTAGCCCCTTTCACTACCATGGGTGCCCCTAGAGCCTTGATTTTAGTAGATTTATATGTTTAAATTCCCTTAGACCTTAATCATTATGATCCTATCCCAATGGCAGCCTTTAAGAGTGTGCCTTACTATAAAGGAGATAACTCTACGACTCCTTATAAACACATTAGAGATATAGCCAACTTTTATAATATCCATGACATCAATGAAGAGAATGTAGCTATCAGGTTGATAGCCATATTTTCCAAGGGTAATGATCTATATTGGTATAATAACATAACTCATAACTCCATCATAATGTGAGGCCAATTAAGGGATGCTTTGTGTAAGAGGTTTGAAGACAAGAGTGACCACTTGTCACTAGCAAAATAGTTAACTATAATAAAGAGAGCTCCTCAAAAGGCTATGTAGGATTTCAAAAATAGGTTTCAAAATACATGGTACAATATTCCAATCTTTTTCAATCTTACTCCTAACTATATTTCCCTCTACTATCTAAGAGCTATCAATAGTGACATATATAGTCGATGGGGGGAGACACACTACCAAGTGCTTATAAGTGGCAATCAAAGTAGAGAATAGCCTAATACAAGTTAAAAAAATTATACCTAGGCCACCTGTTACTTTTTTTCCCTATATTTAACCACCTCCTATTGTCATTCCTCCCTTTTCTACCATTCCTCCTTTGCCAACACTTACTGCCATACATGAATCGAAACAAGAAAAAAATTTAACTAGTTAGTCTAGTGAGCTTCAAGAACTCAAGAATATGTTTCAAAGTTTTGCCGATGAGATGTTAAATATAAATAGGAATCAAAATAAATATAATATACCTTATCAACCTCCATGTCAACCTCAATAGTCTTACCAAGCCAATAAGCCACCCTTTAAGGCAAATTTCCAAGGACAAGGACAACCCAACTATGTTAGGAAAAATAATTACAATCCCAATGCTACAAGTTCTCCCAATACCTTGGTCCCTATTTAAAACAACATTTCATAAGAATAATAGGTTTTAATACCTTGGAATTATTCATTAAATCAATCCATTATCCTAAACACATAGTTCAATTAGAGTTTCAACGATCTATGGTAGTGGGGTACTAGTTATAGGTTCAACCAATCTTTCATGACTCAGAATGCAAAAGTGCTTATGATTACCAAACCATAAGAGCCACAAAAATTCCAAGGGCCTAATGAAGGACCAAACCATTTGGATTCTATGATGATCAACAATCAACAAGAAGAGTGTTATGCTTTCAATTAGCAAGCTAGTTCTAGACAAGTAAGCATTCTTATGGCAGCCAACATAAGGTTCAAGAGAAGAAACATGGAAAGGAGACAAGAAGTAGTAAGAGAGTATTCTACTCTTCATCCATTTCTAACAAAAACAAATGAGACTATTGCTACCCCAAAAGTTCCAATAACTCAAAAAAATTAGAACCAAGGAAACATCTTTGCACCCCAAAACTCACAGGTTCAAAGCACATTTTTGGCTTCCAAACCACAAGTAAAGTTTTGTGGTTTTAACATTAACATTGTTTATAAAATGAATAATTCCAATGTGAGTGTTTTATTGTGGGAAATTCTTTCTATACATGTTCAAGTGGATATCCTTCAAGAAGGCTTGTCAAATATTAGTGTTTCAAAAAGGCCACCAAGCAAGGAGAGTGTATTCTTACTAATGCAGCCAAATAAAATGAAGGATAGTCAAACAAAGTGGTCAAACCTCCTCCCTTATATCTTTATTTAATCATTGGTATCCCCTTGGTACATAAATGCATGGTAGATAGTGGAACAAGTACTTCATTAATGCTAAAATTAATACTAGATTAGTTTGGTTTGAAGTATGAACCCCAAGCTAAGGGGGTGTTACAGCTTGATGGATCTTATAAAAAACCAACTGGTATTATCATAGGTCTAAACTTAACCCTCAATGGTTGTCCTAGTATTTCAGTGTCTCAGGATGTAGTGGTTCTAGAGGTGCCTCCCCACTTTGCTCTATACTTATCTAAAGATTTCACAGTGAAAATTAGGAATTACTTAGTAGTAGATTAGTCCTATATGGATTTTAAGACAAGGTATGGGACCAAGGTGTCTATCAATATTTTAACCTATTACCCAATTTCACATTGATCCTTATGGGCCAAGTAGCCCAAACATCAATTGTACTATTCCAGATGAAAAAGATGGCCTTATTGGTCAAGAACTAAACACTCATTTGAGGGGATACCTGATGTATTATTTGATGAGTTATGGAGTGTGAATCAACTACTTGATCCTTTGGGATGTGTTGAAGAAACAAACATGGGATTTTATTGCATGTATGAAGAAAGTGATTTCATGCCATCCCTCACTAGGCCACAAGAGGATACTAATCGATTATGGAAGATGTTCTTTAATTATTTAAGGAGCAATCATGGAGTAGGGGTAGATGTAATGTTGATATCTCCCTCTAATGACAAATACTTTTTAGCATACAAGTTATAATTTAGTTGTTCTTGAAATATAGCTGAATATGAGGGCCTCATCCATGGTCTTCATTGGGCCAGTAAGAGGGGGATAAAAAAATTATAGGTATATAGGGATAGTGAGCTAATAGTACATCAGATGATAGGTCAAAATATGACCAATAACCCCTTAATGAATTCCTACAAACATATAGTGTGGGACCTACTTGAAGATGTTAAAGCCTTCAACATATAAATAGTGCCAAGAGAGCAAAATCAGCATGTTGATAGGTTGATAGTAGTAGGGGCTTAGTTTTACATTCTAAATGTTTTGAAGAGGCATAAAATACAACCACATGTCAAAGTGATAGTGAGACCATTATTTCTAGATAATGAAGCTCACTAGCAAGTCTTTGATAGCAACAAGGAGATTATTTGTTTCCTTCAACAAGAGGTAGAATTCTCCTCAACAAATCAAATTAAACTTCAATAGTATTATGAGGACTAAATCATTCAACTAAAGTCAAATAAATTTCCTAAAGGGTTGGTCACCCTTGAGGGTCTTTTCCATGAAGGAGATCACATGAGGAAGGACAAGGTAGTTATGACTACTGATGAATAAAAATATGAGAGAGTCCTCATATTCAAGGACAAGCTTCTCAAACTTGGAAAGGTGAGAAATGAGGAATAAAAACATGCATTTATTAAGATTTGTATGGAATACTCTGATATTTTCACTTAGGAATATATTGATCTAAGAGGTTTTGATGCCAAGCTAGCCCAACCATAGAGTTAGAGACAAATGTGAAGCATGTTAGGTAGAATCAAATGCTAATCAATCCAAATATTGAAGAGCTAATGAGAAAATATTTAACCAATTTTATTGAGTCTAATATCATTTTTCCTATCAAGCACTCCTCATGGGTGGCTAACCTGGTGCCTGTGAGAAAGAAGAATGGTGAAATCCAGTTATGTGTGGACTTTAGAGACTTGAATAGGGTTTATTTGAAAGGCCACTACCCCATGACATCCATGGAGTAACTCCTTAAAATGTTTACTATTTTAGAATATTTCTCTCTATTGGATGGATACTCAGGGTATAACCAAGAGCTAGTCAGGGAAGAAGACCAATACAAGAATACATTCACCACAAAGTGGGGCACCTATACTTATAAGAAGATGAATTTTGGCCTCTCAAATTTTGTAGATAATTTTCAAAGATCCATGGACAAGTCTTTCCATGGTTTGCTCAATCAGATGGTGCTTGTGTACTTGGATGACATAACAGTCTTCTCCAAGAAAGCTAGTGACCACTTGGACCACTTGAGGCTGATCATTGAAAGGTGTAGAGAGTATGGGATCTTATTGAATCCCAATAAGTGTATGTTTTCTATTTATGAGGGTAAAATCTTAGGGCATATTATCTTAAATTAGGGACTAACTATTGATCCTGATAGAATTATTGAAATCTCAACCTTGTCCTTGCCCAAGAATAATAAGGGACTTCAAAGTTTCCTTGGAAAGATAAACTTTGTAAAAATGTTCATACATGGTTTTACAAGCTTGGTTAAACCTATCACTTCTCTGTTGAAGAATAATCAGGTGTTCACTTAGATAAGAGAAGGCAAAGCAAGATTTGAAGCTATCTAATAGGCCATTTCTCAAGCACCTACACTAATGAATCTTGACTTCTCAAGATATTTCATCTTGTATGCCTTTGCCAACATTGATAACATATTATCTATATTGATTCAAAAGAATGAAGAAGGGATTAAATAACCAATTGCATTTTTTAGCCAAGGGCTTGAAGGGTATGAAAAAAGGTACACTTTCATAGAGAAACAAGTCCTTGTAGCTATGATAAGTCTAAAATAGTTGAGGCTTATGCTATCCAAAATAAAAATATACCTTATGGTGTCTCATCTTGGAGTGAGAAACTTCCTTCTCAAAAAGGACCTAAATGAGAAGAGGGTTAGTTGGATTACAAGAGTCATGGAATATGATGTATAAATCAAATTCACTAAGTTAGTAAGAGGTAAAGGCTTATGTTAACACATGGTTTTTAACCTTCATGAAGAGAAAGAGGCTTTTTTGGTGACATAAGATAGCCTACAGATAGCTACAACTCCACCTCACACTAGTTGGGTATAGGACATGGAAATTTTCTTACTAATAAGTGAGTGTCCTCAAGGTATGGATAGGACAAAGAGGAGATACTTCATACTTCATTCCATACCTTATGCTTTGATTGATGGGGTTATCTTTAGAAAATAACTCAATAGGGCATATATGATAATCAAATGACTAGACTCTTGGAGCAATTCCATGATGGAGTTGCAAGAGGTCATTTTGCCCCAAGAACTACAGCTAGAAAAGTAATGAGGGCTGGTTATTATTGGCCTATTCTCTTCAAATATTCATATTCATGGGTGATTAAATGGAAAATGTGTTCTCTCTTTGTAGGCAAGCAAAGTTTGGCAACCCTTCCTCTTAATCCCATTAATGTATAGAATCCCTTCATGCAGTGGGGCCTAGACTTTATAGAAATGATCAATCCGCCTTCTTGTGGAAGACACAAGTGGGTACTCACTACCACTAATTACTTCACTAGGTGGTAGAGGCAATTATTCTAAAATTGGCCAATGAAACATTAGTATTGGACATTTATGATAGAATAGTGATAAGGTTTATTGTACTAGCAAACATCATTTTAGATAACACCTTAGAATTTATTGGCATAAAGACAAGTGAATGGGCACTTCAACTAGGCATCTACCTTATCACATCCTCCAATTACTACCCCCATGTCAATGGAATTGTAGAGTCAATAAATAAGAAATTGATAAGAATAATCAAGAGGACTATAGAGGAGAACTAGAGAGTGTGGCATTCAAAGTTAAGGACAACCTAATGGACTAATAGAGTGACCCCCAAGGTTGCCATTATCAATTCACCATTTGTCCTAGTATATGGGAGAGAATCCAAGTTTCCCATGTCTCTTGAGTTACCTACCTTGGAGATAGCCCATCAGCTCGAGTTGATGGAGAGTGAACCTATGAGTGTGAGGATGGCAGAGCTCATGGAGCTTCAAGAAATGAGGGATCTTGTAATGAATACAATAGAATCATATCAAGCTCAAGTCAAGAAGGCCTTTAACAAGATATCCATAGTAAGAGACTTTAATGAGGGTGATCTAGTCCTCAAGTGGGATTCAAACAAGGCTAAGTCAGGCAACCATACCGAGTTTGATAGCTTGTGGAGTGGACCATACTTGATCCATGGATGAAAAAAAATAATGCCTTTCAGCTTGCCAATTTGGATGGAGAGGTGTTACTCATCCCATTTAATGGAATTCATTTAAAACCTTATTAATAAAATAAGGTTATATCCTTGTACATATTATAGTATATTTTATTGTTTTCTTCCAAGTGCCTTGTGCACATTTCCCTTTTATTATGTGTTTCCATTTCCTACGTGCTTTGAGCACATTATTGTTTAGTTTTGGGTTATCCAAGCTCAAGTCAAGAAGGCCTTTAACAACATATCCATAGGAAGAGACTTTAAGGAGGGTCATCTAGTCCTCAGGTGGGATTCAAATAAGGCTAAGTCAAGTAACCATACTAAGTTTGATAGCTTGTGGAGTGGACCATACCTGATCCATGGATGAAAAAAAATAATGCCTTTCAGCTTGCCAATTTGGATGGAGAGGTATGACTCATCCCATTTAATGGAATTCATTTAAAACCTTATTACTAAAATAAGGTTACAGCCTTGTACATATTATAGTATATTTTATTATTTTCTTCCAAGTGCCTTGTGCACATTTCCCTTTTATTATGTGTTTCCCTTTCCTACATGCTTTGAGCACATTATTGTTTAGTTTTGGGTTATCCTTTCTATTTTGAGATTTACAATTAGAAGTTTTGTATCTTTGTGATCAGTTAAAAACCAATTTGAGAAAGACTTTTGTGACCCCATAAGTTCAATAAATAGACTAAAGAAACTAGTCTTTTGCATAGACAGGCATGCGATCCCAAGAGGTCACCAAAAAATTTGGCCAAAATTGGCTTACATACGAAACTTTTGCTTAGATGCATCAAGCCACTCTCCTAGACCATTTATTGACCTTTTGCCTTCATGACTAATCTCTTTCTAGCCCTGAGTTGATGATGTAGTATAGGATCTTGGAAGGTCTTGGTGTGGTGTGGGGAGCTATGCAGAGTCCCTATGTAGTGGAGGATCCAATGGTTTAAAGTTAAGATGAGCTTCATGGCCCTACATTAGTGTCTTTGTACTCTTTTGAAATACTTTACCAAGGTTTAAGGTAAATTTAGAGATTTTAAGGTAAGGCCTAGAAATTGGTTTTAAGCTACAAGTGAAAGATCTAGTTGGTTTATAAGGTGTTTGATAATTCAAGAGAAAGGATGTTTGTACAAAGTGTCAGAGATTCTAACAAGTCAAAAATGATGTCTAACGTAGCTAATTTTCTCAAAAGACCCTCAAAAGTGCATTACATGACTTGAGGAGCTTCTAAATAGAAATGTTAAGTGAAAAAGTGACTTTTTGGAGAATTCAAATTGGTTTTGACTTCCTTCCACCTTATCATGGTGTGTTTCCCTTATTTATACATGTTCAATACCATTTAAAGTCATTTAGAGTGGAGAGGAGTAGTTTAGATGCGAGAAGATATTTTTTTGGGCCTTTTTTAGCCTTGGTTGAATAGGTTTTTAAGGGTTTTATATTATTATAGAAGCTCATATATCATATGCAGGCATCCATGGTGCCTTAATATCCTTAGATAGGCCTCTAAAATTAGATCCAAGCATAATAACTAGTAGAGGTCAAGAGAACCTATTGGCTATAAACTAGGCATGAAATAGGTTTTCTGCCATTAATGGAGCTTAAAGCACCTTATAAGGTTTTGAAAAGAAATAAAAGGTCACTTAAATCATTAAAAATATTGTCCAATTTTTGGATTTAGAATGCAAGCCTCTAGTTCTTCATGCTAAGAGAAAAACATTTTAATGTAGTCTTGGATAACTCATCAAAGGGGGGAGATTTTGGTCTTGTACTTCTCTATCCTAAAAAATTATCTCTCCCAGATCTTGGATCACATAAATGGGTCTCAAAATAACCTTATAAAAGTGTTTTCATTTTAAGAAAACTCTCTGGCCTTACACACTAAGATCAAACCATTGACTAGCTCTTGAGTGCCTTCAAAACCCGAGGCACAAGTTTTTCTTAGTTTTAGCCCTTCAATGCAAAATCTAGCCAAGCAAATCAAGAAGACAAGGGAAACATATTAAAATCCAATCATGAAGAGAAAGTTTATAGGGTAAGAAACTTTGTAGTTTCTATTATTATCAAAAACTAAGGTAGTTTTGTGAAGATTAAGGTAAATTATGTTTCCTTGTCTCTCCTCATCCTAACCAACCTTATGACAAAACCCATGTTCCTTCAAGAAATATGGATTGAGAAATAAATCATAGTTTATTATCCCTTTATAAATAATAAGGTCCAATTATCCAAGCTATTCTCAGTCTGTATAATCACACAACCAATCTCCACCTAAAGCCAAGGTCATAGTACATCTATAACTTTTGTTGAGGTCAAGTTCAAAGATAGGTTTGTGGATTGAGGACTATGAAGTAAAGATTTCACTCTCTACAGGAGAATAACATCATATTCATGTTGGTGATCATCCTTAAATTATAATATCATCCAATCCTACACTTATTCTATACAAACATTAAATGTGTACCTACAACCATGAGGATCTAATAGTGGCATGAGGTCAAGGTGTGTTCTAAGGCAAGAAGTAAAATCTCAAGTTCAAAGTTTGAGTTAAGGATTTAGTAAAATTTATGATTATATATCTAATGGATGATTCATTAAAACCCACCTTACATCTCTAAGAAACTTACTATCAAGTACACGCTCCATAGACACCTACAACCATCCTATAAAGGTGAAGCAGGGTCATGAAGTGGAGGATGGTGTCCAAGTAGAAGAAGGTTTGGGTCTTAAAGGGTAAAAAAACTGAATAAGTCTATGAGAATATATTTTAAACTTTAATAACAAGAATGATTATTATATATTCACTCAATTTCACTACCTCTACACATATTCTAACAAGGTTCACAGCCCCATGACCCTACAGCCAGGCCTAAAATAGAGTTTAGAGGACAAATGCATTGAAGAAAGACACCACATACCATTAATATGGTTTGCAGGGAGAGAAGAACTTTAAATAGGCACAAGGAAAGGGTTTTTAGTTGATTAATAATGATAGATGGATGACGTTTCAATCTAAGTAAATGTTGACTAGAAGATTTAGTGTATATAGTGCCTCTTAACCAAGATCAACCTTAAGATAATTTGCAAATAATACTTAGTATATGGATGATGGTGAGGAATGAGACAAGTGTATAAATGCATAAGATAGAAATTTAAAATGTATTAAGTACCTCATTAAAAATTAAAGGAGTTAATCACATCTACTTTAGCATAAATCACCACCTACAGGGATCTCCAAACACTCATGACCACCTATAGCCATATGTAGCACTTTGAACAACAACCTTAAGAGATGGAAAACAAGTCTATGTTATAAGAAAATGATATGTAACTAATTAGTTTTAGGATGATTTAAAAAACCTCAAGGGTACATCAATGAGTGAACACACATCTTAAGGTACATTAGCACCTACAGGAGTCTTCAAGCAAATAGTCATCTACAGTTATACTAACATATACTAATGAAAGACGGTGGCAGTGTTTGAATGTAGTTCATAAGAGATACTTAAATATAAATTATTAAAATATATGGAAAAATAATATGGAATTTTTTTTACATTTATGAAAAACATCTTCAAGTATGCAAAGATAAATGACCACCTACAGCTGCATCTTAGCTTAAACTAGCAAGTGAAGTGATGGGTGAACTTAGTTTCCATGATAGTGATAGTGAAGGTAAGATGGAATAAAATAAGACTCATTTGATGGGTTTTAAATATATCAAATGGTTTCCAAATACATGAATATGTATTGAATAGGTCATACATAGAATAGTGTTAAGAAGTTCATTGACATAGTGTGCTCTCATAAGCATCATATGGAGATGTCATTATGAAGGTTTCAAGGTTGTATAACTAGATGACTATGCTGAAGTCACTCTCAAGAGTGATATAATAGCACTACATAAAAAAATAATATGGAATTTAATTATTTCTAAGTTTGATAAAATGGTTTTAGATCATACACATAGTCATAAGCTTGAGGGCTAATTTGGAGAAGATTTGAAGATTTAAAGATGCTAGAGAGGTGATCTAACCTAAAAATTTAGTATAATGGGTCCTCATGAAACAATATATGACCTATGGTTTACAATTTTGCATATATATAATGGATATAACCCCTATTTTATCTCAAATCTGAGGCACTCTCCAAGTAAAACACAGGTAGCCTAGGCTAATCTTGGAGAAAGTTATGAGTTTTGAGCATCTACAGGTAGAGTTAGACTCTAAAATTTGGTAAAAATGATATAAATGACAATATAATTTTTTTAATTCCATTATTAAGACCAAATTATTAGTTTAATCATCCATTATTTTGTCACAGACCTCTTGCAGTCATAAACAGTCATTCACACGGGCAGCCCACTAGCTAGTTTTAAGAAACATGAGTTTTAAGGCCTCTATAAGCATCATAAATTTATGAAAATTGGTATATGTGGTTATAATTAGTGTTTATAAATTTAAATTATATTATTTAGGTCACACAAATAGTTTAATTATCCTCTATTTTGTCACAATCCTATGCTTGTTTGTTGACAGTCAACATGGAGCTAGATAGATTTTCTGGAGGGCTATAAGGTATGACAGATGGTTTAAACCTCAAGTTAGATTTTATAAGTAAATTTAAGTTTATTTTAAGTCTTAAAAACCCTATTTAATGTAATCACATTCATAATTTCAAGGATAAATGTGAAAAAGTGTAAATTTGCAAAATTCAAGGTTTTGGCATACAAGTGGGATAGTCAAAAAAAGCATTTTAAAGAGGTTTAAAGGGTTAGATGATGAAATATAATGCTTGAAAATTTTTGGATATGTTCCAAGTTACAATTAAAAATTAATGAGGTATTTATACCACATAAATCTCAAAATACACATTTTTCTCTCTTCTAGGTTTTTTGGTTCTCATTTTTTGAGTGTGTAGCAGGTCTAAATATGTGATTCTAGTTGGTTTTCATGGTTAAAAATTGAAAAAAATGATTGTAATAGTTTTGGGGGTCCTCATGGTCATAATTAATTAATAATTAAGTCTTTATACCTTATAAAACTCTATAAAATGGCAAAAATTAGAGCTACACATGTTCAAAAATTTGACAAGGCAAGTTGAGGCAACTCGAAAAGATGCATTTTTGGAGTTCTACTCAATAAAAAGACTTTAAATTTGACATGAAGGTATGTTTTAGTGTCCTTTAAGTTTTAAAAGTTTTTTAGTTCCCTTAATTTACTTTAGGAGAGATATACGGTTAGATTACAGGTCTACTAAACAAGCATGTCAAAAATTCTCACTTGACTACTCACACGTTGGACTGAGAAACTAATTTCGCATACAAATATACATCTCTATGGTAGGATTGTTTTTATAAGTCATAAAAAGTTTTGGAAACACATTTTTTTTAATATTTTTTAAGACTCAACATATAACACAGTGAGCTACGAAGATCCTTAGTCAATCTCTGAAGATCTACATAAGCAACTCTGAGATGCTCTATTGAGCTTCACAGATGTTTTGTTGAAGATTTGAAGATATATGTAAGTAGATATAAATATGATCCATCAAGATATGAATATTTTATATTAAATCAATGAATATCTTTTAGGTAGATTTGAAGACATTTCATCGAGGCTCTGAAGATCCATCCAGGAAACTCCTAAGACATTCTGACAAAGCTGTCAAAGAGCTTATTTTGACCAATTTTGAGTTTTTGAGCTCATAATTATAATAAGTGGACTATAATCACTTTTAAACCACTTGTATCATATAGGGGACTCTCTCAAGCTCATGTTTGACCTATTTTGTAGAATAAATTGGCATGTGTGAGTGCTTAGGAGGCCCAAAATGGCCTAAAATGCCCATTTTTGTAGGTCTTCAAAAGATGAAATTGTATAAATGTAAGTATGAGGCTTAATGGATTTTATTCATAATTATATGGCACTATGATCCCTTCCCAAGGATTTTTTGGGTGATTTGTTTAGCTGAAAGGCCAAAAACCTAAATATTTATGGTTTATGAATGGTTGCAGGTTTAATGGAGGTTTCCACCATTGTTTAAGGTATTGAAATTATCATAAGACTTAATTTTATTCCTCATAATAATTATATGTATGCTGAAAATCCTTCTATAAGTCTAAAATTGGCTCTCATGGTGATAAAATGGCCTTGGAAGTAAGTTTTAGGATAGCTAGTTGAAGATGGCTTGAGCTTGAGGACCTCCATCAATGGAGTCCAAAGAATTTGAAGGTTTCATAGTGTATTTTTAAGGTTTAAGGATAAAATATGAGTGGGAACAATAATAAATCATAAAAATTTATCCCTCAAAGTTAGTGCAAGCATCAAAGGTTAGAGTGACTAAGCCATATTTCCAAGTAGCTTCTAGAAGCCAAGTGGACATGGGGCATAGAAATCAAGTGGAAGATTTTTGGGGATTTGAGGAACAAGATGAATAATTTAAGGAATATTCTATATGGCTGGATACTTTTCTCAAGTTAGTGGAGCATTATGTCATCTTCCTTAAGCAATTTTTGTCCTCTAGTGCCTTTTTAGGCCAATGGGAGAGCTTGAAGACCTTTTAACTTTGAAAGATTAATTTTTAAAGTGATATTAGTGCCTAAGTGGTTTGGAGGTTGTTGAAACTCATCCCCCTTTTCCTCTTCTTTGTGAGAGCTTAATGGAAGGTGGTTGATTTGCATTTAATGATTTCTAAAAGATTTTTTCTCCTCTCCCTTCCCTTCTCTCCTATATATCCCTTTTATTCTCCATTGTAAATATATACTCTCATTTAACAAGGAAAAACCCTATAAAAATTTATAATAATAACCTCTTGAAGAAATAAGACAACTTATTTTACCTATCTCTTTGCCTACATCTAGTGTTCTAGTCATATTGTGCATGATTACTTTGTGGAAGAGTGTTCTTCCTTGGAAATTGTCCAACTAAAAATAATAGTGATTAAAAGGCAATAATAAATTTAGTTTAAGAACATACTCCATGCATTGTATTATCAAATCTTCTAGGGAAATAATTTTCTAACTTACCAGAAGCTCCCTATAAGGTTTTAAAAAAGTATGCCATCTCATATTACTTCCTCCCATTAAAGAGTTTGATGCTAGTAAACCTCTTCCAAAAGGATTTGATCATAATGTTTTTTTAATTTTCACATAATATAAGGGCATACTATTGATACATTTTTAGGATTACAATAGAAAAATTAGAAATAGAAGGATAAAGCCACTATTCAAATTATACAACCCATAATATAGCCTACTAGGGATCAAAATTATGTTTAATTACGTGAACATTACAAGCATTCTAGAATAAATCCTTTAACTTTTAAAGTTTTTATTGATAATGCATATAGGCAACATGTAAAATAGATGAGGACATAGAAAAAAATGTATGTAAACTTACATTTATTTAGCACATAGGTCATGATCAAGATGAATTTAAATAAGCTATATATTGCCAAGATTTAATAAGACATGTCACAATACCAATTTCATGTGGTACCAAATTTGTGGACACGTATTTTTTGTCATGAAAATAGGCAATTAGATAAATGTTACATTGGTCAACAATGGTTGCATGAAATGGAAGATATAATTGATAAGTCATAAAACTATGTTACATACAAATTTGAGGATAATATAATTTGTATTCTTCATGATGGTATTATGACAATTGTTGATTTAGAAATGATAAGAATGGCTCAAATTTAATTTATCCAAAAGCCACACATGATGTTTTTAATACAATAGAGCAACATGTTATACTCATTTTCAAGATTCAAAATAATGCAAAAGATAAGTCTATAATTATTGAGAATCAATGGTATGATGATCATAATGATGATGATCTATGGGAATTTGGAAACATTTAGCATCCAGAGTCCACTAGATCCATCACTCAATTAACCACATCCCTTGAATGTATTTTTAAACACCTATAATGTTTCATATATTCAAAAACCAAAAATACAAAAAAAATATATTTTAGAAAATTTTAAAAACCAGGACTATGCATGTTATGCGTAGGTTATTTACATCAGTTGATTTGTACTCCAGTATATGTGGTAATTATCTATATCTATTTTTATACCAAATAAGATTCACAAGTGTACTTGAGTGAGTTACAAAACATATAAGTTATTACTTTCAAATGTATCTGCAGGTGGTGATATTGTCTTAGACCCTAATAGTTTACATAGCCAAAATTGCTATAATTGAGATAGTAATGCACTATGCTCTTATTCAATTCTAGAAAACCTGTACCAATAAACACAAGCTCTGCTTTCTCATGTTCAACCAAGTGACAAGACTTCTATAGCTTTCTTATATCACAACAATTCACTGGGGGCATCCTTTTACACAAGTTTTATTATTTACATATTGTTCATACTTCAATACATTACTTAGTGCAATTTATTGACTCACTTTCACATTGCTAATTTAAATAAATACCTAAGTTATTGAATATCATGATGTTACATGTTGCTTATGTTGATCAACTCCACTTATTCATGCATGTTTTCATGTTTGAGTCCTTTCTTCATGTCTTGTAT
Organism: Torreya grandis; assembly: GCA_037957365.1. Classification (NCBI taxonomy): domain Eukaryota; kingdom Viridiplantae; phylum Streptophyta; class Pinopsida; order Cupressales; family Taxaceae; genus Torreya; species Torreya grandis. The sequence continues at coordinate 3,120,287 of JARHVA010001080.1, forward strand.
GTATTCATTTTGTTTGGATTATGGACATTTGAACATGCCCTTGATTGTGGCTCTAAGCCTTTATTGTGTGATTCTATGTGTGTGAGTGACATTTGAACATGTCCCTTTTATGTGTCCCTTTGGCATTCTCTTACATGTTTTGTGTGATTTCGTGTGCTCTTTATGTATGTGTCATGGCCATGACATCTTGTTTACTCAATGTGCCTAGTTTGTGATGCCATGATGGATATCATACATCTTCCCAAATTTTTGATGCCATGATGGATATCATGTATCCTCATCGAGTTGTTCTATTTAATCTCAAGTACTCAGCATATGATCATTATTCACTATATTTCTCATTGCCAACATCCATCTAGACATGATATTATGTGTGTTTGGTTTAACAGGCATCTTATGTTACTATATTTTTAAGTTTGGTTAGGATGATTCTATGATCTTCAATGTTACCATTACTACTTCAAATTTTAATCTTTTATATAAATTTATGCATATAATTTTTTTTATTTTGAGATAATTTATTGTGTGGGCTTCATAACTCCCCTGAAAAGGGGCATACATAGTGGCTTGTCTTAGATACCAAGATGAAACAATATAGAAGATTGACATAAATTTGTAGGTTTTACTCAATTGATCATAGTGTATACCCATAATTTAATTAGAAAGTAGTTTCAGATAATATCACTTAATTTGGACAAGGGTGTAGTTCATTCATGTCCATAATAGCACATTATTGTCCCAATAGTTAGAAAATAATAATTTCAAAATTTTCTTAGAATCAAAGTCAGCTACATGATATTTTGCAACATGTATACATAATTATTTCATATGAATACTCATATTTATGCTCAAATTATCACATAGGTTTTTGAAGACAAAGTAACTTGTCATTACTCAATTTTAGAATTAATATACCCATATATCATATTGGGAGCATGTGTGCAGCATATAGCCATTATTCTTGCTCAGTTTTTCACTTATTTCGTATAGTGAATGATAATTTGTTTCTCTCTATTTTATATAGACCAGACTTAATTCATGTAATTTTTGCACCATTTTTTCACTAAAAATGAATCTTATTCCATTTATAGTGGGTGATTCACTTTTCTGCACCAATTTTGCACCATAATGATCTATTAGAATTCATACATGTATTCCAAGCTACTCTACTACCTTGGGTATTGAATGATGGAATCAAGGATACCTTTAAGTTCTTAAGCACACTCTCCTATCAATGGGGATTGGGGCATGCACTATCCACTCCAGGTGTTTCAATAAAGAAAAAATATCTAAGTTTCCTACCCTTTACAATTACTAGTTTTGCATCATAAAAACCAACCATCTTATGTACCCAAACATGTGTATGCATTCCTTGTTATTTCATCTATAAGTTTATTATCTTTACATGCATATTTTATCTTGAGTAAGGATTGATTTATACATGTTTCATTATAGATTTGCATGAAGAATAGTTTAGCATGCGGACTACATTAAAGACTATTATTCATAGGTAAATTCATGTATAACTATTTTCCTTTTACTCTAGTAATTTCACTTTATTGTATTACTAGAATAAAAAGGGGGTAAATGTATAAAAATAAATTAACATTTACTGATAAAATAATGCATTTTTTACCACTCCTTATGTACCCTTATTTTATTCCTAACTTCAAGGTCCTTGACTACAATTATTTCACTTTTATGTGGATGATTATTCCTTGAAACAACCAAATGATTACAAAATATTCCTATTGTCCTTCCAAATAGCCTAAGCTCATCCCTAAACTAGTCCACACTTCTAGATTAGTTTTTTATTCTCCTCAAATAAGGCTACTCTTTCAGGAAGATACCACTCACCGATAGTGTATGAATCTACAAATTATGTCCTCCCACTATAAACACTCCAATTTAGACACTATAGCTTCAACACCCCACTTGTGACACTTTTGACACCTCGTACTAACACTACCCTAATTCATCCCTAATTATCCCTATTCATCATCATCCAATTTTGTAATCCACTTTAGTATCACTAAACCCTGATTTGATCATCATTACATCCCTAATCCTATCATCACAATCTAATGCAACCATAATCCCATCATTCCTTAACTCTAATCCTATCATCAACACATTTTATCCAACCCACTATAACACAATTACCCCCAATCAATTAATTACACTATCCCAATCCTATCATGACCTTACCCAATCCCATAAAAATCATCATCCAAGTTAATCAACTAATTAATCACCATTAGTTAGTTGCTTAACACTAATAATAAAATCCATACACAACCAAAATGAAAAATAAAATCATCAAAATCTCAAATTAAATCACCCAAATCCCAAGTCAAAAATCAAATCAATCAATCCCATCCCTCATTAAATCAAGACCCATACCTCTTCAACGTCCTTCATTCAACAAGACAAATCCCCTAATTTAATGAGAATTTTGACATGATCTTGGCCATCCATTTCTAATCAAATCCAATAGTCCATTTCCCCCATCTAGAATCTATGAATTCAGACCTCCTTCATTTTCAAAAAACTTAAATAGCCTAAGAATATCATGCCATTATGATAATAAGCCATTAACATCATACTAGTATCTCATCATCGATTTAAGGGACATGCTGAAAAATTTATTGCATGAGTCCATTTGAGTATCCACAATCCAATGATCAAGCAAGATAAAATCTACACAACAAGGAGGTCTTCATGGTAATTGAAGGTATAATATTCTTTCTAGCTCAATCACACGTAATTTCACTTAATTTAGATTATAAAACTAACATTGTTATTGTTGATTTCTATTACATAGCTCTAAATTTTTCATGTATACATTTTTTTCATGCTCAGTGGGACATACCCTATTTTATTTTGCATTTCTCACTTGTTTTGAAGTGTTTTCTTTATCTTTATCAATCATAGTCCTATTGTTTTAAAATTTGAGTCAATTTTGTCAAATTTAAGTTTCTATTTCTATTTTTGTACATCAACATCTACATCCTATGTATCATAATTTTTATCCTCAATAACAATGTATGTGTCAAAAAAATTAGTTTTTGCATTCACCATGTCATTTCTATCCTATTTTGATACTTTAGCATTTATGTTCTGATATTCATCATCTATGCACTGTGTTTTAGTGTTTGCATCCTGAATAGTGACATCTATGTACTAAAGAATGGCATATGTGTACTAAAGAGGGGCATATGTGCAATATTGGCATTTTTTTACTGTATAATGGCATATATGCACTAAGGAATAACATATGTGTCTTGTGAGGTTTGTCTTTCAAGTTTTTTCATCCTTGATTCTTGATTTTTTGAGGTGCAAGTTTATCATTTATCATTTATAAGTTTACATTCTCCTAACTCTCTTATATATTAGAAACCATGCATTAAAGACCTAAATCAAATCAAAATACTAATGGTTATCTTGTAGGCTCTATATTCAAATACTTTTGATCAAGAGATCCCAAATTTAATGATTTAATCTTAATCAAAGAATCATTTTGTATCTTATTTTTTCATTTTTTCTTATGTGTGTTCAACTTATGATTGTGTGTGCTCTTTCCTCACATTGGAAGGCAACCTTACAAATCAAAAATAGTCTAGGTCATTTGTGTCTCCCAAAGATGACCATATATTTTCTTTCTTCATGCTACAAAGTGATCTTAGAAACTAGAAATGGTTTTCACCTTTTTATTTTTTATTTTTTAGGGTCTAGAAACTTGGATTCCATCACTTAGTATTAGACAAAGTTTATATTCTTTTTTACTATAAATATTTAAGGATAAGTTATCACTATTGGCTAAGCGATGACCTATTTTACTAGTACCATGAAGTGAGGTGGTTTCATCCACCAATACCCAAGTCATAGACGACACTCTTACATCATAGAGTTGGGCATCATATAATGTGAGGTATATTGAGGACTTCCCTAGTCAGCCAATCAAACTTAACATAGGATCCATCTAGTCGTATATGAATAATGGTGCCCCCAACACAACATTCCCCAAGATCACCCACAACATACCCTCAAGATATTATCTGTGGACCACTATTTATTTGTAATCCCACTTGACTAACGTAAGTTGTTATTGTGTGTCTGTCATTGTATTCCTCCTTGTGAACAACCCGTCTAAATCCAAATTCAAGCCAAACCCAATCTAGACCAATTACATTAGACACAAGGCTTCAAACCTAACTAAATCAAAACCTAAATTATTACAACCATTTTAATTGGAATCCATCCTATTAAATTTGCAATGTTATCCAATCCAAGAAAATATCCCATCCACTAGTTATAATATCAATCATGATTTATCCCATGTCAACTAGAAAGGGAAACCATTTCTAGCACCCCAATTCCAAAATAAAATCATACTTGAAAAAATCCAATAATTAATCCAATAGTGGTAACCCTACCATCCCATATCCATCCTTCGACATCAGGACCTTCATCACCTAATCAATCCCACAATAATTAAACCAATAAAAGATATAGTACCCATCTGGCCCTAGATCTATACAAACCCCTCTATTTCTTACCCTTATTAAACAAATTCAATAGTAAAAAATCCAACACTTCACAATCTAACCAACAACCATCTTGGACTAGTCTGACTCCTAAGCTATGAAACCTAAATATTCCCCAACTTTGGTAAAAAAATTATTAGCAACAATCCCAAAATAAACCATAACTCAATAAATAATTGCATGGTTGACAATTACCCAATAAATATCTTAAAAATTAGCCCCTTGATCCTTAACAATAAAATCATTGACAGTTTGACACCAATCAAGCCCTTAAACCATAATAATCCAACTATATCTAATCATCACCACTCCAAGATATGTTGCTTACTCAAGAACCAAGTACATCCATGTCTATAAATCAATAATTGTGGATATACCAAGATCCCTTTCTAAAGCATGATCAAAATCCTCCATAGAGAATTAAGGTCAACCCATATTTGACCAACCAATATTTGATGAACCCATATTTGACCAACCCACCTTTGACCAATCACACAATATCCCCTTGAATATCGAGTCCTACAACACCAAACCTAAATTTAAGAATGTACTTATAGATAACAAGATTCAAAATGCCTTCCATGAGGCTACACTCCCTAAGAGTGAAAAAAATGATGGTAAGCCCACATTAAATAAGAATAAGGAACCAAAATCCTATCAGTTTGGCACAACCTCATTTGTTAAATATGATATTTTAAAAGACAATAAAATTGAAAGTTCCAATGATTTCTAATTGTACAATGATGACTTTTCAACCTATTTTCAGAGCAAGAAGTATCCTATACCAAATTGAATGTGCAAAATCATGAAATATAAAGGATGGGGACTTCATTTTCAAGAATAGGGGATCCTATAACATATCCACATGTGCAAAAACAAATCATCTCATGAAATTGGCTAAAAATACCATGATAATCAATATAAATATGCTAATGACACTTTCATTATCTCTAAGAAATTTTCTTCTAACATCAAAATAGGTTTTGTTCATAGCCTCTATGATGATCTTGTTTCCACCAATCCTTTTGATGACACCACCATACTTACCATTCACCTTGATCTTAAATACCATGAACTCATCTCTTGGAAATAACATGATCATGTATCATTATACATCTTTCAAAATTATGAATCTATTGTGGAATTCATGGGACTTAGAGATGTCATCCAACCATCAGATCACGAGAAGGATTAAAAAATAATCTTGACACATCAACCTAATTTTGGGAGTAGGAAGAGTTCCTCGGTCAAAACAAGTTAAAAAATCAAAAAATAAATAAAAACTACAAAATTATAGTCCCCGTAAAAACCTCTTTGATGTGTTATCAGACAACAAAAGTCAAAATAAAGAAAACAAAGATGAAGAACTCAACCTTCCTCCTACACCAACATAGTTATAGGATGGATCCAAATCATTTGTCTAAGAAACTATTGAAGACAACATAAAAAAAAGTAAAATCCTAAGATCATCAATCTTGGAGCTACTCTTAGTCCTGAGGAATAGATATCCAAGATCATTCTTATCAGCAAGAAACTAACAGATATACAAGTTTGCACATAATCTTAAAAGGTGCATGAGATTTTTGGTCCCTATCCCCCTTGGTATCAATCCAATTACACTTACCTCAGTGATCACACCATCCCTCAGAATCCTTCACACAACTAACAAATAACCTTCATCTAATATGCATCCCACTTTACCCTCCTTGGTGGCACCCTCTATCATAGGGGTTATGATGATGCCATGTTTAAGGATCAGATGAGGCCAACTTAGAAATCAACAACATTACCATAAACATCTATAGAGCACATACTTCAAGGTTCATATGCTATTGAATGAAAAAAACTAAAAATAAAATAAAATCAAAAAATTAAAAAAAACACATCCAACAGTGAAAACCATTCTTATGATGTTTTGGGACAGTGCCATGATGAAAACTAATTTCTAACATCATGCATAAATTTGATGTCTAAAAGTACCCTACACTTGAGGGTGTATCCATTTCACCCATCCATTGACATCCTAAACAAGCCCATCATACCCATATATCTCACCACCTTTGACTTTTATGAGGACATGGAGGAAGCCTTGAGACATATTTTGAAAACATCTTGATATATCAAATATTCTTTAAAATGCACTCTAGCATAAAGTCAGAATAGCACATGGATGATTTGGAACATGTATTTATGTGACATAGTCCTTAGAGATCCCATCATGAATCTTTCCACCATTTCATCCACTACCACTTCCATTCCTAATGCTAGAACGGGTTTTCCCTTTACTCGTCGCATCATTACAAAATCCAAAAATAATAGAAAATCCAAAAAAAGCCAAAAACATTAGAAAATCCAAAAATTCAAAAACATTATAAAATATGAAAAATATAAAAACATTAGAAAACCAAAAAATCCAAAAACATTAGAAAATTCAAAAATCCTAAAAATTCCAAAACATCCAAAAAATTTTAAAAAAATGGCCAAGTCCAAAATCCCCCCAAAAATAATTACTTTTCCCGTAATCCAGTTAAAATTCTTGTTCACTTTTTACCAAATCATTGTAGCCTCATTGGCACATATTGTTATCACATTATAGCTTGTAGCATTTTTAGGATATATCATTCCCAATCCAACCCACTTATATATATTGTTACTTGTGGTAACTTAAAGCTTGCAGCTTCAATGGGATACGTCATTCTCAATCTGATCAATATCATCAATCACCAAATCTTAAGGGTTTTAACTTGATAAATGATAAAACATAACTTATTTTTGTGAGTTTTTGTTACTTTCTTATTGTTGCTTGTTTGTCATTCATTATTTGTGTATTTTTCTTATTTGTTGTGTTTGTGTTAGTTATATGGCATACAACAACAATGTCATCATAGTTTTTCATATCATGGTGCATTTTACCATATGCTATATTAAAAAATAAGTTTGCTCAAACATTTTGAGTTATGTGAAATATTAGTAACATGCACATTCACATCATCAACATAAATTTCTTATAACTAACTATCCATACATAAAATCCATTCTCACTAATTACATGTGCATCATAAATAATACAACATGAGTGCTAAGCCATCCATCCATCACATCATCACATAAGTAAAAAACACATGGTCCTCTTTTCTAGCATTACCAAGAAAGTAACAATAGAAAAAGAGGAAATTAACAATGAATTACCTCATACACTCTTTTCTAGCATTACACATAACAACGAAAATATAGTAACATCATGTGTAAATGACATGCATTTGGATGAACATGATGTTTTGCCTTGAAATAGTATGTCTTTATATATCAATATGCCTAATAACATGGAAATTTTTTAATACCCCTTCCTCAAGTAAAGTGTGGTACTAGCTCCTCTTTAAAAATTGCTAATGATACAAAAGAATGTCATATATCTCTTCTTTCTCTATAAATGGAAAATGATACAAAAGAGTGTGATATTTTTATCCTTTATTTGGAAATGGAAAATGATACACAATAATGTGATGTCTCTTGTTTATCTCTTAGAATACAATGTAATAATCATCCTTTATCTCCTTCAAAGGAAAGAGAAAATATCTCTTTGCATGAAGCTTCTATTGAAACACAGTGTGATGCAATTTCTACTATTATTTTACAAGCACAACTTGATATGAATGTCATGCTAGGCAATGATTCCAAATTATCTAATGTTTTTTCCCTAAAAGGAAATCCTAGGCAATGCAATATATTGGTGTTGAATCTATTATACTTATGTTTAAAGTAGATACTAAGTTAACACCAATGAATGAATATTTCAAACCCAATACCATTGCTACTATCCATATCATTTCCATGATGTAATCTATGGATGCACTCTAGCAAAAAACCAAGCTTTATATTTAAAGGTTACTTCACTTGAGGATAATATTGCATATATTCAAACTCATGATCATGAAAATGTAAAATTTAACCATAATAAAGTTACACATGATGTTATTAATCATAATATACACAGAAAGGAAATTACAAATGTGGTCATGGATAATAATGTTGAACCAAGTGTGTTATCTCCTAAGGCAAAAATTCTGGTTAAGATCATAAATAAAAGGTAAAAATAAAATGAAATGGGTTACAATGTTAATGTTATTTCAAATGAACCAATGGAAAATAACAATCAACCACTCAGTTTTGATAGTTTTAGAGGTCAACCACATACTATTTTGGAGACATTGTTTGATAAAATGTTAATCAACTTACCTCTTAATTACTATCATCCTCCTCATCACCTTGAATCAGTAAAGGAAAAACAATTTTTCAAATATCATTATATTAATGGAAATTATGATGATCACTATTATACACAGTGACAAAATATTACACAACTTACAAATAGAGGTGTTATTACATTTGGGAAGGTTGACACTGGGTCAATAAGGTCCCCTTCTCCATATTCTTATACCTATACGAGATACCTTAAGACATTCCTCTAAAGTAACCAATGGTCCCTCATACCTATACAATAAGAATCACTAGGAGAAGATCTTCTTATATCTCACATTGTATGAGACTTAATGATACACAAGCATGGGTACCAAATATAAATCAAGAAATTAAATATCATGAAAAAGAGGAATTACAAAAACAAAGGTTACATAAGGAATAATTAGAAACAAAAAAACTACAAAATATCAGTTTAAAAAAGAAGCAAAGAATAAACAACAAAGCATACTTATGAAAATGGAAGATAATAAATTAGATTTGACCAAGAATCTTATGAAAGAAGTTCAAAATCGAGGGAATACAATGCAATAAGTTATTCTAATAAGATTCATGGGATGATATAAAATTATTCTATAGTCATGGTTGAGGTAAATGATGTTGAGGACAAGGAACATGTTTGAGACTAAAAGCAATCTACTAAATTAAATCCACAATATGGTGTATTTTATTATGCATGTCCTACTACAAATGTAGAAGATGATTGGAATGACATATATAACATGTCAAATGAGTATTGTAGTATAATTGATGATTATGACATATATGATAAAAGACATACATATAAGCATCCACTTGATGAACTATTTAGTTTATAACACCATAATTTCTTGTACATGGCTTATTAAACATTTGCTCAATAGCTTATATCCCTTTATTATTCTATTTTTATGTATACACCCTCATAATCTTTTGCATTTGGTCATTATTCTATCCCTTGGTTTTATTTTTACTTAGCCCTTACCTTTTAGTTGCATATCCTAACTCAAACATCCATAACATCTACCTTATGAAGATGCATCCTTCATACTAATATCATTCTATTATACAATCATTTGTGGTATACTACTTTTCCACTCTTTCATATTGACTATCTATACATGATATGGCTTCTATTGAGCTTACACAATTTCTTACATTCATAGTTACATGTTACATGAGCTTATACATAGACTCCTCCTTATTCCCCTTCACCATTCATATACTCTTTGTAATTTGATGAAGTGATTCACATATATAATGGGGGCATATTTCTTGCCTTCCACATTCTCATGCTATCACATCTAGTGTACACTATGTCTTGACACATATTTTGAATTATTAAGATCCCTCCCATTCTTCTATTTTTAGAGCCTTGTTACTTGGCATTCCCTGTTGGTATCAAAATAAATTCAAAAATACAAAAAAAAATCAAGAAAATATAAAAACGTTCAACATATGAAAAAAAAATTGAGACCTGAGTATGACATGAGTTGTTGAATTAAATTATTTACATATTTTATTCATCATGTGTTTGGTAGATAGAAAATTATTTTCATACACATGCATTTCAAGAGGTATATGAGGGCAATGTAGGACATATAGATCTTACATGGACATGTAAATGTTGGAGCTTTCTTATACCTATGGGCCATGCCAATGTTGGGGGCATCTACTTTCATAGGTTATGTTAGGTTATATCATTGTATGACCTCCTTACCATGTTGAGCTACATGCATTACTTCCACATGCCTTGCTAGTTAATTCTTTCTTACACAACATTACATGGATATGTTAGTTACTCTGCTATGATACTGACATATATGGTTGTATAGACTAGTTTTCACTTGTTCTATACTTCATTGATGTTGTTGATTTTACATGATAGATTAGTCATCATTATTTATTGAGTGTGGCCTCTTAGCCTTGTTTTTTGAAACACTTGTTGCCCCTTGTTTGTGGCTCTTTATCCTTGCTTGTTAGTGACATATTTATGTCCCTTGTATGTGGCCCCTTGGACTTGTGTGTCATTCTATGCTATTGTGTGTCATTCCATGTTGAGTTTATCAAGCTTATGTGATTTGTATATTTTTAGGTGTAGTGATCCATATCACACACTTTCCCTTTGTGTGTTGTGCCATGATTTCTATCATGCACTTCCTTGATACATAGTCTTATTTAGTAACAATTACTACTATGTGTTTCATAGATACATCTATATTAACATACTACTTATGTTCCCTTGCATTCCATATGTTACATACATGCCTTGATCATATATACATTAATATGATGGCATACTCTCCACATGTTCACATGCTTTTACATGATATCATATTTATAAATGACATTATATAATTCACTTCTATCTTGATATGAGTGACTTATAAAATATGTCTCTTGCCTCAAAAGGGGGAATATTAATTGCATTTGTCATAGAGACTAGATGAAAATATTTGGTTACAATATAGGGTAAGTGCACAAAGTTGGGGCCTACCCGTGGACATGTTTTCCTAAAAATTTGAGAAATCTAAACTTTTGTAGATAATTTGAGATGGCTACACTCAAAATTTGAGAATGGTGTAAGAACATGAACTATATAATTTTGATTCTAGTTTTCAAAACACTACATTTTTTCAAAAATGGTTAAGTATAAATTGGTCAAACATCTAAAATTTGAATAGGAACTCCTTTTTTTAAGGAAAATGGAGTAGATAGTCGATTGTGTAACCACTCATTTTTTTGGCATCATTTAATACTGTTTAAAACTATTTGGTGACGATTTAGATAAGATCATATAGTTTGTAACCTATATTTTTTTATAATTTTTTAATGAATATATTTTTTTATTAATTTTACAAGTAAATAGATCCTAAAAACTAACAAAAAAATGGGTAGCTGGCAGTGTGTCCCCCCCAACTACCTCAAAAAATGAAAAGTGATTTTTTTTTTAATGTATATAGAATTAGCTTAGTTTCTAACCATGTAATTTTTTTTGCATTTGGATAAACGAAAAAATATATACATAAACATATATAGGCATGTATATTTGTCGTATGTAGTGGCCTAAAAAGATATAGCTAGAAATCAACATAGATTGAAACCTTAAAATAGTCCAAAAATTATAAAAATCATATATTTGGAAAAAAGAGAGCATGTTTGTCAGCGTGGTAATAGATTTATGAATTTTATCATTGTAATTCATAGTGTATTTGGTGATGGAAGTTGAATTTTTTTGGTTTTCATCAAAATTCTCAGATTCAGCTATGTGTTGATAGGTCCCAACCTTCGGCTCAGGAATCCAAGCCATTTCAGAGCCAAAAAGCTTGGGTTTGGATTCAAACTAACAATAATGTGTATGCACTACATTATCATAGCGTCATGGAGTGAATTAAGTTTCAATTTTTTAACGTCAATTTTCTCATTATGAATTTTATTCAATTTGTCAATTTGTGCTAGCTACATAAGAGGACTTGCCAACATGTTAGAATTAATGGAGATACTATAGTAAAATTATATTATAACTTTACTTATTGTATAAAGGCTATTTGATTTGTACCAAAATAGTTGTTAAGCAAATACTATTGAGGAATTTTGGTATATTGTTTCTCCAAAGAGTGAGTACCACTTATAGAAAACAAGACATGATGAGAATATCATTTATTTTTCAATTGATGAACTCATATTAATTGGGTAGACCATATAAATTTTAGGATCAAAATTTATAGTCTTTTATATTATAAAAATATATCCAAATAGATATTCACCTCTTCTATTTATTTATTACCCCTAATCTTCAATATGAGTATGAAATGTGGAGGCTTCACCATAGGAAAATTGATCAAAGTTCAATTTAAAGAGTGATTATCTCCATGTTATACAAGCACTTCCAAGCTAAAATATCAGTTCTTAGATATGACATTCTTGATTGATTTGGTATTGATCCACTCATTATTGTTGTGATTCTTCAAGTGATGATTATGATACATAGGTTTAGACAAATGTCTAATTCTTTGGTTGATTTCTTTAGTTTCCTATCTCAATCATTCAAATCCTCTTATGTAACTAGCATAATGTGGGATCAAATCCTCTTATGTAGCAAGAAATGAACCAAGTATAAATAATGTCAGTGAGGCAATCCAATGCTGGTAGAGTTTACTTTATATGAATTTTCATGTTAGAATGACTGCTTGTTTTACTAATAAATTCAAGTGACATTTCCTTAAACTCTTGAATCACTACTCTAAATGCTTGAATTGATTACTTTCACACATTCATTGAATATCTCTTATCTCTATTATCATGCAACAAGCAATAAAGCCAACAAACCAAGATCACATGACACGAGAGGCCCAAAATAAGGGTCAAAAGGGCCTACCCCTAGAAACATACATGATACACTTTTGGGGCCAAAACCACATAGTGTATGTTTTTGGAGAAAATCTTATAATTCCAAGGAAACATGAGGGAAGGAGAGAGGAAAGAGAGAGGTAATTAGGGGTTAAATGACATGAGATATCCAAAACACAAAAAAAACACTCTAATAAGAGACTAATCTAGATTGTTGATCGATAAACATACTATTACCCTAGAATGATGCAATTTTTAATGACTAATAAATAATCCATAGCAAAATTAAGTGTCTACATTAACAAAAAAAATTATTTTAAGGTTGTCCTTATCAATTAGACTAAGGTTTTCAATGTGAGCATGACAGGTATGGGAAAGTACAAAGTGATAAAGGAATAAAGAGGATGTAGATGGGAGGGAAGAGACTGAATTCAAAGCCTCAATTGGGAAGGTGAAGGACAGATGGAGGATCAATAGATAAAAGTACTTAGGGTATGGTGATGAATAGATCCATGTGATTAATGAACAATAAAAATAAAGAGATTGTAAATGGGAAGGGATGGGACTAAATTCAAAAACCTACTTGGGAAGGTGAAGGGCACATGAATGACTAATGGCTAATAATGATTGCAATAGGCTGAGGAATGGGCTCACATGTGATAAATGAGAAATAAGAGTAAAGAGGACTTAGATGGGAGTTTGGAGACTATTTAGTCAAAACCATATTTTGAAAGGTGAAGGGCACATAAATGACTAACAACTAATAGTGCATGGGTATGGTAAGTAACAGGCTCATGTGTATCATGTACTCATTTATAACACAGGGTAGTGGTACTCTTATAGTGCACGATATGGGAAGGGTCTATGATAATGTAAGGAAGAGGTAATCATGGTAGTGGTACTCTTACCTAATTTACAAAGCATGTAGTGGACAATTAATCATAATCTAGGTAAAACCATTAGATTTTATATAAGTCATGCTCATACATGTTTTGGAATGAAACATTATCATTGTAAATGTTTTGTATATAGCCAAGGGATAATAAGTATGAATTAATGGAAACCTATACTAGTATAATTGAGGGATGAATTGGTCTGACTGTCTCACTTCATAAGTGGTCATGAGAATGATATTTGGGAAACATGTTCTCTCTTAATTATTTTTTAGAAGAAAGTGTTATATCTGTTATGATTTAAGAGATTATGATTTAAGAGATTGATTTAGAGATAACATCTTAGTTTTCATTTGACCCTATTAGTCAATTGTTATAACCCTAAACCCTAATTTTATCACAAATGTAAACATGAAGGTAATTGGGGCCAATATGGACCCATTTAAACTAACTATAAGTTTATGATGTGATTAAGGGCTAAATTAGCCAATATTTCTTGACATATTGAGCTAATTAGTCAATTTTTAGAATTAGTGATGAAATTTAGATGAAATTGAACCCTATGAATTTAATTTAGCCTACATATGATGTTATTTGAGGGGTCAATTGACCCTGATATCATAACAAAATAATTCAAATAGTCCATCAATTCAATCATGAAGGAAATTAGCATTAATTTTCACCCCTTCAACCTAACTACAAGAGTAGGACATGATTTGGGGCTAAATTAGGCTCGATTCTATCATAAAATGATCCAATTAGTTAATTGGTGAAATTAGGGACGTGATTTGGACAAAATTGAGTCATGTGAACCCAATTTATGGGTCAATTAACCCTTCTAGGATACAACATATGGTTTAATTGACCCTAATTTCATTAAAAATGCAAACATAAATTTAATTGGGGCCAATATGAACCCTTTGAATCTAACTACATGATTTAACCTTTTAGGGTTTAACTATGTAAATCCTATGTTTAGATTAAAGGGATAAGATGTCTAAATTAGTGAAATAATATGCAATAATTAAGCACTAATTTGTTATGGATTTTGACCCTCTTTGAATTTCTAAAAATAGTGATAAATATACTTAAATAGAGACTTATATGGAAAGTGAATGTCGTGGATGATCTAGGTTCTAAAAATTGGGTTCTAGATAGTTCTAAGTGTCATCAATAGGCTCTTGGGATCTATTTTCTCACTAGATAGTAGTGACCCACTTAAAAAATAATGTCATACTATTGTAGTGTCCTCAAGGTGCCACTAGTGTCCCCTTTACAAGATCGTTTCTATTTTCTAAGATCACCCACGCCTGTGTTTCTGGGTCCTATTCCTGCATGCATGAAATCTGAAACTTTGTGTTATGTCTAGAAAACTTGATTTAGTGTGCAAAACCCAATCCTCCTTGCAGGTATGGCATGAGATAAAAATGTGTGTTTATTGATAGGATATCCAGACATCCTCAACACCCAACTATGAATAGAGTTTCCTACACACCAATACTCTGAGGAGGGATCAATCCCAATATAGTTCTTTCACCTAGTGTTTGGTGCAAGTGCAAGTGAATGATAGAATGAGAGTGGAATTGTATGCCTTGAATGTTTTTGATTTTTGAAATATTTAAAATCTTGGCTTAGGTATGTTGTAAATGGTATTATGTAGAAGTAGAGCAGAATATGGATCAAATACCTTAATTTTGATCAACTTGTCTTTTGTTCGAATAGGTTTTTGCATCTATTTTTCATCTAGTGAATAGAGGTAAAATAGACTTATATTTATAGATATCTATAGCTTGTGTAGATAATAAAATTCACTTAGGTTTCCTTTAGGAGGGGAACATATTTAGAAAAGTCTTAATTCATGAGAGTTAGGGCAAAGGATAATAGTACCCAGTTGGGGATACTAGCACCATGTGGCTATAGTATTCCAAATGTGGTGCTAATGTCTACCTAGTAGAATGCTGGGAAAACTAAGTTGGGATCTGGGAATGTTATCCTGGGATTGTGTTTGAACTAACTATAGTTATCTATGGTTTACACAGTGACTAGAAAAAAAGTATGGTTAAGGCTCTAAGATAGGTCTAGGGATAAGCTAGGAATAGGATAATACAAGAAACATTTTTAGCATGCAAATATCAATTTTAGGTGGTTACATTATGAGTCTATGATGTGATTCTAAGGGCTAAATTACCTCTTGTTTCATGA
Organism: Torreya grandis; assembly: GCA_037957365.1. NCBI lineage: Eukaryota > Viridiplantae > Streptophyta > Pinopsida > Cupressales > Taxaceae > Torreya > Torreya grandis. Next base: position 3,136,515 of record JARHVA010001080.1, read on the forward strand.
CATATTTATCTAATTAGTCTATTGTTATAATGATCGATGCAAGTTTGATGAATCTTAACCCTATGAACCTAATTTTGACTATATGAAAGTAATTTAGGGGTCTATTAACCCTAATATCATAATGAAATAAAGCAAAAAGTCCACCAATTCAATGAATAAATAAATTTGAACCAATTTGAGCCCCTTCAACCTAACTAGACAAGAGTAGGAGGTGACTTGGGACTAAATTAGTCATGAATTGATCCAAATAGTCTTTTGATGCAATTAGATAAGTAATTTGTGATTAAATTAGTCATGATTTAATCCAATTAATCAATTTGTGTAATTAAACATGTGATTTGGGCAAAAAAATATCCTTATGAACCTAAATTATGGCTCAATCAAATGTATGTGATGCAAGATATGGGTAAATCAACCCTAGAATAATAATATAAGTTTTCATTCAATAGTATAATCATATATCATAACAATATGATATATGATCACATAGGCATATTATCAATAACATGTGTGCATTATTGATAGTATGCACATAGTATATATAATGTGTCACATTATATTATAATGCATACATGTTATTTATACCATGCACATAGTATAAATAATATTGTGCATTATATTATAACACGTAAACATAATTCTATAATACATACATGTTATTGTCACTAGACAAAAAATCATTATCCAATGCTTATTTTTTATTATTATTTTGAGAATTTTGACCCCACAAACATTATCTGCATCATTCTATGAATATAAAAGGAATCAAATTGTTCTTTGGTTCCCCACCATAAAAATGAATCAAATTCTTCTTTGGATCCCCACCATCAAAAGGAATTTCAAATTGTTCTTTGTCTAGTCATGGGTGATGAAGCTCGTTAAAAGAAGAGGAAGAAGTTAAAGCACAAAACACTAGAGCAATTAGAAGAATTTACATTAAAAAAAAAAGGTGTGAATTTAATCATTTCACTTGAGACAAGGTACAAACACTATCCCTAATAATCCAAATTTCATATATAATAATTAAATTGACAATAATGAATTGAATAAAAATGATGAATATTTACGTAGAAGTCCAAATTATGTTGCAATTCCACATTCAAACTATAAAGTTTTTGATTTTGTTGATGATAAATCTATGCATGATGATTTACCCCTATCAATGAAGATAATTTAATAGAAACACATAATGATGAAAGTAACAATGAATAAAATGTGATCACATAACTAAACAATGAAACTAAAAATGAAGAAACTAATAGTGAACATAAAGTTTTTTAAACACCCTCTCAACAAATTCCACTATTAACAACACCTCTAAGGATTGTGCATAGAAAAGGCAAGTACTTAATTGAAGTTCATGAAAACATTTTGAAACCAATGCATAAAAAAATGTTTTGACTATCATTCAAGAAGATTAGCTAAAAAAATTAGGATAATTTATTTGATAAATTACACTTTGATAGTAAAAATGTCAAGTGTTTGTTTCGTTGATGAAATTGATTAAGATGAGACCTATAATGTACACCCTAGGACTAAGAACATATAACATGGATGATGAAAACAAAAAAAATATTGAAAATCTACGTGACACATATCATATTGTAGGCCCAAAATCATGCAATGAAAATTGTAATGTTTCTTGATGTATAATTACAACTTATGCAGGAAGTGGTCAAACAGAGAAAATATGATTGATTTCAAAAACTAGTCAAACACTAGACATAAATAGAAAAACATTAATGAAAGCAATTGGAAGATGCTAAAGACTTAATTATTTCATTACCACTAATATATAGGAATTCTTTGGTAGAATTCCAAGAAAGGAAAAGGCTATATCTATCTCTCAAAGATTTACTTGCATAATTTTGGAAAGACAATACAAGAATTTCACCCAGTACAAGAGATGTTGTGAAAAAAGAGTTGGTTATCGTAATTGTGAATTGCATCCAAAACATTTTTTAGATATGGATCAAACACAACTATACTCTATATTTTTGAAAAAATATTGAAAATTTTTTATTAGTCAAATATATTTTGAGATGCCAAACTATTTTATGTAAAAATAAATCGCACATGCACCAATTATTGTTGTAGGAAACATGTTGAATTTTCAATGCATTATGATATTTTTCACCATATACATTGTTCTTTGCATACTAACAATATTTTTTAGGAGTGTGGTAGAGAAGTTTCACCAAAATCAACTAGGGAATTTATTCCAACCATTTTTTGTGAAAGACTAAATGGACTATTCTTTTATAACAAAGCATGTTTGGATGGAAATTGCAACATTTGTGGTGGATTGAAAAAATTAACAAATTATATCTATGATGAGAGTATAAGTGTTATTATACAAGAATTATTTTGTTTGATAAAATACAAATCTATTACTTATTGAATAAAATATGGCAAAGAAACTAAAAGTTGTGAGCTTGTTACAAAATAGACTATCAAAATTTAAAGTCAAATTCAGCAAAAAAATTATTTATGAATATGCAAAGCACACATACAAGGTTAGATGATTGGATGAACATTTTAAGTTAAGCAAGGACACATTCCCACTTGATTCTATTATTTCAGTAGTTGACTTTGTTGAGAATTACACATTTAAACCACAAATAGAAATTCAATCATAGTATTACAACTCAATACATGTTATCATATTCATGTATATAGCATTCATGCATGCACCTGATAGTATAGAGCAAGATCATAAAATACTAAGGGAGTACTATTTATATATTAGTGATCACTGATCACATTGTACATAGTATGTGCAAGGCTATTTTGATATGTTATATGGATAGTTGATTGAGAAGAACATTACTTTTAATCAACATTACAATTGGTCAAACAATTATACATCACAATTCAAAAATGTATAAATGTTTGATTGGTTGAGTAGGATACACATTACCACTAGCATAGAGCGTATTTAGAGTTTTACTGAGGCTGGAATGGAAAAGGGGAGCATGATGATGCTAAAGCATGTGTAAAAAGATCCATGGCAAGAGAAGAGTTGAAGTTTGAAGATGGTGTTGTTTTGATTGATGTAATAACCATTGTTGAATGGTGTAATGAGAAAATGGGCCATGGTTCTCAATAAAATTATACTATTCTTAGATATTTTTGGTTGATGGAGGAAGAAAATTTGGTAAAGTATGAGGATTTTATGACTATAATGAGATCAAGTGAGTTCCACTCATTTCATAGCTCAAATGCAAGTTTTTTGACTATTCATATGAGATGCTTGGCATGTTTTTATTTTGCATGAATGGACTCTATTTAGAATGAGTGTGAGTCAAAAGAATGGGTGGATGAATGGAGCTAGAAACATGTAATTCTAATCGACATATATCAGGTTCCACTAACATTACAACTTATAGATATGACATCATCACAGGACTTTGACCATGTCCCTGATCTAGTGCAACTAGATAAAAGATTAATCATTATGTAATATTTATTCTCATTATCTATATTGACAATGTCATCAAATTTTTTTTGTGATACAGAGCATATTTTTACAGTTATTGTTGACGAGGATAATGAAGAGGGAACATATTACTACTTATGTTGGTGTGTAGAGGAATTTTTTTTTGACTTCGCCAGTCATAAGGGGAAAAAACATTGATTATCCCATTGGGTCTGTGGTCATCACTAAAACTTGGATTTGATGATATCCTATAAAAAAATTCAGAAGTATGCTTGTTTGAAGAATTTGAAATGCATAGGAAGATAATACACTATTTAAATTTGGTTCTTGAAAAAAATATTCAATTGTTTAAATATTATGGGAGGCCATTAAATAAAAATCTATGGAAAGTTTGTGAGTCGGACCATGAAGCTATTCTTGCTATTATCAAGATTAGAGCAGATCTTAATGGTTCGATGGATTGAAATTCTAAGGTATATTGACTTGTCAAATGTAAATTTTTTTAATTTTATCAATATTCTTTTGATTTAGTAGGTGGTACATATAAATTTAATTTTTAATTATTTTTTTTTTTTTTAATAGGTTAGTGATACCAAATAAGCTTCCACCTTCACACGATTTGCATTGTTAGTAAAGAATTGCATATTCTTGAAGCTAAGAGGAGATTAATATAAGTACTCAGGACCCATCACTATAAATTAAGCCATGGATCAATATGGAAGGTTATGTTGACATGATCTAGGGTGCGATTAGAGGTCTTTGACATGTATGCCAAGGTTCTTTCAATTTGTGCCAATGATTTATGATCTTTATTTTATGCACGTCTAAAGTCAGGCTTAAAAACTATATTTTTCTTGCTTTGGTAAGGGCATTCTTGAGGCTAAAATGGGTAGTGGGTCTCTTAACCAAGCTTGATGTGAGGACAATAACCTAGTTGTAGATGTTATCTACCACCTCAAACATGTTTGTAATGCCAATTTTGAGTCACAAAGCACCAAAAATAGAGTTCTCCAACTACATCTTCAACTTTGACAACATTTGTTGTTAATATTTCTACACTCTTGAATGGTAGTGAAAACACACATCTAGGTGGATTTTGACATCGTGGTCATGGGATAACATGTTTTTTTTTTATATATATGTGATTGAAGTGATGTATTTTCACCTGGAGGTCCCAAAGGTGGAAATGTCAGTTGGAGGACAAACACTTATATCTTCACTGTAATAAAGTTACATTTTAGGACTTGTCACTACAACTTGTGCCACATATTGGTCTAGAAGGTTCCATAAACATGATCTTAGGTGTATTTAGAGGGATTTGACATGTACATGAGGGTTATTTTTTTGTGCCAATGACTTATGATTTTTATTTTATGCATGCATGACGTTAAGGTAAAAACTAATTTTTTCTTGTTTCGGGAAGGGTGTTCTTGAGGCTAGAATGGGTGGTGGATCTCTAGACCAGGAGTGACGGGAGGATAAGAATATAGTCCTATATGTTATACACCACATCATAAAATGTTTTAAGTTCTACTTTTTATCCACAAAGCACCGAAGGTAGAGTTCTCCAACTGCAGTTTCAACTTGGATAACATTTGTTGTTAGTGTTTCTACGTTCCTAAACATTAGTGAAAACATGCATCTAGATAGAGTTGGACATTTTGGTCATGTGAAAATGTTTCATTTGCCTATCTAGACATGTTTTATGTATTTTCACTTACAAGTCGTGAAGGTGGAAATGTCAGTTGGAGGATAAGCACTTATCTCTTCACTATAATAAAGTTGCATTTCAAGACACATAACTGCAAATTATGTCATAGATTGGTTTAGAAGGTTATGTTGACATGTTATAGTGTGAAATTAGAGGACTTTGACATTAATTGGAGTGTTCTTTTGGTTTGTGCCAATGACTTGTAGTTTTTGTTTTACACACACCTGAAGTCAAGTTAAAAAACTACATTTTTTTAATTTTGGGAAGAGTGTTCTTGAGGCCGAAATGGGTGGTGGGTCTCTCGACTAGGCATGATAGAAGGTTAATAACCTAGTCTCAGATGTTATACACCACATTTTACATGTTATTAGTGCCATTTTTAATCCATGAAGCATCAGAGGTAGAGTTCCCCAACTACAACTTCAACTTTTATAACATTTGTTGAGTATTTCCATGTTCCTAAATAATAGTGAAAACATGCATCCAAGTGTATTTAAACATTATGTTCATGAGAACATATGTTATTTGCCTATATATACATGATGAAAGTGATGTATTTTCACTTTTAGGTCCCAAAGGTAGAAATGCTAGTTGGAGGATAAACACTTGTCTCTTCACTAAAATAAAGTTGCATTTTAGGACCCATAACTATAACTTGTACCACATATTGTTACGGAAGGTTCCATTGACATGATCTAGGATGAAATTTCAGGGATTAAACATTCATGTGAGGGTTCTTTTCATTCATTATAATGACTTATGATTTCCATTTTATGCATGCCTAAAGTTAGGCTAAAAATTTGTATTTTTTTTGTTTTGAGAAGGGCATTTTTGAGGCTAGAATGGGTGGTGGGTCTCTCGATTGGGCATGATTAGAGGCCAATAACTTGGACTTGGATATTATCTACAACTACATATATGTTTTAAATTCTATTTTTGATCCATAAAGCACCGGAGGTAGAGTTATCCAACTGCTTTTTCAACTTTGATAACATTTATTGTCAGTGTTTCCATACACCTAAATGGTAATAAAAACATGCATCTGGGTGGATTTGGACATCGTGGTCATGGAAACAAATGTAATTTGCCTATATAGACATGTTTTAAGTGATATATTTTCACTTGTATGTCTCAAATGTGTAACTGTCAATTGGAGGACAAACCTGTCTCTTCACTACAATAAAGTTGCATTTTAGGAACTATCACTACAACTTATGCCACATATTGGTCTAGAAGGTTTTGTCAATGTGCTTTAGGGTGTAATTAGATGGATTTTAAACTCATAGAATTGTTCTTTCTATTTGTTACAATTAATTACGGTTTTCGTTTTATACATGCCTAAAGTCAGGCTATAAACTACATTTTTCTTGTTTTAGGGAGGGTGTTCTTAAGGTCGAAATAGATGGTGGGTCTCTCTATCAATCATGATGGAAGGCCAAAAACCTAATATTGGAAGTTATCCACCACATCAAACATGTTTATAGTGTCATATTCAAGCCACAAAGTACTAGAGGTAGATTTCTCGAACTCTAACTTCAACTTTGACAACATTTGTTCTCTGTGTTTCCATGCTCTTGAACAGTAGTGAAAACATGCATCTGGTTGGATTTGGATGTTGTGGTCATGGGATCATGTGTCATTTTCATATATATATTTTATTAAAGTGATGTATTTTCACTTAGAGGTCCTGTAGGTGGAAATGCTAGTTGGAAGATAAGCAGTTGTCTCTTCATTATAATAAATTTGCATTTCAGGACCTATCACTACAACTTGTGCCACATATTAGTCTAGAAGGTTATGTCAACATAATCTAGGATGAAATTAGAGAGATTCAACATGCATGAGAGGGTTATTTATTTTTTTCCAATGAATTTTGATTTATGTTTTACGCATGGCTGAAATCAAGTTAAAATTTTGGATTTTTTTTGTTTTGGGAAGGTCATTCTTGAGGCCAAAATGCCTGGTAGGTCTCTCGACCAAGCATAATGGGAGGATAATAACCTAGTCCTGGATGTTATCTTCCACCTTAAACATGTTTATAGCACCAATTTAGAGCCACGAAGCACTGGAATCAATGTTTTCCAACTATAACTTCAATGATGCTAAAAGTGATAACATGTCTTATGAAGTAGAGGCAAAGACAAACATGATTGTTGAGAGTGACTATGAATCTAGTAAGTATAAACATATACACAACATACATTGCTTCATCAAGGTATTAATCACCCCATATTATTATTTTATTCCAAATACTCAATTATAATAACCTAGATAATATTAGTTTTTATGATATGAAAATGTCTGAGGCTATTTGAATCCATTATTTTAATCTTCAGATGAGAACTTAACATCAAAGTAGTAGCCTCTACTAGAGGTAACATAAAGAATCCAAATTGATGTAGGAGCATCATGACACAAATCATTGTGATCATTTAAATCTATTATATTGTGGTTTGTTATGTCTTAGAGGAGTATGGAAGAATGTGATAGGTGTTTGAAACTTTTCCATGCTTCAACTTACTCTCTTTTTGTAAACATTTTGGTTCAAAATGAATTTCCTACCAAAATACTAAATTTGAATATTTGAATTTGAGTTTCATAGTTTAAGGGGTTAGAACAAGTTTTTAAGGCACCTTAGAGGTCCAAAAATATGTTGTAAATGTTTATTTACCTCCAAGTTCAAGTAAATCTATCTTAGAAGGAGGTCTAACGTAATAGAAGACTAAATGGAGCATATGATATGTTGAGTTTGAGTAGTTGAGAGATTCTTGTTGATTGAAACAAGAAAAAACTAAGTTGATACAAGTTATAGGCTTCAAGTCATGAATAATAGGATCTAAGAAAGCATAAGATTGTGAAGGAAAAGAATAATTGGTGGGTGGTTATAGACCTTTAGGCTTGTATAGTAAATATAGTTGAAGGATTATTGAAAGGTTTGATAAACTTGGAGAGACCCTATTGTTTTACATATTTATCGACTGTTTAAGTCTGAAACATACTTAAGGGTAAATAAAATTGGAGAGACCCTAATCCAAGTGAAATAATCTTTTAAAATTTAGTAATGTCTAAGTTTCCCTGAAATCATTATTCTTGAGTCAATAAATATAATTTGCCTATGATAGTGAAAAGGAATAAGTAATTGTTTGGAGCAAGTTAGGGTATTTCAAGATTTAAAAGAGCTTAAAAAGGTAAGGTTAATATTAGAGGAGTCTAATCAAGTCTTAAAGAGTCTAAAACTAGTGATGAAATGTGAAAATTCCCTTTTATATATGTTCTCGTGTCTGTTAAAGACTGTGTAAAGCCTTAAGTAGGGTTTTTGAAGACAAATGCTTGTAGTTTGAAAATTAACATTCTAAATACATTGAAAATTTGTAGGTAGATGAAATAGGATGTTTTTTCATTGTTTCAAGTGGTTTTATGTCTTAAAATTCTTGAAAAAGGTAGATATTTGTTACTGTGTGTTCTACAAACTTTAAATAGGTCTAAACAAGGCTAAAGTGATATGATTTATATTTTGTTTGAAGATCAAAGTTATAGAAAGTTGTTGAATCAATTATTTGACATTTGGAGTATATGCATGAATTTTAATCCATACTTAAGATCATTTAATTTATAATTTGAATGATATGTCCTTTTAAGAACATGGCATACCTAATACAAGGCTAGTCAAACCCAGTTTTCCTTATTTGGGTTAAACATAAGGGGTAAAGGGTTTTGGTTAAAGGAGTTAAAATCAAAATGATTATAATAACCCTATTGTATGTTTAGTGAGTTCATGATAGTGGATTTATCAGTTGGAAAGTGAAACAAACTTATTATAAGCTTAGAGGATTGTGTACTCTATTTTGATCACAAAGGAATGATTGAGTGTTGTGTTTTGAAGGTAGATAATATAAGAGTGAGAGTATAAAGCCTTTATAAGGTCAAAGAATTTTTTTGACATTTAAATCAAGTAAAAAAGATTAAAATATATGGATATTTGAGGATAGGCCTAATGAACAAGGTTTGACATAATAGAACTCTTGGTTGTTTGCAGGAAATAAGTTATTATGGAAATAAATTAGTATTTTGATGGATAAAGAGGTTAATGTAAGTTCAAATAGATGTTCAAGAATAAAATAGTAGTCATAAAGAACCTAATGATTTATATGCTTCAAGTTATAACTATTGGTCAGTTTGTAGGTCTATGCAAAGGTCTAAAAGGCATAATATTATTTCTTGATTCAAGCTTGATAAAGAAAGGTACTCCAAATTGTGATATAAGATAAGAATGAATAAAATATAATGAGAATTTTATCACAGTGAAGTGATTTGAGAATTTAAAGAGGAGATCATCCATTTTTATAAGAAAGAAGAAGACAAGGTGAGGTAGACTTGAATAAAAAAGGTATGTGAATGAATGAGTTAGCTTGATAAATGTTATAATAATCCTGAAGATAGTCATAAATAATATCATTGGTCTTGAATAAACCAATATAAGAAAAGGGAGACCTATTTGGAGACCTAAAAAATAAAATGATTTTAGTACAAGGTAAGAAGAATCTTTTTAGTTTGTTTACATCCATTTCATGCAAAGATCAAGTTTAAAATCAGTTTATGGAAGGTATTAATAGTGTTGTAGGATCAATAAGGCTATAAAACCTTGAAGACAGACCTAGAAGACCTAGAGTAAGATACTTTAAGGGGTCTTTTTGCATCACAAATATAGTGCATGATATTAAACCATCAAATGCAATCATTACGTTGATTTTGAATCAAAATGACATGTTTGGATTTGACATAGAGGATCAAGATTTTGAACTTGAAATGCAACCAATCGATGATGAGCATGGAGATTTATAAAATTATGAAGAAATAGTTGTCTCAAGTGACATAGAAATAAGAAATAGCCAATCTAAGTGCAGTGGAGAGAGATAATTACAAAAGAGATATAACTACCAAAATATTATAAGGCCTCAAGAGACATGAGAATTATAATCTTACACCACTTCAAAGGGACAAAGAAGAATCTCCAAACAAGAATGCAAAGCATCTCCAAAGAGAGAACATCCCAAAGGAGGAGGTAGAACATAACCATTTCATCAAACATGCACAAGTAAAATGTATAAGGGCATCTAAAAAGGTATGTAAGAGATGAGTCTTTGATTGTTTGTTTCAATCAAGTAATTATAATAGAAATGAGGTTTGTCTGTAAAGTCAATGAATTTACAAAATGTGAATATCAAGTCCCAAATGATATTAAACTAGTGTAGCAAGGGTATCCACATTACAATAGTGATAAATGGTGTAGCCCAATCATGAGAGGTACTTCACATTAATATCTGACTCTAGCTCTGAAAATATTATACTCTTTTCTTCCATATAGTTTTAATTACAACACATATTGAAAGATTGTAAGTTAATATTAATAAATTACATGAATGAAATATTAAAGACGATCATATCTAAATATGGCCATGCAACCCTCAAATTTAGTATTGTAATAATAATGTAAGCCAAATTATATGAGAAAGATTATCACCACAAAATGTGAACATATGCATACACACACACACATGTATGTATGTATGTATGTATGTAAATGTATATGTATCCATAAAAGACATAAAGGCATATAAAATAAGAACATAATAGAATGTCAGATGAACACCATATAGATATAAAATGCCAATAATGTATACATTACCGTATAGGCATACACAAAATTACATCATTTGACAACATAATATAGTGTTGGGTGAATATATTATACACATACAATGTCAAAAGCACGTACATTGCCATATAGGCATAAAAACAACAACATCATCTAAGACATCCTACTCATCAAATAGTCTCCCTCTCTTTTTCTTCATTGAAGAATACTCTCCCTGGGATGCCCTGCTCGTAGATGGATATCCCTCAAATGCCTTGGAATCCTCCAAGGTTTGACTACAAGTCCTTATACACTCATAGCTCAAATGTAGTTGAACTTGTTCTAATACAAATATTATTAGAAAATTTACATACTTTACATGCAATCAAGTTTATAAAATATGTTTAAACTAGAATACAAAAATAATTTAAATATGTAGTTATTACAATCTCATGGTCATGCTCAATCTGTGCCTAACACTCAATAGGGTCAGTGATAGGTCGAGGTGCATGAACAAGCATGTGAAATGGGGAAGAAACATGATAAGGTGACCTACTAATAATCTAAATACCAGGATTACTAGATGTCATATGAAATCACTACATACATAATACATTCACATAAGTTATATTTGCCTAAGTATGTAGTAAAATTATTAAAACAAATTTATTTTTACAATTCAAAATTACAAGTTAATATGAACCTCAGTGAGTGCCTATAGAAATGACATTGCAATAATAATGCTTGTATCTATCTCTGTTCACAAATATGGAGGGGTGTCTACTGTTGTCATCAGCTGAACAAACAACCTCACTTAGTTTTCTAGAGGACTTAAGCATACATTAACTCAAAATTTTACCTCAAGAGCATATATTTATATAAATAAAAACATGCACATATAGTATAATATTAACTCAATTTTACATATAGTATAATAGTATATGTAAACGGTGGTCTAGTAACATTGATAACTGAAGTAGTGGATGGCCCACAAGCTACCTCTACAAATGAAGATGTAGGCACCATCTCCTCCTACAACATAAAAAGTGTATATATATTATTCCATTTTTGTGCAAATTAATTGTTAGTTTTTAAATGAAAATATAACTTAAATTTAGCATAACATTTATATAAAAGATACCTATATATGTGTAGTGATTGACATGTGCAAACCAAATATATGTAATAAAACTCATCACTCATGACTATATCATCTAAGCCCTTATAAGCACCACCATCAGTATCTAAAGGTCTAATGCATATAACACCACATCATCTACAATGATGAGGTCAGGTACACACACTAGGTGGAGTATCTCCAGCATCGGTCTTAGAAATCACAATCATATGTTGAATGAGTGTATCAATAAGTGCACTAAGTGGATGCAAAGTGTCAATCTCCATGACCTCCTTCATCGTAAAGGGGATCTCAAGTTGAAGTGGCTTTTGGGTAGGGATCCTTGTAGGTCGATTAGGCACATGACATGTACCCAATCGATCCTACACAAAGCCTTTCCCTTGACCTTGAAACTTACTATAGTCAAAATAGTTAGGAATCCCATTACGAAGAAACTCGTAGTAGAGTTTTCTCAAAAAATATAATAGGACCTTATGGCCATTACACAGTGGGTAATCAAACTCTACCATTGGTCCCAAAAATTATTTCAGATCAAATTGTATTAGCATCGATGGATTGGGAAATGCTTAGTGCTTACTAGATAAGGTGCATTGGTTCTTAGGTTAATGAATAAGGCACAAACTTGTTCTTTTGATATGTCTTTGTCCTTCACCTCACGTGCTTACAATTATTAGCATAGTAAGCCCTACATCTATCCCTATATGATGCCCATATGTCAATTTGACTTGTTATCGAGTCAACTTGACCTAATATTGACTCTAGGATATTGGCCAAATAAATGGGATGGGTGTTGGTAGATGTGGGGTCCCTCATTCTCCTAATTATTTATTTAATTTCTATTTTATTTTTCATTATGTGTGTAGCTAGATCCTCCTGACTGCCTGGGAGATCTTGTGGAATTGTAGGAGGGTTAGGCAGAGGGTTCAAAGGGTTAGGAAAAGAGGTAGAGGGTTTAAAGGGTTAGGAGGAGGTTTAGGAGGTTGATTTACCTCTTGGTCTCTTGCAGTGGAACAAGTCGTTAAAAAAATAAGATTTAGCAAAATTAAATAATGCCAATAAAAAAATTGTCAAAATCTGTTGTTAATACGTTTGGTTTTTTATTACTCACCTCTCCTCCATGGTGGAATTTCTAATTTGGCAACATATCAGGAGATCAAGGTGGGTCTTTCTTCTCCTCCAAGTAAAACATGATCGTAATTTGGCCAAGAGAAGTGTTGAGCAAATAGGGAAATGAAAATGAAGTGTTTGTTCGTGGATAAACCTTTTTTGTATTAACAATAACATGTATGTGTTATTAATACATAACACATACACATTTTTAGACTAGGTATAGTGCCAATACATGTTATTAGAATTAGGCCTAGTGCCAAAAATGTGTGTGTTATGTGATCATAACATATACGCATTATGACCTCATAATGTATATGTATTATGGCCTAAATTTTTTGAGCATAAATTCAAATAACATGTGTTTTATGGCTATAAAACGTACATGTTATGGTTATAACATGTATGCACTGGGGGAAATGTCCATGAAATTGTCCCCCAACTCTATGCACATAACCTATACAGATTTTAGAGTTCTGATGTGATTCATATATCATATTGGGATAATTATATGTAATTTATAGAGAAATTTTGGGGGCATATGTAAGGCACATGTGCTCTATTTCAAATTCCATATGTAACATATTTTAGATTGATAAAAACTCAAATATAGTTTGGGGCATGTGAACTCTAGTCTATAAGACAAATTTAGTTGACCATGATGCTTGTTCATGCACACATATATAGATTTGGTTGTGCATGGTGCTGCTTAATGCAAACATTTATATTATTTTAGATTTCAAATAGGAATGATGTTTTTTTCACATTATGATAGTTATAGATGACATAGATTCAATGAGGCATGATGTTGGTTCATGCACATTTACACATTTGCACCTTTGTAATATTTTCAAAAGTATTCAAGTGTAGGGCAAACTTGAATCTATAAGTTTCTCTATACTAGTTGATTCATGATTTTAAGGTAATGTATGTTGAGGTTCAATGATGATTAACAATGATATCATTACTCATATCAAACCCATTGTGTGGTTCTCACCTCATCATCTTAGGGTTAAAAATATAGCATTGGATTAGTTACATATGGGTTGGAAAATTTGTCTTCTAATACATGACCCTTACTTTAATTAAATTTCAAATTGAGGGTTGATCACCCTCAATATTGCCATGTTCTCCATGCACTTCAATAAAGAATCCCAATTCTCCAATGTGAGGCATCATCTTTAACAAGTTACATAGAAACGTAGTTTACTCACATACATGCATATTCCTTCCACGTTATTTCAAGTTTCAAGTATAATTTAAATATCCAATTTTATTATATGGATATTGATTACTACATTTTCATTAAAAGTTTTTTTAAATCAAATTGCACATTTGAAGCCTTTTCTTAAATAAAAAGAGTGTTGTACACGCTTAGGTATATTTTCATCCTTTCACTCTAGTATTTTCATTGCATTGTAATACTAGAATAAAAGGAAGGCATTTGTAAACACTAAAATCTGGTATTTGACACTTGGTACTATCAATCTTAACCTACACTTATCTTACATGACTTGTGTGTCCCCAAAGAGTTCTCACTCGCTATTCTTGCACACCTACATGCTAGTAATGAGCTTGGTCCATTCTAAGTTACTATCAGTCACATACGAGAATATTACAGTTTATGATAAATCAATGAAATATCCTACCTAGACATTTAAAATACCACATTGGCATTCTTATCTCCCAAATATTAACATTGACATTACTATCTTGAGGTTGGCATTACTTCCCTTCACCTCACAATGACTATTTTTCAAAATCAAATAATTTCCATAGGCAGGGCCATTCACCTGCCATGTCGATGGCACAATAATTTAGTTGGTTATGTTGATTATTTTAAATGATCCAAAGTTAATTATTTTAATAATTTGTTAGTTTTTACTTTTGTTTAGTTTATAATAAATAAGTTGGTTCATGAGAATCAATTTTACCCTGTAACCACCCATGAAAGCATATATAGCTTTCACCTCTCTTTGTAAAAAAAATCCCGAAACAATACAACTTGATATTTTGTCAAAAAAAAAAAATTCAATGTAATTTCTTCATTGTTCTTGTTGTAATAAGGGCCAATAGTGCTATCAGCGCTGAATGAAAGAAAAATTTGACAGAGCCATGTATTAAAAGAGGAATCCTAAAGTTTGAAGAACTCATGTTTTACACAAATAATATTGTTTTACTTATTAAAAAGAATGAAAGTGAGTTCGGTTTGAAGCAGTGTTCCCAGATGGCGAGTACAAGAAACTTAGCCTGCAAAAGGTAGTCAAGCATTTGGATTTACATTGAAACCCATAGATATGTGGGATGTGTGCATACGATAGGTTGTGAATTGAATAGGGTTTGTTTTTTAGTATTTTTTTTGGTCAAATTCTGGCAAAGTCTTCAACTTCCATCTTTATTAATGCTTTTTGAAATGTATTTCCATTGATTTCAACTTTAAATAACTCCATTATCTCTTGGATTGCTACACCAAAATCATGAATATCAATGCTAGCTTCCTTAATACTAATAATATGACATAGCTATTCAAAATAAAATAAATAAAAAGGAGTGATATAGCGTCACATTCTTCTTAATGAACTAACAAAAATACGGCCTTCAAACTATGGCATGTTGAAGAAAGTTTTGGCAGATTCTTACAAACCTAAAATCAACGTGGATCCCTCCAAACGCCACATCACAAATTTTACATGCAAGCAAATAAGGGTTATGGTTTTTTAAATTCACGAATTTTGTATTTTTGGAAAATCTGAAGATAGTTTAACTCAAATATCTTACCTTATTGTATTTGAATTGATTATAAGGAAGTTGGTTAAAACTCATTTACTTGCAATAAGAGAGGTTAAGAGTTCAAAACCTACAAAAGCTTTTATTTTGGTTGCATTTCATTTTGTCATGTTTATCATTATGAATATTGTATTACAACAATTTTTTGACAAATCACTATTTTATTTGAAGGTAGTCATGTGACCAAGCAATTTATAAGTTTGTGGACATTAATGACACATTGGAATGGTTAATTTTGTAATTTAAAGTGTCTTTATATGAATTTTACAACAAATGTATTAAAATTGATGTATAAAGGTGCATTTTCTTTCAAAATTGACACCTTAATTATTATTTTTTATAATGTCACCTCATGTTTGTGTTCTCAGAGACAATACCATCCATTACATGTCTCAGGATCCTTTTGATTGACACCATCTACATGAAAACTAGAGGTTGGAGTATTCTTTGGAGGGTAGAAGACAATTACCCTCTCAAGTTAGCTATTCACTCAGAGTATGGGTTTAATACTTGAATGACAAAGTTTTGGCTTTTTATATCTATTATTCATGACACAGAGTGGACAAAGTTAGTTGTTTTTATTTTTCTCGATGCAAGGCTTCTCACTTCTCGCATGATAGAGGGAGAATATTTAGGCATTGGTTGGACTTTGATCATTTGTTAGTGACAATATGAGTTGATAGGGGTTGCTAGCACCAACAGTGTTGAGCAAAGGTCATCAACATTTATTGAGCATCAGAAAAATGTGTCATATAGAATATAGATTTGTTACTTAGATGAGTTTCTATGTGGGACCTTATGTGGGTCGATGTAGTTGGACATGCCAGATCGCTCTCTACTATAGTACAGTATGATGATCATTGGGGATGAGTAGGCCTTGATTATGTTCATCATCCATTTTTTGCCTCAACTCACAGGGGCAAGCTTCTTTATGGGGTTGCATCAGTTTTTGATCAATTTCAGAGGTACAATGCACTAATTGCAATTGCAATAGAGTTCATTTGATGACTTAAGAGTCATTGCTCCAATTCTTTCATTTTTTTATACCCTTTTAGATCAAAGAGGAGTTTGTTAAATTATTTTAAATGATCCAAAGTTAATTATTTTAATAATTTGTTAGTTTTTACTTATGTTTAGTTTGTAATAAATAAGTTGGTTCACAGGAATCGGTTTTATCCCATAACCACTCATAAAAGCACATATAGCTTTCACCTCTCTTTGTAAAAAAAATCTTGAAACAATACAACTTAATATTTTGTCAAATATTTTATTTACAATGTAATTTCTTCATTGTTCCTGATGTAATCAGGGCCAATATGTTGAACACATAAATACAAATCAAGGTCAAATTTATTCATAATCTAGCATTCTCAAGTATGCTACTACACACTAAGCAAATTTGCCCTATTCTTCTCAAATTATAATTCAAGCACTAGGAGTAGCCATCAACCAAGTTTGAAACACATCAAGATAGGTCAAGTGCCCACATTATCAAGATCAAATCCATATATTTAGGTGCATTCATGTAGTGAAAGATCACAATTGCACATTCACACTAAGGGAAAGAACTACGTGTGGTTTGACTTCCGTCTTTGGAGTATTGGATATGTAGGGAATGATCAATCACCAATGAGGGTGATTGGGACCAGATCAACCCAATTACACTTCCTCATTTTTTATAGGATTTTAACCTTCATAATCAGACCTAAGGTTTAAAAGAGAAGAAATTACATGTATGGAGTTGCACATACAGTACAGGGTGCACATAGATCACACATACAAAGACATATCAGACAAACACATTGCACTATACAGTGATAGAGACACAAATCTACATAGGATAATAATGTCAACTTAAGTTGTTAATGATGATGTTCCTACCCAGGCCTCACAATATTGACCCTCCACGCACATATATAGAGTTCCAAATCTAGATAAATCATAGGCCCGCTTTTAGTCTATTTCCACTATCAAAACATAGTCATAGTCAATCAGTCAAGTAGTAAAGCTAAGTATCTTGATCTCCTCAGTGTTTTTCATAAATAATAAATCACATTATCAAATTTATCTAAATTAGTTATATTCATATCTATAATTGATTTCCATATATTAGAATATGATTGTATTTTATAAGTTTAGCCTATTGTGATTAACACTAAATCTAAAAATAGGGTAAACAAAATCTCTTTGAATTATGTGCATTAACCTCACACTTTTAATGGGCTATGTGCAGATTTTTAATACTTACTTTTTTTCCTCTTTTGAAATTCATTTCTCAAAGTAATCCTAAAGGTATGTCGATTTTCCTTCATCAAGAGGACATTCTCTTTAGTTGGTGGTTTGACACGAGTGGCCAAACATGTTTGTCTTGTGGCTTTTGATTCTTTGCATTTGAAACTTTATAGAATTTGGATTGTGATATGATTTATACCCCATTAATAAATCTTATACTTCCATCTCTATAATTATACAATAACTCTTTATTTTTTGTAGGTTTCATGTGTGTAATTCTCTGATTTGCACCATTTACTCATGTCATTGCAAATGATCAAACTATATATTCTACACAATCTTAGTAACTCCTACACATAATGTGTGATAGTCCCATGTTCATATTTTGAGAGTTTGTTCCTTCAATGATTTTTCTCTTGTTATAGCCACAAAAGATCTTTATCTAGTCCTCATTACTTCTTATAATCTTGGCATGTTTGTTTGTTTCATTGCATTAAAATCCCCCACTAGTATTATCTCTCCTATCTTACTATAAGTTGAAAAGTCCTTCTTTGGGGACAAGTATGGATCTTCGCAATCCAAATTAGGTCTCTCATAGGAGTTCAAATTTTGTGGGGGCAAAGTAATTGGGAGCTATGCTAAGTGTTATGTCATTTTATATGATTTTAATCCAAACATATTATTTATTTGTATCTTGTTTGTCCATTCTTGTAAAATTTCCCTAAGTTCATAAAACTAAAATCATTATTATCTATGTCCTTTGTTGTTTAATAAAGCCTTCTTCCATACTAGTGCTTTCTTGTATCCCTAAAAATCTAGTGTCTTACACCCATCATGTTCATGCGCTTTTGTAAGTCTGATTATATTTGTCCGTCTTAATTTGCTAAAATCCCTAAAAGTGCTTAATCACAAACATAAAGGATCCATAAATACCTAATCACAAACAAATTTATAATCAAGACTCTAAATTCCTACGAAACAATCCTTTAAAAAAAAAGTACTTTCCCATTAGAGGCAACAATTATGACTAGGTTGTTATGCTACTAAAAAAACTAGAAAACATAGAGACCAACAAGTGGCATAGGGCTGCAAGAGAAGAAGAATTATACACAAAGAAGAGTACATGGATGAAACAAAATCATAATTGATCGAGTAGATGGGATATTAGTCTAAATGAATGCCCAAACCTTTACAGAAAAATAAAAAATTATTTAAATGAAAGGTTTATAATAGCCATGCAAAGAAACAAAAAAGTAAAAATGACAACATTATATCATAAAATTCAACCTACCTTATAAACATTGCAAAAAGGCCTACATAGGCGCTGAAATCAAATGGAGTGAAAAGACGCTCATAACTCAAATAAATACTTGTCCCCATAGGCTCAGATGCAACATAGACAGATGGATGACTCCTAAAAAAGAATGGGATACAATGATATGTATTTTCTACACCTTAAGGGTAGTAAAAATAGAAAAACATTTCTTCCTTGAATGCCTAACTTACAAACATATTCAAATCAAGTACCCAAGGACCCTAAGAGTTGGTTCTATGTTAAAGCTACTTGAAGAGACTAGGGTAGGGGTTCCATGTTAGAGGCTAGTTAATTATTTGAAAGGGGGTACTGCGAATAAATTATAGGCATCTTTTCTCTATTAGTAGTCCCACAATTCTTTAAATTTTGTGTTATACATGCTACTTAAAAAAATTAACAATATTTTACTAAAAACTTTAGTTTTAAAAAAATAGAATAAATTTAATTGGATAGAAACTTATTGTTGGCAACCAAAAAAATAATATCAACCATGCAAATCTTTTTCAGTGCCTACTACTTCCCACCCCTCAAAATCTTATTCCTAAATAGTTGATACTCTTTATTCTAAGGTGTAGATATTTTTTTAACGGTTTTTAAACTTGTGATGATGCATAGGATCCATTTGAGTAAAATTATAGAGGTAGTGACCCTTAACATATGACCCATTTGTAAGATAAAATAATTAGGGGTGCTGAAAACCTTAATCAATAGAAAAAAAAAATCTTTAAAAAAAACCAACTTGACTCATAGTATTTGTGGGAAGTTAAAACAACTTATGGTCTCATAAATCGTTAGGTTTTGTGTATGTAATTAAAATCATTTCATTTCATTTATCTATCTTCATATTAGAGTTTATAAACTTCCACATTTCATTAAAATTAAATATGAATATTATAGCTTTTAGAAAAAAATGTGTTCTTTTATTTTGCCTCGATGTTTCAAATGCCCACTTGTGATCCTTCATTAGAGGAATAAGATTTATGATTGGACAATAAAACCTACACCACTTAAATAGTGTAGAGAACAACGGTCACATAAGGTATTAAATAAAAGGGTAGTCGTTGCCAAGTTTTAAAAATATGTTTACCTCTTATTTTTTCAAAATTGCATGCTCGTACCTAATGTGACAACGACTATGAAGCCCTAAAATTGTTAAATCAAAACAAATTATGAGCCCCTTAATTTAATCTAAAAATTAATTTTATATTTCAGAAATTAATTACTCTTAACATATTTTTTTTAACTTCCTAGGTTCAATCCCCATTGGCTTGTCCGCTTGCGATGGGAGTAATCTGACTGGAATCCTTGCATGCTACTGGAATACTCTGACCGACGTCCTTGAGACCAATGTTCCTAAGTGTTCGTCAGCAATACGAAAGCGGTATGAAACCTAGACACCAACTTTACAAAGATGATATAAACCCTAAGCCCTTGGTAATTCACACTCACCCCAGTCCCTACTTTATCAAGGCGGTGAGAGACTATTCTAAGATTGTAAAATCTAATAATCCCTCCTATATTCAAAAAAAAAATAACATATTTTTTTTAACCACAAAATAATAAAAATCAAAATTATATTAAGTAAATTTTTAATTAATCATCATATAAATATTAATTCTTAAGTTAAATTGAAAGGCACATAATTTATATTAAAATACAAACTTACAATTTTATTATTGAAACACTTCACATTATATTAAAAAAATAATAATAATAATAATAAATACAAATAAAAAATTGTAAAATAAAACAATGTGACACATCCTTAACAATTACAACCCTCTCATTTAATACTTCGTGACCATTATTCTCTACACTGTTTACGCAATGTAAATTTTACTCTTCAAATCCGAAACCTCGAGGCAAAATAAAAAAACACAATATTTTCCAAAATCTATAATATTAATTTTGTATGCATTGCAAAAGCTTAAAATATCTAATTAAAAATGCTTCTAAAATTCCTGCTTTTTTTTGGCATCGATTAAGTGACTCGTCACCATTAAAAACTGTGAATACAGTACAAGAGTCGAAATGCTGATCTAAAAATCTCGTTATCACATATTTTCCGCTCTGCACTTGAAATGGTGAATTATAAGCAGAGATGAAGAAGTTCCCAACTGTAATCAATGTCCTACCAATAACAATATCTAGCCATTCTCAAGGTCTCCTCCAACCATGGAATAAATTACAGTTATCAATTATCTTTCCAATTAGGACGAGGGGATTTTGTGCTGAACCTGCAATCAGGGAGTATGGTGACAAAGTGCTCACCTTTTGCAGGGAAGAACGTTTGAAGGAATACAGAACCTTGGCGCGTCTATTGCAGGGCTGCATTGATAAAAAAGCCCTGCCAGATGCCAGAAAGGTGTATATCCATATGATTGAAAAAGGGTTTCAGCCAGGAATCTTCCAAGGTAATGGCATTCTCAATGCCTACGTCAAGTCTGGTTTTCTCAAGGACGCACGCCAACTGTTTGACAAAATGCCGAAACAAGATGAAGTCTCCTGGACCATCATGATTTCAGGTTATACTAATGGAATGAATGATCCCGAAGCTATGAAGCTGTTTTTACAAATGCTATGGACGGACATCAAGCCGGATTCATTCGTTTTTGCGAGTGTTCTCAAGGCCTGCGCAGGCTTGGGTGAAGGCGGGGAACAAGTCCACGGACACGTGGTTAGAGTTGGGCTTGAGTCGAACGTATTTGTGGGTAATGCCATTGTTGACATGTATGTTAAATGTGGGAGGATCAAGGATGCACGCCGAGTGTTTGACAAAATGTCTGGCAAGAATGATTTTACGTGGACGACTATGATTACAGGATATGTGCAACATAAGAATGGAGACGAGGCTCTGGGAGTGTTCCGTTTAATGAATTGGACAGACATTAAACTGAACCCATTTATCTTCTCCAGCTTATTAAGGGGGTGTGCAGATATGAGTGCTTTTGAAGAGGGCGAGTGGCTTCACGCCAGCGCCATCAAAATGGGTTTTGAAGCAAATATCTTTGTTGGGAATTCTCTGGCGACAATGTATGCAAAAAGTGGAAGAATTGAGGATGCAAAGAAGCTATTTGATGCAATGTGTGAGCGAGATGTAGTTTCATGGACGACAATGATTGCTGGATATGCACAGAGTGGCCATGGGGAGGAGGCCTTGCAACATTTTGGACAAATGCTGCACACGGACATCAATCCAAATGAATTCACATTTACAACTGTTGTCAGTGCATGTGCAAGCCTGGCTGCTCTAGAACAAGGCAAGCAGTTCCATGTTCATGTGTTCAGAAATGGACTTGTATCATTTTTATCAGTAGGAAATGCTCTTACTGCAATGTATGCCAAATGTGGGAGCATAAATGATGCCTACCAAGTGTTTAATGAGATGCTTATAAAAGATGTGGTTTCATGGACTACAATTATTATGGCACATGTGGATGATGGCCATGATGAAGAAGCCTTAAAGCTTGCTTTTCAAATTCAAAGATTCGGAACAGAGCTTAATGAGTTCACCTTTGCCACTGTTCTTAGTGCGTGTGCTAATATAGCAGTTCTCCAATTGGGAAAGCAGGTGCATGCCCTTATCATCAAGGTGGGATTTGAGCTAGATATTTCTGTTAAGAGTGCCCTTATTTCAATGTACTCGAAATGTGGAAGCATAGAAGATGCAGGACAAGTGTTTGATTTAGTGTCTAAAGGAGATGTAGTCACTTGGACTGCAATGATTACTGGGTATGCAATCCATGGGCATGGTATAGAGGCACTCCAACTCTTTGAACAAATGCAACAAAAAGGGGTAAAGCCAGATTCTATTACCTTTATTGGTGTTCTCTCTGCCTGTAGCAATGCAGGATTATTGGATGAAGGGTGGTACAACTTTAATTCCATGACTAAGGATTATGGAGTCAAACCAATAATAGAACATTATGGTTGCATGGTTGATCTTCTTGGTCGGGCTGGGCATCTGGATGAAGCAGAGGACTTTATTAAGAAAATACCATTCGAACATGATGCTATTGTCTGGGGAGCCTTGCTTGGTGCCTGCAAAGTCCATGGAAATTTTGAACTAGGAAAACGCATAGCAGAACACATTCTTCAGTTAGAACCACAATGTGTGGGAACATACATTCTACTTGCAAACATGTATGCTGCAGATGGTAGGTGGGCTGATGTAGCTAATTTGAGAAGAGTTATGAAAGAAAATGGTTTGAAAAAACAGCCAGGACAAAGTTGGATTGAGGTGCAAAATAGGTTGTATACCTTTGTTGCAGAGGAGTCGACGACAGATCACATTCAAAAACAAGGGAAATCTACTCTATGCTAAACTAGTCAGTTGAAGAGATCTTAAAGAGGATATGTTCCAGACACAAATTTTGTGTAGCATGATGTTTAAGAGGAGAAGAAAGGGCACATTCTTAACCACCATAGCAAGAAGCTAGCAATTGTTTTCACTCTTATCAGCAAGAATCTGCATGTATGCCGTGACTGTCATATTATCACTGAATTCATGTCCAAGACCGTTGAGTGAGAAACTGTTGTAAGTGTTCTGAACGATTTAATGATTTCAAGGATGGATTCTTTCTATAGGGATTATTGGTCTAACAAATTAGGTTACTTGGTACATTGGGCTTTCCATTTTTGTCCGATTTTCAACTAGGGAAAAAAATGGGAGACGCAACACCAATGCAGGCACTAGAAATGAGAGATGCAAATTTCCAATATTAAAGTATTTAATTTAATTTAATACTTCTATACAAACATTTTATTAGAAATTGTTAGTCCCCGCCTAATGCAGGACCATTGTTATCTCTTTGGTCAAGGTCAGCAAGGACTTGCGCCCAGCTTCGTCCATTGGGGTATGCCATATTCAACGAGTTAGGTATTTTACCCGTTTTCAACTTTTATCATGTCTCATTTGGATTTGAACCCGTGGCTTCACTTTGAAGTCCCTTTTCTTTTACCGCTTGAACTCATTCAATTCGACAGTTAGCATTTTTTTTCGTTCAACCAAAATATTCATATTTTTTTAATAAATAAAAATAAATTATAATATTTAAAACTTTATTTAAGGTGTTTTTTAGTGGTTAAAAAGCATGGTGTTTTTAAGTTGTTTGTATGTTTTTTGCTGATATGTTCTTAATTCAACTTGATTTAAGTTGTTTATATGTTATTTGCCTGTACCATTTGTTTTACGTCTGCTGCTTCTTTCTTCCTTCTGTTACACTTCAAACTAGATGACCATTCTCAAAGACCGAGCTTTTACTTTGCAAATTTCCCAATATTGGAACGGGTAAGAGGCATTCTTGTTGTGAATAGCCTTCTATGCTACATCTTGTGCACTAAAATCCTTTCAGCTGTTTGTTCATGTGCGTCGTATATTTCCTTAACGCAACAAGTGAACTTGAGTCTTCTTTGTCTTTGTTAAGAGGCACCTTTCTTTGATTTGGTTTCATCTTCCATTTCAAAATTTAAGATTTTGTCCCAGGCTTCATCATGTGTTGTTGGTGGGAGCTTTTGACTTCCCATTTGTAATAGAGACGCAATCCATCTGCAAACGGCACTTCCAATTTCAACATCAATGCTTTGAGTCTTCTATTAGTTGTGCAGACTGATTCTCCTTTATCTTATTTTATATTATAAGTTTAGTTTAAAATTTAATTTTCATTTCAAAGGTGCTTGAATTGAATTTTCTCTAAATCCTTTTCTTAATTGGTCCCATGTTTGAAAGTGACCAGTTTTTATCCTTTGTACCAATCATTGACAGACTCACACATCGTTGCAGTAAATGTTTTGAACCAGCATCTTTGGGCTTCCAGGAAATGATTTTAGGAAGTTTCACGGTTTGATGAATGGGGTGAAAATGGATTTTTTCTGCACAACCCTATGCATCCCTTATGATCTACAGGCCCTAAAGCGGATTACAAAATTTCTTCTTGTTATGTCCTGCAATCTTCAGTAACATTTTTGTTGCTGATATATTGCAGTTGAGGAGTTTGCCTTTTCCCTCCTGTCCAACTAAGATAAGAAGAATGCTGTGAATCCACTTAGTACATAGAAAATAGATAATTGTATTCATTTAGAATGGAAGTACAAAGATGATGGTGAATGCAACAAGAGGGTGTCGATATATACATGCTGGTGGGAAAAGTTTGATAAGACACTCTTAGAACATTAAAATGGTAATTAATAATCATTAATATAACAGTGCCATAATGAGTCTCATATGCTTGAGATGCTTTGCCCTCAAAGAATACCACCTTCACTCCGTTTTTTTGTTGGTCAACGTATTGCTTCATGCGATTACAATCACATTCCAAACTTTCCTTAAGGATGTGGATTATCTCTTAAAACTCTTTAAGATAGTTTCTGACTGCTAGAAATTTAGTGTCGTTACCAAGGAAATATTTGTCTTCTGTGGTTCAAAATTGTAAAGGGAAATGGATGGAGTCAATTATTAAAAATAGGTTAAACCTCAAAGGATTCACATTCAAGTGGTGCAATTAGTGGCGTCAAGAAAGGGGGGATGCACAATTATTGTTAATGGGCTTTGTGGCAATTCCCTGAGATGTTTGAACCTACAAAATGTTTTAGTGTCAATGATCCATAAGGATCAGGAAAATCAATCTGCTCCATCCTCTGACATGAACAAACCTGGTTTCAGTCAGCTGCAAGACTTCAAGTGAAGTATTTATTGTATGGTGGTGAAACCGCTGCTAAAAATAAATTGGTGTTTTTGCAACCATCGATGTTTGGAGAGCGGCGGTTTCAAAACCACCAGTGTGCATTATCTGGTGGTTTTGCCCGAGTGATCTGTTTGAGTAAAGTAAGGCACATGATATTGTCTCTTCAGTGGTTAAGATGATTGGTAGTCCTTTAGCGCACGGAAGGACACTCCTGAGGGTTTTAAGAAAGAGGCACAGATCCAAAGAAGGGATCAGAGAATGTGAGAGACAGAATTAGTGTTCAAGCTGGTTGCAGGAGAAGGAATAAGGATTAAAGAGACGTTGAGTGAGCAAGATATCATGATGTCTGAATTCTTTGTAATCCATTTTTTGCCATAAGAAGATAGGAGCTGGGAAATTGCCACTTCTAACTGGGCTTTCCCCATCTCTAGGTTTTCTAGACTAAATCTCTTACATCCTTCATTGTTCACGTTTGTGCTTCTTGTGTTAGTCTTAATTTCTAGTTATCTTTCATTTCTACAAGTACTGTTTAAGTTTCTAACAACACAGTATGCTAGTTCTAAGTCATTAATGCATTCTAGAGTGTCATTTTGAACTAAAATCAAAGTAGCACAACAATTTGTGATTTTATAGATTCTATCAGGCAATCGTTCTCAGAAGCTTATAGATCATTTTAGTATCAAAGATGATTATTATTTGGGTATTGTGGAAAGTTTTGAGTTGATTTGTACAACAGTGACAAGGCCGAAATAGGAAGAATTGTTGCCTTGTGATTCTGAAATTTCTACAAAAAGATGGAATCAAGATGTAAGAGAAATGGCACAAGAAGGTGAAGAAAATATTGCCAAGAGAGTTGCTGTGGTAGAATCATGCATGCAAAGTGTGATAAGGTCCCAAGATACTATCACCAAACAATATCTCACAAGTAGGAACCAAGAATCCATGGACATGGTGGTTTGTGTAGAAGTTAAGCTAAGGTAAAAGCTGAACACACTTTTTTCAAAGTTGAAACCAAGGTTGAAATTAAATCCTTTGAAGGACACGCAAATGCTGAATTGATAGAAAAATGGTTAAATCAAACGGAGGCGTATTTTAGTGTGCATAAAGTAACAGAGGCTCAAAAGATTTATTTTGCACGTCCCAAGATGTAAGGTCATGCTCTGATAAGGTTGGAAAGCTACTAACATCTTCTGAAAAGAAGAAGCAAGGTGTAAATAGATGGGATGAATTCACATCTCCTGAACAAAAGGAGGACCAAGTTGTAACTAGGTGGGGTGAATTCAAGGAATTATTACGTAAGAAATTTTATTCTATTGGGCATAAACTGATCTTAAAATAAAGTCGAAATATTTCAGGCAAGGAGCTGGTCAATGTGTGCAGGACTATATCACGGAATTTCGTAGACAAGCCATGCTTATGGGCTTGGACTTGGAGGGTGAAGACAACTTGACCAAGTCCTTGGGTGGTCTCCATACATGCTTGAGTAGGCAGGTCATCTCAAGTAAGTTTGATGAGGTGTGTGTGCAAGCATACTACATTGAGGAAAATAAAAGGCAAGGAGAGGGGGAGCCCTTAAATCAAAACTAGTCCAAAAATCAGCTCAAGAAATAACAAAATTGGCCTTACAAAGCATTCAAGAAGGGTAAGTGGAAATGTGAGAAGAATGCTACATTTTTGCATAGAACAATTGTAGCCATTGTGCTATATGTTGGTTGAATATTTTGTCAGTCAGTTGTCTGATTGAGCAAAATAGGTCTTATCATCCACAGCAAGGGAGATTGGTCGGCCCAGTGTTCAGGTTTACTACATCAGAGGTAGACAAATCTCTCCTCTTATCAAGGGGAGGTTCCTTATAAGTATGCAGGAGCTATACACTATATATATAAACAGAAAATAACACTCAGGGGTAGGATACGCCATCCATCTCTCTTCTTTCAGAGATGATGTTCACAAACAAAAGAGAAAATCTTGGTGACAACACTGAAGGCACTTCTCTTCTTTCAGAAGTGTTCTTGCAGGGGACAGCAGGAGTTCTTTCAGGGAGGATAAGTAACTGGTAACAGAGTACAGAGTAACCAACAATCTAAGATGTAGCACAAAGTCTCCACCTTGACTGCCCAAGATTGAAATACGAAGAACAATGGGGGCACAAAGTCGTCCCAAGGTCCTTTACACAGGAACAGAAACTAAAAACACACACTGAAGACAATTATGACAGCACAAAGTCTGAAAGTAACTGACTTTAGGACATCTTCCTTATCACTTTCACTAGTTCTGCTTGTTAGATTAAATAAACAAGAATGCATTTAGAAGACAGACATAATAACAATCTCTTATAATGGCACAAGCTATAACAGCACAAAGTCTATAAGTAACTTGCTTTCTCATTCAGATAAAATAATATGAACAACAATCTGAGCTCAAAGTCTCTATATTCGCCTTTCAATTTGGTCAGAGTTTTGCTTAAGTGATCAAAAACATCTTCCTTGTATCAAATTAGAGATTACATTATATAGCAGCCAAGAAATGTTTGGCGCTTTGTTCCATGGAATGGCCCATGCTGTGCATTCAATGCCTTGAATGCATTTTCAGTTCTGTCAGGGGGGCCATGCTGGAACAGGCGACTGCCTTAACTGTGGCGTGTCAATTCATCTCAAATGTCTTCTCTTGGGTCTGGATCATCTAGTGTCTGCATAGCTGTCCATTTTGCCATTACTTCCAAGAAGAAAAATAGGCCGCGTCCTTGATTTGGTGTGCTTTAGAAATCCAATTGATCCATTGTTTCACCTACTGGAAATAACTCCCTTGAATATATTTTGGCATTTCCCTCTTTCTGCTACGATTTGAGCCCTTGGGCTATCTTTTCGGCTTTGCTGGGTCTTTACACTCTTCCATCAGCGGTTCTTCCCTTTGTCATTTTGGCCTTTGAATGCATTTGAGCACGTGCTCAAGCCTGCAAAGATCAACAGTTATTTTATTGCCACAAATTTGACGTCTTCGGGTCCGTCATCCTCCTTAGCAATTCGTGTTTTTCCCGCTTGCTTTGGCTGCTTTTCGCTGATCTTAGCAAGTGACACGTGGCGTTTTCCACTGCTTTTTAGACATTAAAACCTTCCGCAGTTGCCACGTGGCGCCCTCCGCGAGAATCTGAGAGAAGCTTATTGAAAGAAGCTTTATAAGAAACTTGAAATGCAGACGCAAACACTTGTCATGCTCTGCTGAGTTTTAACGGGACATGTGGCATGTTCTGCGAAGCTTTAGATACGTTTTAAGAGTCCTACGGAAGATGACACGTGGCGGCTTCCGTCGAGCTCCTAGAAACACTGTAGAAACATTCGGGACTCATTTGGATTCACACGGACGATGACACTTGTCGCGCTCCGCTCTTAGCAACTCACTCAGAGCCCACCACAGTCCTTATGAAGCAAAAGGAAGAAACTGCGAATGTTGACACTTGAATTCCGCTGAGTTATAACGGAACACGTGACACGTACCGCAGCTTTGAAACTTATTAGAAATTGTGTCCCGACAGACGACACTTGGCAGCTTCCGCTTTGACTCTATAAGGGACACATGGCGGCTTCCGCCGCACTTTGAGGTTTGATCTTTCCCGATGGGGTCTTGCTTCTTCGGCGGGCTTTGGCTTTCGGGATTTTTCCTTCGGGCTTTTTCCTTCAGACAAAAAGTCCTAAGGAAAGCTTCGCTTCTTTTCCTTAGCCATTTCAATCGTTTCAATTTCTTCGGGCTTTCTTCCTGAGTGAATTCTTTCAGACAAAATGTCCGAAAGAATTTTGCCTTGGTCATTCTCCTGTGGAAAAACCTTTCCGAAAGAATTCTTTCGGCCTCCTTCACTTAGTCATTTCCATCGGACAAAAAGTCCGAAGGAGTTGTTCCTTTTGAGCCTTGAACCAAATCCGAAGGAATTCTATCTTTTTTGGCTTCTCTTTGACCCTTAAACCAATGTTCTTTGCCCTCCGCAAAGGCACTTGTTCCTTTGGCTTTGGGGCAGCCCCTTGAACCTGCTGATTGAACCAACTTTGGTTCGACGGTTCAATGGTTCAATCGGTTCAATCTCTTTACTTGGCTAAGTCTTTTTTGATCTTTTGAACCAAACGCGTTGAACCATTTGGTCGTTGAACCCTTTGAACCATTGAACCAAAATGGTTCAAGGTTCAACGGTTCAATGGTTCAATGCGTCATTTTTCGCTAAGTGTTTTGAAGCCATGGAACTTTGAAGTGGTTGAACTTTGAACTTGACAAATGCGTTCAACTCTTGCCGACGACGTTGAACCTTGAACCCATTGAACCCTTGAACCTTTTTGGTTCAACGGTTCAATGGTTCAATCCTTTCTTAGAAGCTTTTCGATTGAACTCTTTTGGTTGAACCAGTCCTGAAAATGACTAAGTGCTGAAAACTTGTTCTTTTGATTGAACTTGCCTGCAGAAGCCTTTGAACCTGCTAATTTCAAGCATGTTGAGTCCGTAGAAACATATCTGCAGAGTCCGTAGATTTAAGTCTGCAAAGTCCGTAGATTTCTGGAAAAGCTTTGAAAAAATGAAGAACTTGAATGCTCAAAAGAATTTTTGAAAAGGGGAGAGGATTTTGGTCTGTTGAACCAAAATAGTTCATAGGTTGTCCCAAGAATGAGTGACATTTTTGGGGACAACACTATAGATGGAAATATTGACGCTAAGTGTTGGAAGTTACATTCGGAATTGCATCTAAAGAATTGTTCCAAGGACTCTAAGAGGTCCATGGCATCTTTAAAAGAGCAATTAGAGGCGAAAATAGAGTTCAATTCCGATGTTAATGAGAAGCTAGGTTGGACTGGTACCAACATGAATGACAAGGAACAAGAGAGAGAAGAAATGAGCAAGAAATTTCAAATCAAGATGAAAACCAAGTTAAAATGCACTTGTTGATATTGGTTCTCAATCCAATTTGATTTCAAATGAAGTTGCTAAGAAGCTTGGTTTGTAAAAGTATGATATCCTTATCCATATCCTTTGGGTTTGGGTGAAGAAGGGTGTAGAGATTCAAGTGAGTAAGAAATGTAAATTCAAATTTGATATCAACCTACATTGTGTTGATGAGATAGAAGCAAATGTAATTCCTCTTGATGCATTTGATGTGGTGTTCGGAAGTCCTTGTATCTTAGGGATGCTATCTTAATGAGGAGGGTTAATAGATACCAATGGATCAAGGATGGGATCAACTATAGCATTAAGGCACATCAAAGCAAACCCAAGCTTGCCCTGGTAAGTGCCAACCAAACAAAAAGACTCATTCAAATAAATAAATAGTTTTGTTTACTTCTTTTGAAGGATAAGCAAGAGGATGGGTTAGAGATTTTTGAAATTGATTTTACTAACAAGGGATTGAAAGGGTTGGACAAGCTACTGCATTCTTTTCAAGAAGTATTCCAAACTCCTAAAATTTTACCTCCAAAAAAAGTAGAACATGAGATTCAATTTTTGCCTGAGTTTTCTTTACCTAACATTGGCTTCGTATAGGCAATCACTTTTAGAGAGTAATTAAATGAAGAAATCTAAAGAGTTTTTAAAGCAAAGGATCATATGCCTAAGTACTTCACCATGTGGGTCACCCATTGTGATGGTGCAAATGTGCATAGACTATAAAGCTTTGAACAATTTCATCGTTAAGAATAGCTATCCACTTCTACATATTGATGACTTGTTGGATCCACTTCAACATGCCAAGTAATTTACAAAATTGGATCTCAAATCCGGCTATTATCAAGTTCATATGGAGGACGAGGATATATGGAAGACAACTTTCAAGACAAAACAAGGTTTGTATAAATGGTTGGTACTTTCATTTGGTTTATGTCATGCACTTGCTACATGTATGAGATTGATGAATGGTGTCTTAATGCCTTTCATGGATATACATGTGTCATAGTGAATTTGGATGATATTTTGGTTTTCAGTGCTATATGGGAAAAACATCCAACCCATTTGAAAAAAGTCTTGCAAGTGTTGAAAGAAAAATAAATGTTATGCAATATGAAGAAATGTGAGTTTGCAAAACAATCACTTGTATATTTGGGGCATGTGGTTCGAGGAGAACAACTGAGAATAGATCCAACAAAGGTTGAGGCTATCACTATTTGGCTCACAGCTAGGAGTGCCACCAAGACTAAAAGTTTTGTGCAAGTAGCATAGTTCACAAAGAAGTCAATTCTAGCTTTCTCCACAGTTGCAACACCTCTACATACAATTGCAACAATTGGTAAGGGTTTTCATTGGGTTAAGGAACATGATAGCGCTTTTGATTCATTGAAATATAAGATCAACCATTTGCTAGTTCTTGCTCTTCCTAATTTCTAGTAGCCATTCGAAGTGGAAATGGATCCAATTGAGTATGTTATGGGGAAAGTTTTGTTGCAAGGAGATAAGCCAATTTGTT
This sequence comes from Torreya grandis, assembly GCA_037957365.1. Lineage (NCBI taxonomy): Eukaryota > Viridiplantae > Streptophyta > Pinopsida > Cupressales > Taxaceae > Torreya > Torreya grandis. Next base: position 3,168,992 of record JARHVA010001080.1, read on the forward strand.
ATCATTCATAGGTTTTTTCTTTAGTAGTAAGAGGGTAACCTATTTATGATAAAGAAATATATGCACTAGTTCAAGCAATTAAGAAATGGAAACATTGTTTGTTTGCTAAAGAAACTATTGTGCATACTGACCACAAATCTCTACAATATTTGCAAGCTCAAAGTAAATTGCAGTGGGCAAGACACTACAAATTGATGAGGTTTCTTTAAAAATTCTATTTGGTTTTCAAGTACGGAAGTATAAATGTTGTGGCAGATATGTTAGTTGGCCACCATTAACAAAGCAAGTTTCAACTTTGGAAACAATTTTACAACTTGAGCCTTTCACAAAAGAGGCTTATAAGGAAGCATATGCACAAGATGCAGGTTTTGGGGAGAAATTCCAAAATTGTAGGTCAAGAAAGTTGGTAATGAAGGCAAGGATGGGTGATACCTCAAGGATGGGCTACTATAGAAGTGTGATAAGTTATGTGTGCTAATGGAAGAAAGACTTCTATTGATGAGGGAAGCACAGACTTCCAAGGTCTCATGATACTTTGGTGTTAGTAAGACCATGGTTCATTTTCAAACGTATGTGTATTGGCCCTATATTAGAAGAAGTATCAAGATTCATTAGAGAATGTAAGTTATGTTGTACAATCAAGCCTAAGGTTGAAAAAGAAGGATATTACATGCCACTACCTATGCCTACAAGACCATGAGAAAGCATTTCTATGGATTTTGTGGAGGATAACCAATGTCCAAGCAAGGCCATGACTATGTAGATGCTGTTGTATATAAATCAACAAAACGTGTGTTTTGATTGCATGTAAGAAAACAATAAAATGGCATGAAGTAGCTGAATGTTTATTTTTTAATGTTTGGGTGCATTTCGGGTTGCCTAAGTCCATTGTTGTAGACAAAGATTCTAGATTTTTGAGGAAGCTTAGGCCCACTTTGTGAAGCAAGATGGATACCAAGCTCCAATGAAGCACAAATGAAAGTTGTAAATAAGATTTTGGTACAATTGATAAGATGCTACCAGGAGTTTCCAAAGATTTGGGATGAGGCTTTGGCATACATCCAACACTCATACAATAGGGCAATACATACATCCACTAACAAGTCACCATTTGAAGCATGTTTGGGCTACTTGCCATCCAATCCACTTGATGTTGCAATGAAACTACATGTAGAGGTGGAGAAACACGATTCAAAGGTGACATGCACAACAAAGTTTATTTTTAGTATTAGACAAATCCATTTCAAAATGAAGGAACAATTGGAGAAGTCCCAAGCCAAGTACAAGGCTAGTCATAACCAACACCAAAAAGAGCATACATGCAAAGTGGGAGATAAGGTGCGGCTGTAATTGATCAAAGAGAGTCTTCAAGGTCAAGCTAGGAAGCCCAAAACTTTGAGGTATGGGCCATTTTCCATCTTAGAGCAGATTGGAGAGAATGCTTTCAAGCTTGATCTTCCATCATTCATGAGGATGGATTTAGTAGTGAAATGTGATAATTTGCACTTGTATGAGTCAAAAATGTTGGATGAAGAGGAAAAAGGACATTTACTACACCATAGAAGACTTGGTTGTGGTCACATAGGAAGAGTTGGAGGATGTAGTGTTGCAGGGGAAAGTCAAAAAGATTAGAAGGGGACAACAAGAGTCTTGGCAAGTTGGCATCAGGGGGAAAACATAGAGACAATCAATATGGTACCTCAAGTAGAAAGTGGGAGAATTGTTCCCACATCTCCTCCTCCACTAAGCTTTTGCGGGACGAAAAGTCTCTCAACAAGGAGGTATGATTCATAACAATCAGAAAAATCAATCCACTACATTATCCAGCATGAAAAAACCTGGTTTCAATTAGCAGCAAGGCTTCAAGTGAAGTATTTCTTGTATGGTGGCAAAATTGCCGACAAAAATTAGAGTGACAGTTGCGTAGCCACCTTGCCGATATTTGCATAGCAACAATTACAAAACTACTTGTCTGCATTAACAAGTGGTTTCGCTTGAATGATTTGTTGAAGGATGTTGTCTCTTCAGTTATTGAGACGATTGGGAGTCCTTCAGTGCATAGAAGGACACTCTTGAGGGTGTTAAGAAAGAGGCACAAATCCAGATAAGGGATCAAAGAATGTGAGTGATAGAGATAGGGTTCAAGTTGGTTGTAGGAGAAGGAATAAGGAGTAGGGAGGAGTTGAGTGACTAGAATAACATGATGTTTGTTGTACTTGTTCAATGAATTCTTTGTAATCTATAGGAAAGGGATCAAAGAATGTGAGTGACAGAGTTAGGGTTAAAGCTGGTTGTAGGAGAAAGAACAAGAAATATAGAGGAGTTGAGTGAGCAAGATAGCATGGTGTCTATTGTACTTGCTCAATGATCTATTTGTAATTTGTCTTTGGCCATAAGAAGATAAGAAGCTGGGCAATTTCCACTTCCAATTGGTTTTTCCCCATCAACTTCAAGGATTTGCTTTGTCTTGGTGTTGTGGCTCCACTCCTTTACTGCTTCCCGAACTGTAGGTACAGGGGCACATTACAAGTTTCTTTGCTACCACAGGAGTTTATTTGGCCTTGGATGTTAGGAGGGATTCTAGGAGTGCTTTGCTTCTTCCTAGGATCATCCAACTTGGCCACCTTAGCCCTAGACACTCTCCGATGAGCATTATCAAATCCTGCATTGGACCTTCCACAATGATAGATGATGACACAAATGATTCCTTTGTCTTGGGCACGGTCAAAGATGTTTGATTAGACTAGCTCTTTTTGACCTTCATCAACCCATGCTCTTTGGGAGTTCTTTCTCCCCCCACATTGCTAAATGTATTGGTACTTGAACTACATGGGTTGGGGTTTTACTAGCTTTGGGTTTACCCCTCATTTATTTTTAGTGCTTTAGTTATTTTTTTATTTTGTTAGTTTATGATCCTAGGATCCTTTACCCTAGGACTTTCTATTGTAATTGGATATATTCTCAAGTCCCATTGACCTAATTTTGGTCATTCATGGATATCTAAGTTTCCAATTTGTTTTGGGTATGGATTCAACGAACCAAGTTCCGCCGGTATTGTGATTTTTATAATTTAAGGGACAACTTGGGTACGGTTGTGCAAAAAATATATAAAAAACAAAAAATATAAAAATTCTAGCTTAATAAACATGAATTGACATAAACCACATAGTATGCATATTAAAAACAAAATAACCACAAAATGCTAACCAATTGCAAATGCCATGATAGTCATAAATATTAATAATAATTTATTACATCAAAATTAGTGTTCATCGCTATATTACTCTTCATTGAGAGGATCAAAATCAACATCATGATGTGGTTCATCAAAAACACAAGGAGAAGCACTCCCGCTAGCTACGCTATGTGTCACCAAAGAAGTTTTCATGTCAAGTAATGAATGGTGGGAAATAGAAGCATCCAAGTCAACATCCGTTGGATCTACATCCCAATGCTTGGTAGACCCTTCCTTGTACTTTGGCTTCTTGTGCAATAGAAGACACAAGTTGGAATGTACATAGACCAACACCTAGGCCTTTTTTGTTGTCAACTTGTTGCGCTTCCGTGAGTGGATGAAGCTATATGTGCTCGAATTTTGCTTTAAAAAAGATGAGCTTGCAACCTATATTAAAATTTATAAAAGTAAAAAGTTAAAACCCAAACTTAAAACAAAACAAAAAACTTGAAAACGTAAAAAATAGAAAACTTGTGACAAGATTTTGATTGTAATAGGTTGCAAGGAAGTGGATCTTTGGGCCATGGAGGTACCACCACATATGAGCTTGTATTTGTCCTGAAGGTGCCAAAGCTATTCCCTATGGTGGTAATGAAACTCCCAAACTCATTCATAACCATGTCTTCTACCTCAGGATTAGGAAAAAGACTAGATAATGTCTACTTATACCCTTCAGCCACTTCAACATCTATGTATGATGGCACCTTCCTCGACCAAAAAAGGATCTTAGTGTTCTAGAACCTTGAATCAGTGCAAAGGTAAGGAGATTTAACAGGGTGGTCATTTTGTTCCACTGATCAATGGGGATTGAATACACTTGTTTGAAAAATGTCTCCTCATGATCTTGCTTTTTTGCATTTATGATGGCCTTTATTTCTCCCAAACATGGCTGATCCATGTGAGTGAATCAAATCATACTCATAATGGGCTATGTGAAACTCAACAAGTAATCTACATGAGCCCACTAGTCGTTATCTAGGATCATCATTTTCACTTTTTTGGCTCGCTATTTACTTGAGTCTCTCGATACATTCCACATATTGATGATCACGTTGTTAAGTGTCTCTCACACCATCTCAAGATGATTATGTGCGAGGCGAATCTAGTCTCGGCAACCTTGTAGGAAATATATATTTTAAAAAACTTGTGAAAATCTACAAGCACTGGATTAAAAAACTTACAACATCATCTACTTTGTTTTTTAAATTTTAAATTTAAAAAACATAATAGATGATACATTAATATAAAATTTAATTATTTATATTGGAAATTAAAATTATTAAAATAAAAAAATTGTTTCACTTACCTTTGGCAAATTCAAATTCGAGAGAAGATGGCTTGTGAGAAGTGATGGTTTGTGACAAACATCTGAATCTCCTCAGCCTTGACATACACCTACTTGATCCACTTGATTTTCCTATCCATCTTTTGTAGCATTATGTTGAGAGAGTGTACAACACGAGGTATCCAAAAATGTGCCCAGACCTTTCCTCCACCAACATCCTTGCGGCTTTGCAATTCTTAGCATTGTCCATTATGACTTGGACAACAGTTTTAGGCCTCACCACACAATGGCTTCGAAAAAGATGTTGGCGATGAATTGGGCATCCTCTGCATGCCTCTCGCAATCAATGACCTTAAAAAACATTGTCCGTTTAGGGCACATTGCAACCACAATAATCAAAGGCGTATTTATTATATCTTTTCATTCATCGAAAACGATGGTCACTCTTGTTTCAGCTCATGAATCCATTATTGGCTACAAAGAATCCTCAACATGTTTTTTTCCTTTCTAATAAGGTGGTGTGGAGTTTGTCATAACTTGATCCTTTGTACTCTTTTGGGGCCTTGTTTAATCTCACCATTTCTTGCCAACATGGTGACCTAACAACGTTGAAGGACAATGCATTTGTGAACACAAATTGTGCAATGTGCTCGACAATGATATCCTTGGCCTTGTTTTGAAAAGACTTTTGTAATGGTCTTTGTTATCACTCTGGAGTGCACCCTGCTTGAAGATGTGCAAAGCACAACTTCTCTCCAGTTGATACATGGAAACTTCTCAGAGGGTGGGTGCCTCTATGTTGAGAAGAACCTCCAGAGAGCGCTGGTTCCCTTATGATTTTGCAATTAAACTTGAAACCGTGATTTTTTGGGGTGAAAAGAGAAAAAATTTGAAAGAAAATCTAAGGGGAGTTGATACATCTGAATTGATTAGATCCTCTGAAGTTACTAAAATCAATGCACACATATAACCAAAATGCAATTTATATTCTGTCCCTAAGCAAAAGTGTTTCAAAGGAAGGGTTGAAAACCTCTTCAAATGCCCTGCAAAAAGGGTGAGATAGAGAGAGATAGGTGAGGAAGGAACCTGTAAAAAGAGAAAAATTCTCTCTTGTATGTTGATGCACAATCAAATACATACTATGATGCTGTCAAAATCAGATTCAAAAAAATAAACTCCTTATTGATCACTGGCCCAACTTACAATTTCTTTTTCAAACTTCAGAGTCCCTCTCTATGGCTTGTTTCAGCGAATAAATAAGCTTTGAAAAATAGTCTAAATCAGTCTAAGTGTAGTCCAAAAAAGGGAAAAGATCAGTCTTGGTTAGTTAACTCAAGACCTCGCCTCTTTTACAATGCTTTGAATATTCAATAAAATTATTCTCCTTTACAAAAATTTGCATGCTTCTCCAAACTTTGGCGTAGAATATATAGATAATGGAGCCAAGTTTGAAAAATAATTCTTAAAATAAACAAAACTCTCCAAGAAAACTCCAAACATGCACGACCAAGATGGCGTGGAAGTGGGCGAAGGAACTCAGCGCTGACCAGTCAACTTCTCATTTGCATGAAATGTTATGCAAAAAGCCAGTAGATGAACTCGTCATGAACTGCTGAAACGTTTGAAACATTTGGACGCATGAGAGAAGCATGTGCAACGGTGAAACAGTGAACAACAGTTTTGACCAGTCCAGAAACACGTTTGCATAGCTAAAAATCTATTTTTGACCTTTTCTATTTACATCTTTTAATCCCTGTGCATGTATATTCTTTGTCTTGCTTGCTTACCTGCCTTATAATCTCGAACTTCTCTATTTATGACTTTTCCAACTGTGTGCGCTCCTTGCTTATCCAGACAAAAGTCTGTGCCTTTCTTTGTTTATTCTCTCGGATTTTCTTGTGTATTTCTTTGGCAATTTTCTTTTTGGTTTTATTTCTTTGGTCTATCTTTTCGGGCTTTGTATGTCATGCTCTGTGGACTTTATTTTGCGAATTTTCTCCTCTTTTAACTTCTCTTTTCCCATTCATTTCCTGCGGACTTTATTCTGTGCGGACTTTCTCTCGGACAAAAACTTCGAGGAAATTGTCCATTCAAATTTCCACTTTCCCGAGAATTGACTAAGCCATCCTTTGATCTTGTCTTTCATCTTTTCCGAAGGAATTCCTTCAGTCTTGTTGAGTCCAATTGTTTCGGAAAAATTGGCATGGTCCATTTGTGTTGTCCAAGTCTCCCAAAAAAATCCTTCGAACAATTTGTCCGAAGGAATTCCTTCGGGTTTTCCCGTCCGTTCTTGTCTTTTTTGTGGGCTTTTTATAGGGCACCCGGGCTTTTTGTAGGGCACCATTCCTTTGAGAGAGAAACCTGTTGAAATTTTTGAAATGGCTTTTGAACTTTTCCCGAAGGGTACCTACCTTTCGAGATTTTTTAAATGATCCCTCCCGAAGGGCACATGCCCTTCGAGCTTTTTGAAAGAGTCCTTCCCTTTGTAATTTTCTCGGCTTTATTGCAAAGTACTCGAGGTTTTTGTAAATCCTTTGAAATCCTCTATCCCTTGACCGGAAAAACCCGAGAAAATAAACATATACATGATGTTGCCTTTAACTCTGTGCTTCCATTGAAAGTGAACAAAAGATGTGGCCTTTGAATTTGCTATAGGTGTCTTTCCCTCGAACGGATTGCATGCTCTATATGGTGGCTGCAGGGTTTCACCCAACTGTTTTTAATACCTTTGCTATAAGTACCCTTCATTCATGCTTTTTAGACCACAGATTGACCAACTGAAAAGGGGATTAGACCATTGTAGGAAAGTTTAAAATAATAGGGGTAGTAACTTGGCTTTGACAAGCCAAATTACTAACAATCCTTTTATTCTCTTGTGTGAAATAGGAAAATCTTTTTCATGTGTGGAGGGTGTCACAAAAAATGGATGTATGGCGACCACAATTGGGGAGCTTCAATGAGGAGATGGGGCAACCGATGATGGCTTCCTTGATCAAGATATTTTCTTTGACAAAGGATGCCCTGATTTCATGGCATGCACTGCATTTGCTTCTTCCCACTTGTTGGCGTATTGAAGAATTGTTGTTCTTGGAATCAAATTATTCTTCTTCCTCGGAGAAACTTTGATGCCTTGGCCAGATATTGTACATAAGTGGGCTTTCCCCTGATTGTATGAGCTAGTGTATCTAACATTGTAACCATGGCATTACCAAATATACCCCCCATCCCCTGCACTAGCATTGTCACATACTTCCAAACCGGTGAATGCGGATCGACATTGAATCGAGGTTGGCCCATAGAGGTAGAACTTGTGGACATTGTAGTATGTGTGGCAACAAGTTTAAAAACCAACACAATATTACAAGAAAAAGAGAGAAAAAAAAAAACCCCTAGGGCATAGCCTACATGTACTTGACATGTTTTTAAATAAATGGAAAAAAAACAATAACACAATCTAATAGTGGTTTGGTATGATGGCAACAACATTTTATCGGTTTGGAACGGTGACAACATTATTTCATGAATGTATATGCTTTGATAGTTTTGCTTTTTAGTGGTATTTTTAACCATGTATATACCAAGCCGTTTCTTTGATGACCAATTTCCACGAGTAACGATTTCTATATGACCTCTCTCATGTGCATATTGGTAATAATCACATGACAAAAGGACCCACAAAGCACATAAGCACCTCTAAGCAATGTTAGTACCGGAGAGAAGGAAGATTAAACATATCAACCTTGGGACTTTCACCCTAAACCCTGTTTCAGATCGAAAATTTTTTAGTGCATATATTACCTTAGAAGCCTTGTATCCCAATTAATGCCAATGATGTTAGTAGTGGACAGAAGGAAGATATCAACACATCAACCTGGGGACTTACACCCCAAAGTTTGTTCTAGGTTAGCAAAGCTTTTGGTTCATGTAATGCCTTATAAGTCTCTTTTTTATCATAATTATTAACAATGGTTGTATTGGCAATAAGGAAGATATTAACACATCAACTCATGGACTTTCACACTAAACTCTATTTCGTATGAGCAAAGCTTTTTGTGCATATAATGCCTTATATTCCTTCCTTTTCTCACAATTATCATCAACATGGGATATTCACAACCAAATTATTATAGATGTTGGGACATGTGGACCAACTATTATTAAATTCCGAAATACAAGAGTAACACAATTCTAAGTTAAAAAATTCATATTTTTTTAGTATAATTGTGGACATGTGGGCCAATAAAAAGTCAACACATCATCTCTAACCTCAATAAAATCTCCCAAAACATGTAGAAGAGTGTCATAAGAGGACACAGGGCTCCCTTTTAGGCCCTTTATGATAGCCTAAAAGTATCTTGTTAGAGAGTTGAAGAGGTATTAGTAGTATAAGTGTCCCTGCCTGCTCTTGTGTGAGGTTGAATGTCAATATGAAAATTGCTGACGAGATGTCCATTGGGCAGCCTGCCAGAATTCCTAATGAGTTTTATGACATGCAATGTTACTGTCCATTGAAATGTTTTATAAATAAACCTCATTCAGACTTTTGCATACAACTATCAATTTCTCTAGTCTAAGAACTCCTAGAAAGTTTCCTAGCTAATTCATTGAGATTACTGTTGGAGTAAAATATAATATTGTATAATTTTAGTTGTGTAATAACTTTGGAAACTGTACTACATTTTCCTTGCTAAGCAGATTTTTGTAGTATTTCATGGGATTTCTTGTAATTTTGTGTATATAAGAATGTTTTACGTCTTTTCATTGGTTGTTACAAGTTTCTTTGTTTAGAGGCATTCTTGAATATTGCAATTCTTGAAGTTAACCGTATATGGTTTGAAACTAACAATGATACTAGCTGTGTCTATTTGATGTTTGTAAAACTTTCTTAATATTTAGAGAAAAAAGCACATTAAAAAGTAATAAGCTAAATTTGTGGAGTTATATTGTTTATGATGTAGGTATGGAGTGAAGAATATGAAAGTAAGTGCAAGGAAAATATATGAAAGTGCTTTAGGAGCTCCAGATGGGAATGCCATTGTATTGCTTGCACATAATGGTCCCACGGGTGATGAATCAAGAGTTTTGTAATGATTTGTATTTCTCCCAGCCTTTGTTTCTATAAGAACAAATTGCATATTCACTTGTAAGCACTGCTTTTCTTTTGTTTTTTTATAGGCTTGGGATCTTACACGAATGACATGTGGAAGAGCTTGGGTTGATGGGAGAGGTGATCATGGAGATCCAGGTATACTTTTCCTAGTGGAGCTGTCTTTTTGTGGTTATGATTTTTCCTACACTCTTAGTTGAACAACATATTGAAGCAATTTTGATGTACAAACATTTGTGCGTGCCCCCCACCACCTACTTAAGCACCCAAATATGCTTAAATTGTTGTCCAGTGTTTTACTTTGACACGTGCACATGATCACAAAGTTTGAACAAGCAATTTATTAGATTTACTCTAGACATTGCTTTACATTTATGATATTTTATCTATTTAAAGCAAGAAGGCTCTTCAATGTCGTCAATGTAAGACGCCTGAGATCTTTCCCTAGTCAGAATGTAAAGATGAGTGGCTCATAACTTGCGATCACCACAAAGACATTCTTCCTTATGCAATGGAATTGAACAAAAAATTTAACTATTCAACTAGGATTTTATTCTATAGCAAAAAATAAACTATTCTACTAGGATTTTATTATAGCAAAAAATAAACAACTATTCTACTAGGATTTTATTCCACATTAGCTTGAGTTTCGATTCTGACACTATGGGACATGAGGATGAGTTGCAAGAACTGCTGGAGAGAAACCCCAAATTTTAGAGAATGACACGAGTAGGGACAAAAGTCTCAGGACATAGGCTACCACTTTAAAAATATATAGGAAAAGACAGAAAAGTTATACAAAGAAACAAAACCATTGAATTCTTTATATAATGAGTACAACCAACACATGAACAATTACAACATGCATCAAATTACACATTCTGGTTATTAAAATACAATTTTGAAATGATTAAAATATTCAACACATAATAAAATACATTATCACTTTTCATACTTTATTTATGAGAAAAAATGTTCAAAATAAAAAAAGTCTTCCCCATACAACATTGCCAAAATATTCCACTTGATGGATTTTTTAGAACCATATTTGACTGATTACTTCTCAGTTCTCACGAATCTGGCAAATCATCTCACATTCTAATTTCAATTTCCAATAATATTCATTGGCAGAGTTGGATAATTATTTTAGCCATTACATGAGAATTAAATTAGAGGTTTATATTGGGTTAGGGATCCCTTGTGGGACCTCAATGTTTTTCTATATTTGTTTTCTGTTTTTTTCACTTTTTTGGTTAGAGGCTGAAATCAGCATCTGACACAAGCATACCCATGATGGTCAAGGGATGCCTGGGCATCCCCAACAAAGTTTCAAGGACACATAGGCATCCTTCCTCATCACAGAAACATCAGGGTTCACACTTTCTCAGCAGAAAATGATCACCTGGTATCCTGAGCATTTTGGGTGCGGGCAGGAATATTGCATTCATATTGCCTCACAAACTGTCCTTGGGGGACATGGGGATGCATTTCTCCAAATCAAGCATGTGTTCTTGGGAAATCATTCATATAAATGTCTTCTTGCATATATCTCATGGTACTCCAATAGGAAATCACCCATATAGATAATACATATATGCATATATGAGTCTTATTTCTTCATATTTGTCTTTCACAGGTTCAGGGAGAAAGCTGTTGCAGTTCAATGATAATGTCACTGTTACCCAAGAACACATCCCTAATTTGGAGAAATGCATCCCCATTTCACAAGGAATATGCAACAATCATGCAGTATGGGAAACGGTCCTCCAAAACTTGCACTGCTGGTGAATGATGTTTTGAATATCTCAATTTCTAAGGAAATCGACCCCTTATATTTAGTGCTTTTTAACTATTATAAACATTTCACAAGGAATTGGCTCACTTTATGGCTCCACTTCCTTAGAAAACCAACATGTGTAATATTGTTTTTCGTAAAATTCTTTGTACCTCAAATATATGTATCTTAAAAAATTCATATGGTGCCTTCAGGTTATAGTTCCATCCTTCCTGTTATAATATACATTTACCTGGTATCCCTGATGCTGACTTCAAAAGCAACATACATGCAAGAAAGAACAACCCTACTTGTGAACAAAGAGAGACAGAGAGAGACATGTAGAAGACTTGCATGCAAAAGAAATTGCTTTACAAATAAATCAAGGGAGATGTTAGCTAGGCCTATAATTAATATATGTAGCCCCCATTATCAGGGGATATCCATATACATGTTCCAAGAGTGCTAGGACCAAAAGTACATACATAAATCGCTGACCAGAGGTATAGGGGAACTCATGCACCAGCACGAGCCAAACTCCCCCCTCCCCCCTACCTCCTCGCCCCAGTATTCCATCCATGCAAGTGTTACTTCTTCAGTGCATGTGTCAAAAAAATATTACATTCCTTTCAGATTCATACCCATAACACACTGATTATTTTTCTAGGGTAAAGGCATCTAGGGTTGTGCACGCATAAGATGAAGCCCTCTTTCATTATTATAACAAAATTTCAGCAGTAAAAGATTGTTCATGTAACAATAATAGTGCAGGCTTCAGCCATGGTGTACGATGCTTAATGTAAAATGTTACGTTACCGGATACGCCCCTGCAGACCCCTGAGTATGGTATGATACGGCTCAGGTTATGGGTACAGCAGAGATACGCGCAGGGCCTGTGGACACACCCGGATACATCCCAAAACACATCCGGGAATATCCACAAGCCCAAGGACATATCCACAAGCCCAAGGACATATCCTGGGCATATCCCTGCCGTATCCCAGCCAAAAAAATGTTTTTTTTTAAATTTTTTTTCAATTGATGTATCCAGGTATCCACAGGCCCAGGGAAGTACCCTGGGCATATCCCTACCATGTCCCAGCCAAAACAACATTTTTTTGTACTTTTTTTTCAATTTCGCCCAATGAAAAGTCAAACATGGTCCTGTAGATGTCACAGTGATAGTATGGGACAAGTTTTTTTGTGTTTAATGCTAGAAAATGTTCAGCTGGTAAAGACATTGACAGATGGCAAAGTTTTGACAGTGTATATTTACTTATAAGACTAAATCTCCTTAACACGATATATTTGTTAATACTAAATCTACTTTAACCTAGATATTTTTGCTGAGATGTTTTTTCTAAAACCCACTGTTATAATCGAATCTACATTTTTTTGTGAGTTGGTGGAATGGTTCTCTAAATCTACACCGTTCATAATTTTTGCGTGCATTTAGTGGCAGCTATGGAAAGAAGCATCCACTAGGGTAGTTTTTTAATGTATTATCTTAGTGGGTATCATCATCATTTAGCCCGATTTTAATGAGAGCGCTTGAATAAACCTCAGTCTCTTGTGCTTGGGTTACAGCAATCCCGAGAGAGAAGTATAGTATTTAAGCCTATACCAAAATGTTTATCATTGAAGTAGTAACTTCAATGATAAACATTATTTAAAATTAAGAATTATGAAGCTTTTTAAAGTTGATTAAAATTGATATAGTGATTCGTGTTTTAAAGTTGATTAAAATTTATATTGTGATTCGTGAATCATGAATATGCTGATTTGTCTTCATTTTTGTCCATACATTGTAACATTTGCACTATGTACCTGTTATAAATAATAAAACTAATCTATGATCGACCATTGAATATTATGAGTATGTTTTGTGGTTATTTAACTTATTTTGTTTCCTCTATGCATATTATGTGGTTAATTTTGTTTGTATGACTATATTTTTTATTTTAAATGTTTATGCATATTATATGGTTAATTTTGCTTGTATGGCTATATTTTTTATTTTAATTTTTTTATATATATTTTTGTACGGCCATATCCAAAACATATCCAAGCCCCCCCAAAAAAATCCACATATCAACGTATCCGATTCTCATACCCATATCCATATCAGTAACGTAGGTTAAATGCATAAAAATAATCACGACAAAGTGAGTATCGACCCATCCAGATTCTTATATACAGGTTCAGGTTGATCTCCTTTTTAAGGCTAAATAAGGACAGTTTTAACTTGTTTATGCAGTTTGTTATCAAAACTATATAAAATGTGAACGATATGCAGAAAATGCCTAAAATGACCTCAATTCAAGAAAATATTCTCATAAATGGGTCACCTCCCTTCCTATGCAAGCTGATGTTCTTTAGACCCCTCATGCAAATTGAAGCTGTCTTAGCCCAGGTACATAAGATGAAATGTTGATTATTGAATGTAGTAGGAAGGAAGCCTTACTTATCAATTTAAATCTTCCTCTTACTCAGATTCCGTCAATTTCACTGTAATTGCCCATTGAGGGTTATGACGGAGGAGGTTCTAGCCATAAGCTACTTTGTTATGGGCCTTATCAAGCCTACACCTCATTAGCTGTGTCTCAAATGTATGAAAGGAAGGTTATAGACAATTAGGAAGAAGGACCCTATGACAATTTATAATGAGATAATCAGAGATTTAATTATGACAGCGCAAGTCACTGATATATCACAGAAGTGTCAATTTGAAAAGAAAAACCTTGAAAGTTTGAATAACTAAAAACCCACTTAAAATTTAAGAATGAAACCTACTATTGAAAGTAAGTGTCAAAACCTTCAATAGTTTATATGATTATAACAATAGTTTATATGATTATAACATGACTATATTCATTCAAAACCTTTGGAAATGGAACTTTTGCTACATTTGAGTAATTTCCTCTATTGACAGGGTCAACATGGTTTTTAATGCCAGCATCAATGCGGTAAATGATCACTAGGCCAACTAATGACACCATATTTACCCATAAGATATATAAATATTATTAAATGACCATCAGAACTGCTGCACTGCATCATTTCATCTTCTTCTCTCTCTTTTGACCTGCACTGACCTAGAATGCAGACAAAGGGGAGTTCAAGGACGGTCCTAAATTGCAAAGTTGAAGTTATCCTACAATCCTCTTCCACAAACAATGCAAACTTGCTGGGGTGCGAATGTATTTGTGCCCTCAGATGATTGGACCATGAATATATCCCTATAGTTTGGTTGATAGACTAAATATATGCTGGTTACTTTTCTTTCAAAACCTCAAGTTGCTCGCTTGTTGAAGTTGACAATCAACGCTGCCATTGTTTCCTTCAATAGTTTCCATCCATTTTTTGAGAAATAGCATCTAATATTGCCAGATCAGAGCTAGGAACACATATAAGTCGTTTGCAAACTATCCATCTCATACAGTTTATATTTCAAATCAGTTCTATCTTAGACTTTGTGTGCAAGATTTGAAAATGTGCAGCCATAGGGAGGAAGGAGCATGTGGACATATCCATTGTATCATAATATTTTAGTATTTCACACATGCCATCTCGTCTCACTTCCTATGATGTTAAACATTTACTTTCCTTTTTCACTTATTACCGTATATGATGCTGCGATAGACAACTTCCTTCTTGGCAGGAAAATCCTTTCACCACATTATCTCATTTGTGATCCTTAATCTCGATCCCTGTTTATTCCTTTGCCATTTGTAGTGGTAATATGTGTCCATCAGTTAATTCTATTGGCATCCTTGATTGCGCTCTTAGTTCTATTGCATATTGACTAAATTGTACCCCCATAGACGCCAGATGAGTAATTCCAAGTTTAAAGTAAAAGGAAAAGCAAACCATGGTAATTTATACATAGGAGTGTCAACCAAACACTTGATGTGATATTTCTTGTAATGTTTTTGAGATTGACACTGAATTGCTGTATGTTAACTTCTATCTTTTCATTCTATTATACAAGTTACACTCTAATCAGTATTTGCTCGTTCTGCTGAATGTGTGTCTGCGCCTTTTGCATCCCACATTGATTTAGTAAAGATATTTTTGTTGTTCTAAGACTTTGAGCAAAAAATATGTTCATTTTGCAATATTATAATTTTGACCTTAATTTGTTTGGATGTTTTAACTTTTTGGATAACTTTTGCCTAATGTAGTTGAATTTTAATTCTAAGCTGGGTCCTTATGGCGCACTTGAGTGTAGATGCTTCTAGACCTCTAAATTGTTTAAACTTTACACAACACTTCATAATATGTAGAAAATATTTGATTTTTTTTTAAACATCATCAATAGGCAAGTTGATAAAAATATTGTGAGTAGTCTCTTAAGAAAAATATTTTGTGCAACTAACAAGTTGGATACTGGAGTAGTTCATTCATTTCCTATTGTGTATTTGCTCATTCATTTCCTATTGTGTATTTGCTCTTGTAGATTTAGCAGAAGCAATATCATACTTGAAGAACAATAGTCAGTTCAAGATCCAATTGGTTATATTTGGCCATATGCGTAAGAGATTAGCTTACAGTGACAATCCAAGAACTATGCTGGTGATTGGTGATGATGGAATTTTCTACTTGAATGGAGCTATCATACTGAGGGTTAAAGACCTCACTGCAGAAACTGTTGACGGAACTACAAGCTTTAATGGGAACTACTTCTGTGATGATAGAACTTGTGGTACAACAAAGTGGTTGTTCTAGCACTTTGTTCACTGTGCTAGATTTGATAAATGGAAAACCAAGAAAAATAACGGGCATTGTGGGTAACAGTCAACGAAGAGGTGACTGAGATTGAAGAGTCTATTGTGTTTGAATGCTCATATGTTCAACCTGCATATTGAGACAATTACATTTTGTATATGTAAGAAATTAAGTGTTAGTTGATCCTGTCATAAGTAACCTACGCATCTGTTATTGGCCTCTGCTTATTAATTTTTTTGCATGTATTTGTCAACTAGCAACTCCTCAGGTATGTAACCACTCTGAGAAAATCTATTTAATTTATAATGTTCTAATTTAAAAAATATCCTTTATTCAAACTCCTTTGTGAGTTATGAGGACACATGCTCCAACTAGATGTTATATTGAAAAAGTCAGATTTGGATATTGAAAGTGTTCGACCAACCAAGCCAAAATTTCAAAGAGTTTCTCATCTTAAAGCAACTCTAAGAGATACTGAAGTTTATTCATAAACAAGAGGTGGCAGGTAACATCTCAATATGTTAATAATTAAGACAAGTCATCAATCAACCATCTCAAGCATTTTACTAACCTAAGCAAAAAGCTGTTATGTCAAATGAATCCAAGATTCTTGAAATGCTCATCAATACGTCTGCCACAATATAGACATTTTTTCTTTCATCATTTAAAACACATATATTAAGACAAGACTGTATCAACTGCCACTATAAAAAATCAAATTGAATGATTTTCAACGATTCTTATCAATATACCAAAATTGTCACTGAAAAACTTCTTCCCAATACACGCCTTTTTTATACGTGTGAAAACAAATTAAAATGACTTCATACAGAGCCTTCAACATTCCTTTACAGATAATAAGACAATCGATTCATGTTACAGCGAAACAATCATTATGTGCACCTTCTAAACGAAAACACCACAGTTTTCAAAATTGACACCCAATATTTTAAAATAAACTATTCTTATCCATTGGAAGGGTTTGAGAAAAACAATCAACATAAAATGTTTCAACAAAACTGAATTTCTAAGAAAACGACCTTCTTTTTATATCTTTTTAACTCAAAACTTGCACACATCCTTCATGGAAATACCCAAGTATTGCTCATGTCTTCACAGAAAACTTAAGTGAATGAACTTGAACTACACGTTCTAACGATCATGCTAAGTGGTTCTTTGTATCGATAGGGAAAGCAAATGCATATAATCAAAGCACTTTCATATCACTAGGTGAAAACATCTACCAAGTTTTTAATGCATGATATTGTATATTCTCAACATAGGCAAAACCTAGAACAAAAATAAGGTTTCTAATAAATACGAGACTTAAAAAATACTGACCCAGAAAGCTTCTATAAATAAGTTGTGTGGAACAATAACTGTATAAAATCAAAGCAAGCTATCTGCCCCTACTTTTCAATAAACGTTATCAATATTTAAAATGGGTATTGTAAACTAGATAACATTTCAGCACATATAATTAATATATCTAGTTTTTTCGAACATATTTCAACAATGCCCAAGGAATCATACTTCTTGGGTTTCGACAAATAAGAGAGTAAGCTTTGCAGACACATTTATCATTACTCAGTCATCAAGAGAAATGTGTTACCTTGAAACTATGACCGAAAACCTTTTCTTTTCAACAATATCAAGAAAGAAAGGAAACAACTTCAGATTTGCAGTTCAAAAAAAATGCTTGCAACAAGAAAGACATCCAAAAATACCCATTTATGGTGCGGTTCACACACTTTAAAATCCACCACCTAAAAGCTAAAATTCCATTTTTTTCAAAAGTAAGGTAAAGATCACAATTTTGCTACTTCATTAAAGATTGAATGCCATTTTATTAACATAATTGAATGGCAAAAAGACGTGCACGTACCTGAACTCTTCAAAAAGAACACAAAAATTAGTCACACCTTCAAACTCTTGGGAATATTTAATAGCATTTTGACACGTTACAAGCTCACACTTAAACAAAGAACGAATAAGCTTTTAAAAAGAAATTATGTTGGCTTCCACAATAAGTTTTCAACTACTAACGTACTTTAGACATTGATTGCGAATTCATGGACTTATTTAATGGAGGGATATCATCATAAATGTATAGCATGGCCTGCATACTTTTCCATCAACTCGTATTTAAAACTCACAGAGTGTGCTATTATGCCTTTGAGCTTTTTGAAATATATACCAACTTAATTGCCAAGCTTTTATCGTGGTCTTTACCATCTTATCAAAATCAATGATTTTTCAATTTAAATCTTATGTGTGTTGGTTACTTGCCACCACACGAATATCAAAACATTGTTCAAATTTGAACTTATCACAGTTGCTAGGGTGACCCCAAAACGCAGAGTTATATGTTTGATATCCAATGGAGGCTATTCTACCATGCTTTTGATATTCATACTTGCACATTGATCTCAAGACAAAATTGACAATCATTGAACACAAGGGTATCATTTTTGACATTCAATGAGAGCATCTAAACGAATATTGCAAACAAGAAAGTATCCAAGAATGTTATCACTTTTCACTATCCAAGGATTAAATGCCACATCAAAACACAACTATAATCTGCAATTTGTATGACACTGTTTGATCATCTTAGTTTTCTAGAATATTAACAAGTGTGAAAGTAAAATGCCAATCAAAATTTAATTCATATCCTAACTTAACATTAAAATAAAGCATTAGAGTTTGCCCCCACAAAGTAAACGGTGTTGGTTGACCAATCAAGTCAAAGTCAAATCATTTTTTCAAGATAAAAATTTGAAAGGGGGTATTAATTTTGTAATAACACTAATGACCTTGCTAGCCATTTTCAAAGATAAAGTATGCGCTGCAAAATGAAAAGATTTATGAAATTTTCTTGAGTACAACCAGGGAAAAATGTTTCCTAAGTCATTATGCATGAACACTTTAGTTACTTGCACATAATAAAGATGAAGTGTTCGACTAGTGTGTCACCAAAAAAATGAATATGATAATGAGAAAGTGAGTGGTGGATTGGCAATGTTGAGGAAACTTATCCCCTGAACCTTGTCAACAATGTATTACTTTGACAATTTGAAATCCATAATCATTATTAATAGCCTAAAATTGAAAGTATGTTCAAAATTAACTTTTGATTTAATAAAATATAACTATAGTACCATGTTCACATCAATTTTGACTTTGCAATGACAATGAACACTTAGACAATCATGTCATGAAGATTATTAATAAACATAGTGGGAAAGCAAATAAAACAAAAAAGAAAATAGAAAGAAAATGAAATAAAACATAAATAAGAGAATAAAAATGAGATTAATCATATAAATACTTAAAACAATCGCCATTGAGTATATGACACAACCAATTTCTATCTGAATCTTCTAGATGGAAAACATTTCATCCTAATACAACAAAAATTTATAATATGACTTAATTATAAAGAGTCAAACTTATAATGTTTCCTTGGATCTTTTATATTTTTATCCCAAAACAAAATCATGCCTCCAATTTTAAAAACTTTTTTAGAAACCTTCTTAACAAAAAATATATTGAAATTTTCTTTATATTTTCAAGTTTTTAAGAGTAATAGCTTTAGTTTCATCTAGGGCTCAAAGATCATCTAGCTTGTGTTGCAAAGTGTTAGTACTTTCTAAACTATACTTTAGCAGAAGAAAAATATAATTCTATTTTCATGATAGCTTCAAAACCATATGCAATCATAAAAGGGGAATATCTATTTCTGGATTTCACTATGATTTGGTAAATCTAAAGGGCTTCAAAGATTTTCACAAGCCAATTTAGTTTGTTTTTGCATGTAATATTTTTTATGATAGAAATCAAATTTTTATTTGTGGATTCAACTTGGCCGTTTCCTTGAGGGTAATATTTAGAAGAATGATTTAAAATGGTTCAATAACACCCCAAGAACTCTATATACTCATTGGAAGTAAATTGAGGTCCATTGTCAGAAATAATTTCAAAATAAACATCGAAGTAAGAAAAATTGATTCTCAATAAATGTGATTACCTTAAATGTAACTAAATTTTTAAGAGCGACAACATCAAGCCATATTGTGAAAGTAATTAGTAGTGGTTAAAATATACATATGGCAGACAAAAAATAAAGGATAGATATCAGAGAAAGTCAATGTTCCACTTGATTAAAGGCTTTTTCAGAATCACATAACATGTAAAAGATCTCTTCCTGTAAATAATTGGCACGACCTACATGATCTAACTAAATGGTAGGCATCTTTAAACAAGGTTGGCATATATTAACTAGTATGCAAAATTTTGTGTGTTGTGTAATTTGCAACATAATGATCACCACAACTACCTTCATGATATCTCCTAAGACCCTATTCCGTCTTATTGTGTGTTAAACATCTTAGTAAAATTATATCCCTATTCTTAAGGATCATAATTTTTTCAATTAAAATTAATTTCAAGGCTTGTAAGCTCAATGTTCTTCTTTATCCTTTGCTAGGGAATCAGAGCAAACTTGATTTTGGAAGTAGAAGATTAAGTCATGATACCGATTATCTTGGGATAACATACACTTCCAATCTTGTAGTTTGAGACCAATATTGAATATTTTTGCAATATCATCATCTTTCATGGTCTTGATGTGGAGTTTAGCCCATAACTTATCATTTAAAACAAGAATTCCAATGTTAATATTAGAAGTTTCTTTTTCAGTAAGATGCTTAGTTAAGTCATTACCCTTAATTATTTTGCATGTTTCAAAATCAAGATCAAATTCTTATATTATAAAATATCTACTTAGCTAGTATGACAAAATAGGGACATAATGTACTATGAATTTATTGTCCATCAAAAGATATTTAATTTTATCTAGTGTTGAAATCAGAGAAATGTCAAACTTTTCAACCAAATGATACCTGGTTTCGACATATTTGAGCATTTGACATGTAACCTCTATGTCTTTCTTCTTTATTATGATCATATTGAGTGATCACAACCCCTGTAGATTTATTTTTTACATTTATATACAAAATAAAAGGTATAATAAGATCATATTTTGCTAATGTTGTGGCACTCACATTTCCAATTTTGATATCATCAAAGGCTTTATATGACCCTGTATCTCAAAATAAATTCTAATTTTTCTTAAGCAAAACTTTCAAAGGGATTGATTCATAAACAATATTAGTGATGAACTAAGTACACACAAAGTTGATTTTTTCAAAGAAAGAATGTAAACCACACTCATCTTTAGGTGAGGTAGTTCTTGAGTAGCCTTAATGCGATCAGGGTTGATATAAATTCTATCTTTAGAAATAACGTGACCAAATAACTTACCTTCAGTTACCCAAAAATAAATTTCTTTAGATTGAGTGAAACACCAAAATTTATACATCTTATAAAAATTTCGTGCAAATGATCAATGTGTACAATAAGGTCATCAAGATAAACTTGAATAATAATTCCAATCAAGTCATAAAAAATAAGCATAGCCCTTTAAAAAGTGTCACCTACATTGATTAATCTAAAAGACATCCTATTGAAATAAAACATACCTCTATGTGTGGTAAAGGTGGGTTTATGTTGATCTTTAAGATTCATAAAGATTTGATTATAGCTTGAAAATATGTCTAATAAAGATACATTTTAGAACTAGTAATCTACTATACAATTTAATCAACATTAGACAATGAAAAATAAATTTTAATGGTTTAGATCCATAAAATCAACATATACATGAATGTCACAACTTTTATTACACACTAGATCTAAATTTTCTATCAAATCAAGCTATCTAACTAGATAAATGACAATGTCGTCGAACATTTTGTCTTGCTCCTTATTGATGGTGTTTTTTAACAAGGATTTGACCTTATGAGATTTTTGCCTAATGGGTTTTACACCATGTTTTATAGGAATATCATGTTGAAGAGTTGTGATATCATACACTTGAAGATCTTTGTAAGACCAAATAAAAAATTATCAATAAACTCTTGATTTTTTTAATAAATAGTACATTATCTTTAGTTAGACATTGGATGCCTAGATTACATTCTTTGGGTCTTCTTATGCCCCTATATTTATAGGATAATATCTTCTGTTATTCAACTATATGGTTCTTCATTTTCATAAATCTAACACTGATCTTGAGGTGAAAACATGGATTCTAGGGTTACCAGGCCAACAAGCAATTTGCTTTCACTTAATTGAAAATAATCACTATAATTTAACACATAATCATCATTATCAAAATAATTTCCAAAACAATCTATGTGCTCGTTGCATTAAAATATAGGGAATTAGGTTCAAAATTAGGGACTTTAGGTCTAAAAACCTCAATAAAAGTGTAGTCAATAGGTTCAAATTCACTGATAGTTGGATTAGATACAAAAAAAAAGTTTAACAACACATATGTTATATTCTCTAAGTATATGTAATATATTAAAGGTGTGGAATAAGATTAAAAAATAGGTTAGTCCATTCGTTAGTGGATAAAATCAAGAACAAACAACAAGAACTAACATACTAAGCCTACTCGCTCGGTTCGGCAAAGTCTATGAGGTAAAAAAAAAAAAAAACAATAAAGCGTAAACAAGACAAGCTATACCTCCCCCATGTAATTTACCCTCAAAGCCAGTCCATAAGCATGATTGTGCTCACATATAGAACTCAAAATCTTTAGCAATGTCATTGAGCTAGTGCCTCCATCATCTCGTCAAACTCTATTGGATTGGTTTGTGAATGAATTGGTGAAAATTTTAGATGGATTTATGCATGGTTTCTTTGCACGAAAAAACTTATTGAAAGTGTGTAATGGCCTTGGTATTTATAGATTTTACAAATTAAGTGTGACCTTAGGATCTAGATCAAGATTTGTGGCCACAAATGGATTCTATTTTTAAGGCAAAAACATTGATTATTTTGGAAAGATGGTACATTAATAAGACATGGCTTGCCTTAATTCAGATATTTGTCTCCACAAATAACTAGTGCATGGTAATTTTTAGATGATGTCATGATGAGGTCATAATTTAAATATTTATTGCACTTTGAATATGT
The DNA here is from genome assembly GCA_037957365.1 of Torreya grandis. NCBI lineage: Eukaryota > Viridiplantae > Streptophyta > Pinopsida > Cupressales > Taxaceae > Torreya > Torreya grandis. The sequence continues at coordinate 3,192,168 of JARHVA010001080.1, forward strand.
CATAGCTAGATAATTAGCTCATTTCCATGGATTTTTAGTTTAGTCAATTGATTTATTTTGCTTTGCTACTTAATTCTGATTAGCTTTTAGGTGGCTTATGGAATGTCAAAATTTTATTATTTCACTTCAGTTAATTACCTCTAAATGTCACCTACATAGTGATAATTTGATTCCAGTTGAATTGATCAAAGCGAACAGTTGGCTACAATGACATGCCCCAATTAGAGAAGTATCGAAATATTTTAAAAACTACACATGATGTGTGTGGATGAATTAGAGTGGTTTATTGGTGTTTGGTCTAGTTTATGCATTATTAAGAGAAGTCATTTTGATTTGCAATTTCAACACAATAGTGGTGAGAATCAGATGTCTACAAAAGACATCAAAAAAATTCATCAAAGACCAAACCTTTTGAATATATTTATGCACACAGTCCTGATTTGTTTTGTAAATTCTTTGAACCTATCTTATGACTAATTTAGAATCTCCAAAACCATCTAAGTGTTTGATACCCATCTTAATCATTTTTTTGAGTCCTAAACATAAGGCTTTAAACTATGCAATATTATTAGTGGTTTCAAAAGATAATTGGAAAGCATGCAAAAACATTTTACCTACATATGATATGAACACTATCAAAGAGTATAGACCAACTAGTTTCTCTAGGAATTAATATTGCATAGTAGTGATCATGATCATCTATAGTCAAGATACCATAAGTTCTAATCTCAATTTTAGTGAAGGTAACACTTGTTGGGATAGGTTCAATAGGTGTTCAATGCCAATATTACCTATGCATTAAAGCAATTTGGTCACTACAGGAACCCAAATTCTATCTTTACCTAGATAAGCACCTATGGATTTAGACAAATATATTCCCAACAACATATCATAGTCAGCTCTAATATCAAGGATTTACATGTTTCTTATCCTTCTAACTTGTTTATCCCGAATAATTTTAATTACTATATCACAAAACTTACAACTCTTAGTTTGTTTAGAATAAAAAATTGTGAGTTTCAGAGGATCTTTTTAATAAGGAATGCCCTGTTGGTCAACAATGAATTAGGTTATGATGGTTTTTTAAGTGCTTGCAACAAAAATGCAGTTATGAGAAATTTTGTTAACAATATTAATAAACATTGGTGTGAAGGAATGTAGTCATAAGGAGGGTCTCCATATTGAGTAAGGATGTGTCCAATTTATTCTTCAATTACTTATACTCGCAGGCTGACAACTTTTTTAGGATCAACACTTTTAACAACATTTATGTTATCTAGATGACCAAGTAAATCAATATCTTGAAGCAAGGAAAAACTTCTTTTTTCTATTTATGTTTAAAATTATGTTGTAAGGTCTAGTGGTTGTGTTTGATTGAGCATAATTTTTGGGTCTAAAAGGCTGGTACTATGAATCATTATACCCAATAGGTAATGGATTATATGATTGAAATCTTTCAGTTATGGTATCTATTACAACATTGCCTTGACTTATATATTTACCCTTCTCATTAGTTGATTGCTTAGGAGAAGATTGGTTACTTCTAGGGTTCCTTATATTTGAATTACCTTTTGGTATGGGGTTAATTCTTTCTTTCTCGTATGGATGACATAAGAATTAGTAGTATCAATTTCACCTAAAGGTTCTTCAGAAGTACACATGTTTATATTATCCACCAAAGTCAGAAGGAATATTCTCTTTACCTGTAAGATATTTCTAAAATTAAAGTACAACAATGTGATTTTTAGGATAAAAACTAGTTCACAAATATTACAATAGAAACTTTTTGATTTAGATTTATTCTTTCTTTTTTGACTATTTTAATGGAATTAGAAGGTTGATCATTTAATTGATGCTCAAAGGCAATCAATTTATTTCTTAAATTATGAATGGTCTTTAAACTTTTTGCATTATCAAAATTCATTTCAATGGGAGATTTGTATTTATAACCAATGATACAGCCTGATTCCTCTCTAAGCAAATTATTTGATTATCTATGGATATTTACAGTTGAAAATTTTGATTTGATTATTTTTAACTAATCTTTGACATATATGTTGTTATGGGACAGTTGAATATTGCTTAGGTTATATGATTACATTGCTATGAGTTAGTTGTAGTGTATATGGTCACATTATGATCATGTTGATTCATTAGTTTAGTTATTTTATGATGTATGTATATCATGATGTTATGGTCTAACTATCTGTTTGTTGTGAGGTTGACGCAGGAGAACTCATCTCTCAAAGCATGATGGAGCGATAGCATCATCGGAGAGGGTGACATAGATGAAGTTGTTGGAGGACGATAGAGAAACCGATTAGAATCTTACACACACCAAATTAGCTCACATGTTAGATGCATAATAAAATGGTTAGCATAATGTGTTTTGATATCATTTGCATTAGATAGTTATACATGGTTTTATAACATAGTTTAATAGTTTTATGGAACTCATTTTGCATGATTTGCATATGTAATCATTAAATGATATTAAAAACACGATTTGCATAGTTAGATTAAATTTGAGTTATTGCTTTATGAGTTTATCATTAAGTTGTTATGGTGTTTGGAGAAGCTAATTTAATTAGTGAATTTACTGATTATTATGATTAGTGTTAAAACAAATAAAATTTAATTTTTTTTAATTAAGTGAAAAAATGAAAAAAATAAAAGAAAATAATAAATAATAATAAATAAAGAAAAAAATGGGAAAGTTTAAATATAGGAAAAACAAAAGTAGAAAGATATTAATAAAATAAATAAAAAACAAAGAGAAAATCTTAAAAACAAAAGCCATGCCCCTGTTCATCCTAATAAATAAAATATACAAAAAAAGGAAAGGGAGGTGTGGAACAGAAGAAGGAAACTAAGCGTGGAAGTGTGAAAGAAGGAAAGAGGAAGAAGGACTGAGAAGCATGAGTAGGTTCCAAGTTGGTCTTGTAACTTATTTTTGTATATGTGTTCACATTGTGAAAATCTGGTGATATTGCATTGAGTTAAAATATATATAATTATAAAATTTACATAGAGAAATCAAAGTCTCATCAAAACTCTAGGGCCACTGTGAAATTGAATGAATCTCGTATGATACACAAACTAACATATATTGGTTTGTATAAACATAGAAATCATATATATGAATTAGGTAATTGTACACTTAGTAAATGGTTAACTTATATATACATCGGATAGTTTAACCCATATTGAGCTGATTGAATATAGCAACGAGTTGGTTAATGTAAATACAATGACTAGCAAGAATAGGAGACGTTATACCTCTATAGAAATAGTAGAAAAAAATTGGACATAGCGCTTTAAGACGCAATCAATTAACAGTGTTAACTAGTTGATATTCCATTACAATGACTTATAATGTCAAAATAAACATCACTATAATGATCTATAATAAGGAACCTTAGCATTATTTGTCAAGAAATATTATGGTGATCTAAGACTTTCTATTTTATATTTATATGAGTTCAACGATTTGATAATACAAAAATATAATATATAAAATCCTTTGACAACCTAAAGATTTATGAATACCATGACTGAAAATAGTGACTATATTTTTTATATTCCTGAATACTAAGATGATTTGATATAGTAAGAATATAATGAAAATTAGGGCTGAATACTACTATATATTTTTGCTTTGTATTGGATGGCTTATATATTTAGGAAAAAAGGTAATATGATTGAATATGACACCACCATATTTAATCAAACTTATTTAGGGGGGAATATGAATATATATATATATATATATATATATATATATATATATATATAAACACTTGAACTACACTGTGATTCGTCATTTTTAAATCAAACTTATTATATTGACATTAAATTAGATCAAACATAGGTAATGATATTTGTAGCATCTTTTAATAACTTAGTTAAACATTTCTGTATAACACTTTACCTTGATTAGAGGAATTAGTGTTTTTTGGTAACTGAGTTAATGACTTGAATTGGTATTCAGATCTTTCGATCTTTAAAGGAATATGATAAATATTTTTAAGAGCTGGTACATAAATGTTGTGTATTCAATTTCATTAAAACATAGTTGGCATATCCCTTGCCTTACATTAAATATCAATGTTAAGGACTGAGTATGCGCTGAGATGATTTAAATCTATGTCGATTTAAAGCTATGTTGAGTTGATATATGTAAGAAATCTGCCAACATATTAACTAGAAAACTAAATCGCTTTATATAGCCAAGACTAGAAAAAACTAGTCATATTTATACTATAATATTTGTTATGTTTAGATACCATAAACAACTAATTGGTATAAGTAATATTTGAATAATATTAAACCAAAGAAATCGTATAAAGTTCATAAATATACTCCGGGATGTGTATCCCTATGAATAAACTTGTACACGAGTACATATATAATTATGAACAAGGTTTATGCAATAGGAATTCAATGGAATTGATCTTATAGTAAGATGTAAGGTAATATGCTAAACCAGATATAAAAAAAATAAGGATGTTTGGTAGTCATAACTAAATGAAGATTTGACTGGGAAAATCTAAGGAGAGTTATTTATTAATATTCCCCAAAGTAATGAGACTTATAAATGATAGTCAATATATTTAGTATAATGACTGTTAAAAACCTCACAAAAACCCTACTTGGAAATATTAATAACTGTAGGTGTTTATATGTGGTTTTAGTATATCAAAATTCCTACAATTGTTTTAATAAAGTATTTGAAGTATAAAGAGCTCAACATAGTCTTTCATTATCTTGTGTTAAGCTATATGATATGCATGAGTTTACTTATCATATATAGCATGTGAAAAAAAATACCGTTGAGTGGATATAATACTATAATAATCTTCATATTAATGAAATAATTAAGTGAAGGCTTAAAAATGTATATAGGTACATCTATGCCTAATTAGCTTATACTTGTACATAGGGGTGTGTACTTCTAATTATATCTCCATAGGTGGTTTAAACTATATTATAGATTTATGTATAATAGAATCTTATTTATGCGTGCATACAACCCCTGAAAGTGTAACAAATGCTAGAATGGAATATTATATGTTTCATGAAAACTAAAACTTTTTTTGTTATGTCTAGTTGCTTGAATATAAGCTTATGTTTCCATGGATTTATGACTTCTTTATTATGACTGATTGTGATAAGTAATAATTGTGTTTTAGAACACTAGACTATGATAATATAGGTTATCATAAGGTGTAGTATATTTGAAAACTATTTATATTAATTATAAACTACAATTAAATGTGTATTTTATCCAGGTAGTATAAACTATACTCATTATTTCTATTAAGGGATAAAGAATAATGTGAGATTCATTAATACGTTTAATAGAATAAATGTATGCTTTTAGATTATTCTTATGTTTAAAATGTTATGAGAAATGAATGCTTTTAGGTTATAATTTCTATGAATATATTGGTTATATTATGTTAATCAAATATTGCATTGTTGATACTGACTAAGTAATGAGATGGACTTCACTAGCTTACTAGCATCACAATGTTAGGCGAATGTAATCTGATCAAGCAATGTGTATGAATTTTGACTGATCCATATATTATTTATTATTTGAAAACTTTGGCCAAAATAATATTTAATGATACATTATCATTTCAAGAGTATAATTTAAATATTCATGTGATGTCTTGAATATAATGGGTTTCTATGATACATCGCATGTTTAGTTTTAAAAATCATAGAACACATGAGTAGTAGCTTGTCTCTCTATATTCCCACGTCATCACTATCTAATCATATATGAATGGAGGGCCATTCCCTGATGAGATTAGTGAGGAGGATCATTGGTTTATGGTTGGTATGGAAGAGTACTCAGATGATTCTCTCCCTCCCCACATCAGTACTATTTTTGAGATGACACTTGAGATTATCATAAATACTAGAGTCCAAAAAACTTATGCTTCAATGAGCCATGTATCTTATATATGTGCATTCTATTCTATTGCATTTATTATTGAAACATTATCATGATGATCTATAATTACTTATTTATTATACATTGATAGCAGTGGCTATTCACATGTATTAGCCGTGGTTGGTTAATTATAATTACTTTCCATATTTGTATTATGATGAGTTTCTTATGATGATAGTGATCTATGCTATATGATGTAGTATACTTCATTTACAGTTATCACACTTAGAGTATTTTATATGATCTCTGATTAGATTCTCATGGTGTAATCTATTTAAAGTATATGTTGATTTATTAAAAAAAAATCACATGTTTCTAGGTAGATCTCAATGGGGATGTTACATATGGTATCAGAGCTACAGTTCAAAATATAGGACCTAAAGAGTCCACTAACATTTTCATATCCTTCTGTAGATATAAAGGAGGATGGTGAAATCTAAAGTTTTTAGAGAAGGTCCATCGAATATCAATGACAATAACCCTGCATTTGATCCTAGCTAATTTACCGCTAATCAATCAACAAAGATGGATCAGATTCTCATATCCATGAATGGGGTCATGGATAGGATTATAGATCTAGAGTAAGTGGTTCATGTCCATGAAGAGGAAGAAAAATATGACATACCTGAAGAACATTTTAATTAGCAAAAAAATCCTTAGGATACTAGAGCTTAAATGGCTATGGAGTTGGCTAGAGATATGGAAAAGTTGAACCCACCTAAGTGCGATGGGACTATTCTAGGAGACTGATCTGAATCATGGAGAAGTATTTTGAGATTTGAAACTACTCTAAGGTCACCAAGGTAATTTGGAGAACATACCAATTGGTTGGTGAGACATCTATGTGGTGGGTCAACAAGAGGTTGAAAATGAATCTTAACTTGACCACCACTACTTGGGCTCAGTTTGTGGTATTGTTCAGATCATGATTTCTCCCATAAATTTATTTTGATCATAAGCTCACAAATTTATAGAATATGAAGTAGGGAGACTTATCAATGAATGAGTAATGGGAGTAGTTCATGAAACTTCTATAGTACGTTCCTTAGTACTAGGGAGATGAGAGGTTCATGATCAAAAAGTTTATCATGGGATTGAGACCCCAATTTAGTGGAGAGGTGATGTTCATGGACCTTCTACCATGGACCAGGTATTTGAGAAGGCAATCAAATAGGAATAGAATTTGAAGTCTCTTTCACAAGCCAGGGATAAGTTCAAGAAAAAGTTTAGAAATTATAAGTCAACATTCAAAAAGAAGAATTGGAAACAGAGAGTGGAGACTCTAGGAAGTAGTTCAAAAATTAGAATGGCAAATTTAACAATAGTTTAGGCAATAAGAAATAGGGCAATGGTTCCAAAGGAAATTTAAAGTGAAACTAATAGACTGACAGGAAAGGACCACCTGGAGGTTATTTCATTTACATAGATGACCATTATGCTCATGAATGTACTCTAAACAAGTCAAAGAGAAAAGGTCCTAATCCTCAGTAGGGCGATTTCAATAATGGAGTCATGCAATAGTTGACAATTGGCAATTTCAAACATTATCTATAGAGCTGTTAGGTACTTTTTTTGACCATTTAGTTTCTATTTTGATAGATATAGGGGATACAAAATATTTTATAGATCCTAAAATGCTTAGTAAGTTAATTAGAAGAGCTGAAGTAATGGAAAATGCATGGTCAGTATTGTATGAGAATGACTCAACAGTCATGGTTGACAAGTGTTTAGCTAAAGAAGAGATTAAGTAGCCCAAATTCATAACAGTAGTGGATCTATATGTAACACCATTAAGGTCATATGATGTGATCTCAGAAGTTGACTAGATTGAGAAACATAAGGTCCATGTTGACTGCCACTTGAAGAAGGTTGAGTGTCTGGATGTTTTTAAAAATCAGACACAAATTCAAGGCCAAAAAAGAGAGTTGAGGCTTAGGTAGATTTATACTATGCAACTCAAGATGGCTTATGGAAAAGGGTGCCAAGAATTTATCATCAAGATAAATGAAATTGATGAATCTAAGGAACCATCTATTGAAGATTACCTATTTCTTTGAGATTTTCATGATGTATTTTTGAAAGAGTTATCGAGTTTGCATCTTAGACATGATTTCAATTTCTCTATAAATATCATACCTTATTTAAAACCACAGTCTAAGGCACCATACAAGATGACAACCACTGAGTTGGTTGAATTGAAGACTCAACTCTAAGAATTATTGTTTAAGAGGTTGATCAGGTCAAGTGTGTCACCATGGGGTGCATCAGTTATCTTTGTCAAGAAGAAGGATGGTACCCTTTGAATTTTTATTAATTATAAAATGTTGAACAAGGCAACTATCAAAAATAGGTATTTTATACCTCTTATAGATGATCTTTTTGATCAATTATAGGGAACAATGATCTTTTCTAAGATTGATCTTAGAGCATTATATCATCAACTGAGGATATAAGGTGAGGATATTCCAAAGACAACATTTAGAACTCATTACAGGCACTATGAGTTCATAGTGTTACCATTTGGATTCACTAATGGTCTGATAACATTCATGAATCTCATGAACATTATGTTTAGAGATTATCTTGATCAGTTTGTTTTGGTTTTTATGGATGGTATTCTTATATACTCTAAGACTGAAGAGGACCACCTTCAACATTTGGAACTAGTTCTGCAATAGTTGTAGAAGTACAAGCTGTATGGTAAGTTATTTAAGTGTGTATTTTTCAAGGAGAGAGTGAAATATCTCAGACATATTATCTTTACAGATGGTATTTTTTTAGATTTAAGAAATGTAAGAGTCATTATGGAATGGCCGATGCTAAACAATGTGCATGAAGTAAGGAGTTTTATGGGATTAGTAGGTTATTACAGGAAGTTCATTATAAATTTTTTAAAGATAACTAATCCAATTGATTCTTTGCAATGTAAGAACCAAAGTTTTGTCTAGTTAGATAAGTGCAAAGTATCTTTTTAAGAATTGAAAATAAGGCTTACTTCTACACTAGTGTTAAGAGTTCCTAACCCTAATGGTTAATTTTCAATGATGATGGATGTATCAAGGGATGGACTAGGAGCCTTTATGTAGGATGGTGCAATGGTGGCTTATGAATCAAAGAAGCTTAAGATTTATGAAGTGAAATATGCCCCTCATGACCTGGAACTTGTAGTAATTGTTCATTCTTTACAAGTGTGGAGGCATTACTTATTGAGAAAATTGTTTGAGCTTAAGATGGATAATTTAGGACTCAAGTACATCTTCACCCAAATGAATTTAATGCTCATTTGAGATGTTGGTTAGAGTTCTTATCTGATTATGATTTAAATATCAAATATATCAAAGGAAAGGAAAATAAAGTAGCTAATGCCCTAAGTCACAAAAGGTACATAGTAGCCATAGCTACTATCAAGAGTATTTTCAGGGATTGAGTGATTGAATTTTTTCTAGGAGATGAATTATATGATTAGGTTAAAAAATCATTATCTAAAAATGCTCAAAATATTTGGTATAAAGGATTAGGATTAGAGAGTGATGACATTTTGCATTACAATGGAATGATGTATGTGCCAAATCGAGAGAATCTATGGAGCACAATGCTAAAAGAACTATACAATGCTCCATATTCAGGGCATCCATGAGTAACCAATATCATAGTAGAGCTTAGACCACTGTATTTTTGGAAGGGAATCAAGAAAGATGTAGCAAACTGTGTCATGTTGTCTAGAATGTTGGAAAGTGAAAGCTATTGTGTAGCTTGTTGGGTTATTATATCTGCATGATATACCATAATGGAAGTGGAAAGTGATCAGTTTGAACTTTGTCCAAGGTTTACCGATGTCACAAAACAAAAATGATATGATCTTGGTAGTAGTTGACAAACTGACCAAGGTGGCTCATTTTATCTTTGACAGATGATGCACCTACCCTTACAAAGAGGTCCATGAAGTGTATAGGCTACAAGATTTTTTAGAGAAAATCATTTCAAATCATGATCTAAAGATGACTTTTAGATTTTGGGTAACTTTGAATTTATCTTTGAGTATGTAATTAAATTTTAGCACTGCTTATCACCCAAAGACTGGTGGTCACACTAAGAGAGTTAATAAGGTGTTAGAGGATATTTTTCATATGTATTATATGGATCAATAATGCAAGTGGGAAGATTATCTTCTATTGGGTGATTTTACATACAACAACTCATACCAATCAATTATGAAGATGACACCATTTGAGGTATTATACAGAAGAAGGTGCAGGCCACCAATCATTTAAGACAAGTTAGAGGATAGGGTAGTCTTTGGACCTAAGATGTTTTAAAAAATAGAAGATCAAGTTAGATTAATCAGGAAGAGATTATCTAAGGCCAATGACAGACATAAGAGCTATGCTGATTTGAAACAGACTGATATGTAGTTTTCAATAGTGATAAAGTGTTCTTATGGGTTAAGCCACATAAGAGCTTGATTAAATTTGGGAAGTCAACAAAACTGTCATCAAGATATGTGGGACCCTTCAGGGTGTTAGAAGTGGTTAATCCTATAATGTATAAGCTTCTATTATTACCAACCCTAACTTTATTACATAATATCTTCCATGTTTTTTATCTTAAAAAGTATATAGTTGATCTTACACATGTGTTGTATTGGAATGCTTTGTAGGTTCTAGATCACAGGGTGGCAACGGTAGAGCTAATCATAGTAATTGATACTTACAAAATTTGTTTGCATAATAGAGAGATGTCACAGTGTAAGGTCTAGTGGGATCAATACTCTGAGGATAGTGCTACTTGAGAGGACTATGATGAGTTCTATAAGAGATTTTCACTTTTATTTGTTTGATTAGATACTATTATATTATGTTATTTTTTTGTTGAACAATGTTTTCAATTTATAACTTATTTTTGAATAAGACATATCTGGGATGATGACTAGCTTTAGAGGGAAAATATGTTATATCCCAATTCTTCGTTAAGTAAACTATTTGATTATCTATGGATATTTATAGTTGACAAATTTGATTTGATTATTTTAAACCAAGTTTTGAGATATATGTTGTTATGAGATAGTTAGATATTACTTAATTTACATGATTACATTGATATGAGTTAGTTGTAGTGTATATAGTTACATTATGATCATGTTGATTCATTATTTCAACTATATTTTAAGATGTATGTATATTATGATGTTATGGTCTAACTATTTACTTGTTATGAGGTTGATATCGGATAACTCAACTCTCAAAGTATGATAGAGAGACAGAGCATCATCAGAGAGGGTGATGTAGATAGGGTTGCTAGGGGTCGATAGAGAAATTGATTAGAACCTTGTGCACACCACATTAACTAGCACATGTTATATGTATAATAAAGTGGTTAACATAATGCTTTTTTATGTCATTTGCATTGGATAGTCATTTATACATAGTTTGATATTATATTTTAATAGTTTTATGGAACTTAGTTTGCATGATTTGCATGTGTGATCATTAAATGTTGTTAGAGACATGATTTGCATAGTTATATTAAATCTAGGTTATTGATTTATGAATTTATCATTAATTTTTTATGGCATTTGGAAATGCTAATTTAATTAGTAAATTTACTGATTATTATAATTAGTGTTAAAATAAATAAAATTTTAGGAATTTTCAATTAAGTGAAAAAAATAGAAAAAAAGAAAAGAAAATAAAAAACAATAATAAATAAAAAGAAAAAGGGGAAAGTTTAAATATAGGAAAAATAAAAGTAGAAAGATATTAATAAAATAAATAAAAAACAAAGAAAAACAAAAAAATAAAGAGAAAATCTTAAAAAAAAATCCACGCTTGTGTTCTTCCTAATAAAGAACATGAAAGAATATTTACAAAAAAAGGAAAGGGAGGCGTAAAACAGAAGGAGAAGGCATCAAAGCATGGAAGTGGGAAAGGAGGAAAGAGGAAGAAGGATTGAGAAACATGAGTAGATTCTAGGTTGGTCATGTAATTGATTTCTGTATATGTGTTCATATTATGAAAATTTGGGGATATTACATTGAGTTAAATTATATATAATTATAAAATTTACTTAGAGAAATCAAAGTCTCATCAAAACTCTAGGGCCAGATTAAAATTTAGGGAACTTCCTATGATACACAAACTAATATGGATTGGTCTGTATAAACATAGAAACCATATATATGAATTAGGTAATTCTCCACTTAGCAAATGGTTACTTATATATACACCGGACATTTGAACCCATATTGAGTTGATTGAATATAAAAATGAGCTAGGTAATGTAATTACAATGATTAATAAGGATAGGAGACGTTATACCTCTAAAAAAATAGTAGAAAATTTGGACACAGTGATTTAAGTTGTAATAACTTAACAGTGTTAACTAATCGATATTCCATTACAGTGACTTATAATGTCAATAGAAGTGACATCACAATAATTATCTATAATAAGGAACCTTAGCATTATTTGTCAAGAAATATTATGGTGATCTAAGACGTTCTTTTTTATAGTTATATGAGTTAAGGGATTTGATATTAGAAGAATATAATATATAAAAGCCTTTGACAACCTGAAGATTCCTGAATACTATGGCCAAAAATAGTGACTATATTTTTTATATTCCTAAATACTAAGATGATTTGATATAGGAAGATTATAATGAAAATTAGGGCCGAATACTACTATATATTTTTACTTTGTATTATAAAACTTATATTTTTATGTACCATCTCTTAATAATATTTATCATATTCTTTTAAAGACTGAAAGATTTGAATACCAATTTGGATTATTAACTCAGTTACCAGAAAAAACACCAGTTCCTCTAATCAAGGTAAAGCACTATATGCAAATGTTTAATTGAGTTCTTAAAAGATGCTACGAGTATCACTACCTATGTTTGATCTGATCTAATGTCAATATAAATAGTTTGCTTTAAGAATGGTAAATCATGGGGCAATTCAAGTGTTTATATTATATATAAACACTTGAATTGCCCCATGATTTACCATTCTTAAAGCAAACTACTTATATTGACATTAGATCAGATCAAACATAGGTAGTGATACTTGTAGCATATATATAAACACTTGAATTAACCCATGATTTACCATTCTTAAAGCAAACTATTTATATTGACATTAAATCAGATCAAACATAGGTAGTGATACTCGTAGCATCTTTTAAGAACTCAATTAAACATTTGCATATAGTGCTTTACCTTGATTAGAGGAATTGGTGTTTTTTCTAGTACTGAGTTAATAATCCAAATTGGTATTCAAATCTTTTAGTCTTTAAAAGAATATGATAAATATTATTAAGAGATGGTACATAAAAGCTATGTATTCAATCCATTAAAACATAGTTGGTATATCCCTTGCCTTGCATTAAATATCAATGGTATGGACTGAGTATGTGCTGATTTGATTTAAAGCTATGCTAAGTCAATACATGGAATGAATCTACCAGCATATTAACTAGAAAGCTAAATCACTTTATACAACACACCAAAACTAGCAAAAACAAGTCATATTTATACTATACAATTTGTCATGTTTAGATTCCATAAACAACTAATTGGTATAAGTAATATTTGAATAATATTAAACCAAGGAAATTGTATAAATTTCATAAATATACATTGGGATGTGTATCCCTATGAATAAAATTATACATGAGTACATATATAATTATGAATAGGGTTTATGCAATAGGGATCAACATAATTGATCTTATAGTAAGATGTAAGGTAATATGATAAACCCTATATAAGAAAACTAAGGATATTTTGTAGTCATAACTAAATGATGATTTGACCAAGAAAATATAAGGATAGTTGTTTATTGATATTCCAAAAAGTAATGAGACTTATAAATGGTAGTCAATCTATTTGGTATAATGACTGTTAAAAACCTCACAAAAATCTTACTTGAAAATATTAATAGCTGTAGGTGTTTATATGTGGTTTTAGTATATCAAAATTCCTACAATTGTTTTAATAAGGCATGTGAAGTATAAAGATCTCAACGTAGTCTTTCGTTATCTTGTGTTAAGCTCTATGATATGCATGAGTTCACTTATCATATAGAGCATGTGAAACAAAATACTGTTGAGTGGATATAATACTATAATAAGCTTTGTATTAATGAAATAATTAAGTGTAGGCTTAAAAGAGTATATAGGTACATCTATTCCTAATTAGCTTATACTTTTACATAGGGGTGTGTACTTATAATTATAAATCCATAGGTGGTTCAAACTATATTATAAATTTTTGTATAATAGAATCTTGTTTATGTGTGAATATAATCCCTGAAAGTTTAACAAATGCTAGAATGAAATATTATATTTTTTTGTAGGAACTAAAACTTTCTTTGTTATGTTTACTTGAATAAAATATTATTTTTCCATGGTTTTTTGACTAATTTATTATGAATAATTATGGTAATTAGTAGTTGTGTTTTAGAATACTAGACTATGATAATATGGGTTATCATAGGGTGTAATATATTTAGAAAATACTTATAATGATTAAAAATTGTAGTTAAATGTGTATTTTACCTAGGTGGTATAAACTGTAGTTATTATTTCTATTATGAGATAGATAATAATGTGAGATTCATTGATACATTTGATGGAATAAATGTATACTTTTAGATTATTCCTATGCTTAACATGTTATGAGAAATGATTGCTTGTAGGTTGTAATTTGTATGAATCTATTGGTTATATTATGTTAACCAAATCTCACATTGTTGATACTAAGTAAGTAGTGAGATGTAATTTACTAGCTTACTAGCACCACAATGTCAGATGAAGGTAATTTGATCAATTAGTGTGTATGAATTTTGATTGATTCATATATCATTTATTATTTGAAAACTTTGGCCAAAATAATATTTTGTGATACATTATCTTTTCAAGAGTATAATTTACATGTTTGTGCGATGTCTTGAATATAATGGGTTTCTATGATACATCACATGTTTAGTTTTAAAAGTCATATAACACACGAGTACTAGCTTATCTCTCTAGAAATCATATAATGGGTTCTTGAGTAGGTTTAGAACCTAAAGCCTAAAACCAATCCAAATTTGGAAGGAAACTTGAAAATTTTAAAGAAAAATAATTAAATAGGGTTTAAAACCTTTATATAAGGGCATAAATCTTTTATAAAGGGTGTATTCCATTTACAAAGTGGAATACATCTTTTTTAAAGGGTGTACATTGATGATGTAGGAGCATCATTACTTGACTTGTGTTTTCTAGGCAAATTTTGGTTTGATCAGGTGTTTTAGGGCCAATTAGAATTTTATGATGTTTAAAAATGTTTTATAAGTATTTAAATACACTTTGGAATGTTATCTAAGTGTCTAGAGTTGATTAGGTAGGATAGAATTTAAAATTGGCATTTTCCCACCAATTTGCATAATTTGAATTTTTTAAATAAATTTTGTCTAGTTTAGGTGTTGTAGGAGGATTTGAAGAATTATTCAAAGGTAAAAATTATTGGTGTGACTCATTTAATGTACCATGTGTCTAAAATATACCTTGAATTCTCACATTATGGGAAAATGAACTTTAGTATATGTTCCAATGTGCAAGTTTTTGTTAGTGACTGTTGGTAAGGCAAAAGGTGGTTAGAACAGTTATAGTGGCTATAAAACTTGTTATTTTTTGTTTTGGAGTTATTAATTGGGATGAATTAGTGTATTATAGGGTTAATACCCAAGAAATAAAGGATGGAGTCCCTCAAGTTTGTAAAAATAAGTGACTATAACCCTATTTTCCTGCGTATGTGCATTAGTGAATGATTGTATGTGATTGATCAAAGAAGGAAAATATAATAAAGATGCACTTTTATGATTATTTTGGATTTTTTGAGTCTAATACATGTTTTTTTAATGTTATTATATATTTATTTTGTTTTTTTCATCCTTCATTGCTAGCAAGGACATTATAGTCCTATAGATATTGAAATATACACACACAATCCCCTACAATATAGTGTAAAGTGGGTCTCAAAGGTGAAGGGAAGAGTATATGAAGGTTTTAATATTTTATTAAGATAAAAATAGAATTTAATTTTTTTATAAAATTCTTGGAAACTAGGTTAGTGACTTAAAAACTAAAGTTTCTTCCTCTTTGACCCATTCAAACTGTGTCTACACACAATTATACAAGATTGTGAGTTATTAGTGGAAAAAAGATATCCAAGGGAACATATAATGATTTAAATATATGTATGAGAGTTATAAATACCATAATAAATCATTAAGGGTGATTTGAATTTGTCTGACTAGTCATTGTTTTAATTACACTCCTCTCAAGTTCACACAAACGCTATCAAGCCTAAACTAGGGTTTTGGAAGAAAAATCCATTTATAAGGAGTTCCCATTAATGACATTTACTATTTTATAATTTTATATGTGTGCATGTGTGCCAATATATTTTAAAGGTTTTGGGTTGATCCCGTATGATACATACTATTATAGAGGATTGTGTATATCAAGGTGTGAAGAAGGCCTAATTGGGCCTAATAGAGTTTTAAAAGGACAAACCAAAGTGAATTACAAGTTGATTATGGTAAAGATAAATTTTAGAGATGGATAATAGGATAGAGGGTGACAATAAAGGTCATTAATTTCTACAAAAAAATCCGTACTAAACTGTACAAGATAAAATATTCCAAAAAAGGCTACAAGCCTGTTTGCCAAGGTAAGAGAAGTAGTGTATGGCATGAGGGATATATTGGAATGTTTTATAAATTGGTTCATTTGTCTGATAATATTTTCAAGATCATGATAAAGGCCCTAAGAACCATAAAAAAATTAGATAACCCTTGAGTAATTGAATGAGATAGTGAACCTAAGAACCTTTGTTAAGAGAGTTAGCATAAAGAACAAGATAAGTGTGTGAGTTGTTAGTATTGCCTCTGCATCATTTGGTATAAAATATTAGGATATATTGATAAATTAGTAAGGAAACATCGTAGGTAGAGGACGAGGAGCATAAATAACCCAAAAAATCTTACAAATAGTGGACGTACTAATTGTGGAAGTGAGAAACTTGAAGGCAAGGTTACAAGCCATGGAGTTGGCTCAGAGGAGAGAGATGAACAAAGGTGATGTAAGTGAGGGAGAGGATGAGATTACTAATGAATAATCACTAAAGGATATGAAGGTAGAGTGGAAGATATGTTCATAAAATCAGACTTTGGAGTGACTTCAAAACCCAAGATGGAGGTGCCAATGTATGAGGGTAGTCTCAATGTTGAAGAATTGGTTGATTGGATCACGACCATGGACAAGTAATTTGATTATGAATAGGTGAATGAGGCAAAGAGGGTGAATTTTTTAGTGACAAGTTTGAAGTGTCATGCATCCTTATGGTGGGATGGCATACAAGAAGAGAGAAGAAGGGGAAAAGAGAAGATAAGGTCATGGGATAAAATGGTGGCCAAGATGAAAGGCAATTTCATGCTTAAAGACTATCAGATCCACTTGTTTATGAGGTTGAAAAATCTGAAACAAAAGGACATGATGGTGAAATAGTACATAGAGGAATTATACAAGGTAAATATTTGAGCAAGACACATAGAGGAGGATGCAAATAAGGTTGTTAGGTACATCAATGGCTTTAAGTTTGTCATTCAAGATGAGATAAGTATTTTGTCACCAAGAATAGTAGAGGAGGCCTATCAAGATGCATTGAGGGTAGAAGAGAAGTTTTCTAGAAGGTAAAGTAAAAAAAATAGAGGTAGAGGTTGTAGAAGCTACAAAGGTAGAGGTCAACAAGAAGGAAGAGGATAACTGGGTAATAGAAGTTAATGACGAAGTCAAAATAAAGAGGTTAGAAATAGTTTTAAGAGTTCAATTATATGAAATAGAGTTGGTTATGGTTACAAAAGTGAAAGATCATATGGTATAAGAAGAGACAACATTTATGATAGGACCAAAACTCCCCAAAGCTCTGACATAACTTGTCAGATTTAAGAGAACACATGATTACCATTGTATAAGCAATTAAACATGCAGAAATACCAAAAGAACAAATAACTATCAATGAGAAAACACATAGAATATGAGAGGCAACACATAATTGTATTCAACTCATTACAAAGGAAATTACAATAAAGAGATCACACTCTTCTTCCACCTCTGTGAGGCTTCCTCCTCAAGGGCTCCAAGTAATCTTCCCACCTGAGTAATCTTCTCTCATAGGTCACAACACACAGCTAACACAAGCTATTGTTCACCTCATTGTACATCCAGTACAACCGAGTACGAACTGGTACTCCAAGTAGATCTCACCATGATCCTGCTGATGTATTGCTGTCACCTTGGACCCTGGCCAACCGCCGATATCTGTCTGACCCTCGCATACACACATCCCTGCATATCAAACTTGATCTTACTTATACATACATGGGGAATCCTACTTGATTCCACCATGGGAAGAACTCTCCAAGCTCTACATAGCTCTTCTTCAGATTCTCCACTTAACAATACAACCCATGAGTCTATTATATAGATCTCATGCATACACTTAATTTAGACAAGCGGCTCAAAGACTCGAACTAGTCTTTAACATGCAAACTCCGCGTTCACTTAACTGACTATTCGTTAACAGCAGTTCAGACTGCTACAGGCGACCGACGTCGGTCCCTGCCTTCCTGGAGGTGACCGATGTCGGCCGATATTCTACCGATGCCAATTTCCCTTCTGCGTCCCCTGACCGACGTCGGTTTTGGCCTGCCAATGCTGGCATCTACATACGCTAGAAACCCTCCTGTTTTCCTTAAGGTGTAGCTTTTAGCTCCACACCCTAACAATCTCCCACTTGGAGATAAAGAGCTGCACCTGTACCCAAACCAGTACTCTATCTAATCTGCATCCTGGCTTGTATTCCTCTTCAAGCTCCCACTTGAAGACAACCCACCACACTCCTTGTGGTGTTAAACCTGTGCCTAATTTTCTTCATTCTCATTGTACCATCTTCTGCCTTGCTATACTCCCACTCAAACAGCAACCCCTGTGAGTAACCTGTAATCAACAAACACTTAACAGATCTGGGCTATCTGTTAGTCAAACTCACTCTGAGAACGTCCAACCTCGCTCTGATACCAATTAATAGGACCGAAACTCCCCAAAGCTCTGACACAACTTGTCAGATTTAAGAGAACACATGATTACCATTGTATAAGCAATTAAACATGCGGAAATACCAGAAGAACAAATAACTATCAATGAGAAAACACACAGAATATGAGAGGCAACACATAATTGTATTCAACTCATTACAAAGGAAATTATAATAAAGAGATCACACTCTTCTTCCACCTCTGTGAGGCTTCCTCCTCAAGGGCTCCAAGTAATCTTCCCACCTGAGTAATCTTCTCTCATAGGTCACAACACACATCTAACACAAGTTGTTGTTCACCTCATTGTACATCCAGTACAACCGAGTATGAACCGGTACTCCAAGTAGATCTCACCATGATCCTGCTGATGTATTGCTGTCACCTTGGACCCTGGCCAATCGCCGATCTCTGTTTGACCCTCGCATACACACATCCCTGCATATCAAACCTGATCTTACTTATACATACATGGGGAATCCTACTTGATTCCACCATGGGAAGAACTCTCCAAGCTCTACATAGCTCTTCTGCAGATTCTCCACTTAACAATACAACCCATGAGTCTATTATATAGATCTCATGCATACACTTAATTTAGACAAGCGGCTCAAATACTTGAACTAGTCTTTAACATGCAAACTTCGTGTTCACTTAACTGACTGTTCATTAACAGTAGTTCAGACTGCTACAGGCGACCAACGTCGGTCCCTGCCTTCCTGGAGGTGACCGACGCCGGCCGATATTCTGTCGATGCCGGTTTCCCTTCTGCGTCCCCTGACCGAAGTCGGTTTTGGCCTGCTGACGCCGGCGACTGCATACGCTAGAAACCCTCTTGTTTGCCTTAAGGTGTAGCTTTTAGCTCCACACCCTAACAATTTAGTTTATAGGAAAGTGCTTCAAGTGCAATAAATTTATAGGACATAGGTCATATGAGTGTTTAGAAGACATCCAAAGTTGCAGCTATTAGAGTGAGAGTAGAAACCAAGTGGTTCAAAAAGAAGAGAAAAGTGTAGATTCATTACCAAACTATATGGAGGAATCTAAAATAGGTGAAAGCTTGCTGATGAGGAGATTACTTTTAAAGATCATCCATGAGGAGAGAAAACCACCATAGAGATATATGTTGTTCAAGACCATGTACAAGAGTAAAGGTAAAAGTTGAAAATTCACAGTTGATAATGGTATTATGGATAATTTCGTGTCTTCCTTAATGGTGTCTAAACTAGGATTAGAGAGTAACGAACATCCAAGTCCATACAAAGTCTCTTGGATTAAAAATAGTCACCAAGTCCTAGTGAATGAATAATGCTATGTAGACTTTTAGAAAGGTGGGTATAAGGATAAAATATTGTGTGATGTAATTACCATTGATGTGTGCCACATCATCCTTGGCAGACCATGACAGTATGACAGGAAGGTTATGCATTATGGTAGGGCCAATACTTACACCATTGAGAAGGATGACAAAAATCACACACTAACCCCATTGAAGGGAAATCAAGCATGGAAGTAGACACCAAAGAGTGTTATGATGTTTGGAGAGAAGGAATACTTACCAAAAAAAGTTAGTTACAACATTATGGGTAAGAGTATGACAACTGAGAACAAGTACTAAGATGAAGAAGACATAATTCAAATTGCCCAATCAATGGAAGAAGAGGATGTAGTAGTTGAGAAGCATTATAAATAGTTGATTTCAAGTAACAAAGATCTATTATAGTTAGACCAAAAAGAAGAGTTGTTTTCAAATGAATATTTGTAAGGGTTGTGTACAAACTTGTCCTATCACTTGTCCTTCATATAAAGCATGGAGTATCTAGATAACTTTGTTGATAAGGTTGGCATGTTGAGAGATTTGGATATGAGAATTGGGATGATTTACTAGGTAAAGAGTGAAAAAAAACAAGAGAGTAATAATGAATTGGAATAGGTTTACAATACTATAGGAGAGAATATGGAACCATTAGTAGATCCAATAGGTAGCAGATCCAAGCATAGAAAGGACAAGCATACAAGTGTAAGAGTGTGTTTTCAAATAATACAAGAAGGATATTTTTATTATTTAATTGTGTGTTCCATATGTATTTTTTTTGTAGGAGAACACCAAGAAGCTGAATATGGTAAGGTTAGAGATCAACGTGGAGGAAACTAACCTCAAAGGAGAAAGTAAGGTGGTGTTGGTCCAAGAACAAGGAGGTATATGTGACACTCATAGACCTTAGGATCCAGGAAGATGTGACATTGAATATATGGAGTAACCAAGAGAGATACATGCTATGAAATAATTCAATAAAATGTGATAAAACTTTTAGGGAAAGTTTTCTTTTGTACCTCAGTAGTATGATATAGGAGCAACATTACTTGACTTGTGTTGTCTAGTAAAATTTTGGTTTGATCAAGTGTTTTGGGGTAAATTATCATGTTAGGATGTTTAAAAAGGTGTTATAAGTCTTTAAATACACTTTGGAATGTTCTACAAGTGTCTAAAGTTGTTTAGGTAGGATATAATTTAAAATTGGCATTTTCTTACCAATTTGCATAATTTGAATTTTCAAATAAATTGTCTAATTTAGGTGTTGTAGGAGGATTTGAAGGAGAATTCAAAGGTATAAATGATTGTTGTTACTCCTTAAATGTACCATGTGTCTAACATAGACCTTAAATTATCACATGTATGGGAAAATCAACTTTATTATATATTCCAATGTGCAAGTTTGTTTGTTAGTGACCATTGGTAAGGCAAAAAGTAGTTGAAATAATTATAGTGGATATAAAACTTGTTAGTTTTTGTTTTGGAGTTAGTAATTGGGATGAATTTGTGTATGAGAGGGTTCAAGACCCAATAAATAAAGGATGGAGTCCATCAAGTTTTTTAAAAAAGTGACTGGAACACAATTTTCCTACATATGTGCATTGGAGGATGATTGTATGTGATTGCTTAAAGAATGAAAATATAATAAAGGTGCACTATGATGCTTATTTTAGATTTGGTGATTCTAATATATGTTTTTTGTATTTTATTCTATATTTATTTTATTTGTTTCATCCTTCATTACTAGTAATGACATTACAGTCTTGTAGATCTTGAAATATACACACACAATCCCCTACAATATAGTGCAAAGTGGGTCACAAAGATGAAGGGAAGAGTATCTAAAGGTTTGAATAGGTGAGTAATATAAAAATAGACCTTAAAATTTTATAAAATGCTTGGAAACTCAATTAGTGACTTAAAAACTAAATTTTATTCCTCTTTGACCCCTGTAGACTGTGTTTACACATAGAATTAGACAAGATTATGAGTTATTAGTGGAACAAAGATATCCAAGAGAACATCCAATGCTTGTAAGATATGTATGAGATTTAAATAGACCTTGATAAAACATTAAGGGTGATTGAAAGTTGTCTAAATGGTCATTTTTCTAATTATACTCCTCTCGGGTTCACATAGACCCTATCAACCTTGAACTAGAGTTTTGTAAGTAAAATCCATTTATAAGGAGTTTCCATGGATGAAATTTCTTCAAATTTTATAATTTTATAAGTGTGAATGTATGCTAAGATATTTTGAATATATTAGGTTGATTATGTATGGATATGTATTGTTATAGAAGACTATGTATATCAAGGTGTGAAGAAGGCCTAATTAGGCCTAAATAAAGTTCTAAAAGGACAAAACAAAGTGAATTCCAAGTGGATTATGGTCAGGATAACTTGTAGAGATGGATATTAGGATAGATGGTGATATGAAAGGTAACTAGTTTTTGCAAACAAATCCATACTGAATCATACAAGAGAAAATTGTCCAAAAAAAGGCTACAAGCCTGTTTACCAAGGTAAGAGAAGTAGTGTATGGTGTGAGAGATGCATTGGAAGGTTTTGTAAGTTGGTTCATTATCAAGAGCATGATAAAGTCCTCAAAAACCATAAAAAAATTAGACAACCCTTGAGTCATTGAATGAGATAGTGAACCTAAGAACCGTTGTTAAGAGAGTTAACATAAATAACAAGATAAGTGTGTGAGTTGTTAGTATTGCCTCTACACCATAAACCTTTTGTAAATGGCATAAACACTTATATAAATGTTGTGCACTTTTTTTATAAGTGAAAAAAATAATAATAAATGCATAATTTTTTTGAAATATACTTCTTATAAGGGTGCATGTTCTACTTAAAAGGGTGCACACCTTTTTTAGACCATAAAAATTCTATACAAGCTCTCATGCCCTAGAATTTTACTCTATGATTTCACATTTTAAAAACTCTGATATGCTTTTTACATTTGAGAGTCTAAAAATTCTTCATTTACTTTGTCTTGATTAGTATTAACTCATCAATTTTTATCCTACTTGGAATTAAAAGCATAAAGATAGATCATGGGGTTGGGTAGTTTTTTTAAAAGACTGATTAAGGAGATAAAAAATGAATAAATTGAATTCAAGAGAGAAAAGTAAAGAAAAAGACAAGCATTTAGTAGAGCATCCATTAGAGCTTCTACACAAGTAGAAGACATTTCTTCCACAGTAAGTAATATTTCAAGTGAAAATAACATCCTGAATTCCATGGAATTTAATATAAATACATCTTCAAATGAGATGAGAGTTAATCAATCCTTGTTGAAAAATTAAACTCAATATGTATAACATGTAACTAGTATATTTGTATTGGGTGATGAAATGCATGGAGAAACACAATATAATGAAACATCTATCCATAATGAAGTTTTTGAGCTTGATGATAAAAAACATCACATAATGATCCTAATTGATCGCTTTCTTAATGAATAAGAATTTACTTCACCTGTAGAGTCTAATGTTAACAAATTCTTGAATGTCCCTTCGATGGTTGAAGTGCTAACACCATTGAATTTAAGAAATAATGTAGATCCTGCACCCAAAACCTTAAGGATAATCTGAGGAACACCTAGGCATTTTATTGAAATATATGAGAAGATATTAGAACCTATGAAAGGTTAAATGTCAATAATAATATTTAAACATCATGCTCAAGTTGTATGAGACTATGCATTTGAGAAGAAAAACCATAAAAAAAGATGTCAACTATTTGTTCAATTGATGAAAATGAAATAAATGTGCTTTTAAAGAATTATGCTTTTATTATTGAATTATTTCTTCCCTTTATAGTTGACAAGCAATATAAAGGGAAGAAATAATTCAATAATAAATAATATAAGTAATGCATGTCATGCAATAGGTAATAAAACTAAAAAAAAGAATAATATGTCAAGATGAGTAATAACAAAGTCTATAGTGATTAAGTTAAATATAGACCTTGATTTCTTAGTCAAACAAGTATAAACCTAAAATTGAATAGGAAAAATCTAATTAAAGATATAAAAAGAAGAATAAAACTCGATGAACCTTTACTCACATATTGTTGGGCATTTAGTGGTGGAGTCCCACAAAAAGACAAGGTATTAGTTTAAGGAACAAAACATTTGATTGAAATTATTTGGCATGATAACATAAGTGTCTCACCTAATATAAAATATTATGTTAAAATAATAAAAGTTAAAAAAAGCCATGAATCACATGAAAAATATTATTTGACATGACCCAAACCTAATTTTATAAAAAAATTAATGAGAAATTGATATGTAAAAGCCTTTCTACATTAAAATTTAACCATACATGCACCACATGTTGTTTTAGAATCTATGTTGAATTTATTATGCATTTTAATTTTTTTCATCATATACATTGTCCTTTACATACCGACAAGATTATACAGGAAATTATGGTGGCTTCTCCACTGAAAACATGAAGAGAGTTAATCCCAAGTATTTTGTGTCAGAAATTTGATGTGTAGTTTTTTTGTGCCAAAGAATGCTTAGATGGAACATGTAACACTTATGGTGGCTTTTCACATTTGAATAAATATATACACAAATAAATTTTACATGAATTTGGAAAGAAAATAGTTGATTTTAAGAAGTACAAATCTGTAAAGTATGCATTAAAATATGGAAAAGAGTCATCAAAATGTGAGTTAGTTATGGCCCAAGTATCTATATCTGATTTCATGTTTGAATTCAATAAGAATAGTACCTATCAATATGCAAGAAATACATACCAATAAAAATGGTTAGATTATCAATTCAAGTTTTGCAAGAAAATCTTCCCACTTAGACCATTGTTTCAGTTGTGGACTTTGCTTAAAACTACACAGTAATCCTTAAAATGAATTTTAATCCTAATACCATGATTTAATTGAAGTTATAAATTTTAATCATATTACATTTATACACACATATAATAGCACAAAGGACATTACAAATATTTTGAGGGAGTACCACTTTTACATGAGTGATGACATATCACATTCTCTAGAGTTTATCCAAAGTTGTTTTGAGATATTTTATAGAACTATGAATGCAAGAGAAATCGTGTTCAATACACACTACATTTAGTCAAAAAGTTATGTAGGATAGTTTAAGAATTATCAACTGTTTTATTGGTTAATTAAGATGCATAATAAGAAGGGTAAAAAATTTATAGAGTTTCTTTAAGGTTGGGCATAACAAAGGGGAACATGATGGTGCTGGTGCATGTGTAAAAAGAGACTTTGGAAAAGAGAAGGGAAGCACAAGGATTGTACTAATTTGATTGATGCTATAAATATTGTGGCTTTGTGTAATCAAATAATATCTCGTGGATCAAATAAATATTCTCACGTGTGAAGATTCTTTTGGTTAATGGAAGAAGAAAATAAGACAATATATGAAGATTACAGTATATTACCTTGATTGAGTGATTTCTACTGAATTTGAAGCTCAAATTATAGTTCATGGACTCTTTATAATATGGATATGAAATGATTTTATTTTTTCTGTATGTAATTTGATTGGAATGAATGTGAGTCAAAAATGGGTTGATGAATGGTATTGTAGACCCCTAAGGCTTATGGATACTAGTCATTCATTCCAACCACTAAGGGATCATGAAATGGCATAAAAATTTGACTTTAACCACATCTTAGATCTTGTGCAATCAATTACAATTTATTTATAATGTTAATGTAGCCTTAAACATTAGTGATATTTTACTTTTTTCCTACATGTCCTTAAAAATTGGTTACACTTTAAATACATGGCAAGTTTTTACAGTAATTTCACCTGAAGATAATGATGAGGGAATAAACTATTACTTATCTCATTATTTAGAGTTAAAAAATAAATTAACTATAACTATCACATATGGATAATACCTAGTTTATCTCACTATATTTTTAGTGGTTCTAGGAACCTAGCTTTGTAGACACTTTCATAAAAAATAAAGAAATGGTTATTTGATATTTCTAAAACAAATAGGGTGATAATTCATTATTAAAATTTGGTTATCAATACAAATATTAAATTTATTAAATTCCATGGAAATCATCACAACAAGTGTTTATGTAAAGTTTATGAATTTGAGCATGAATTGATTCTTGAAATAGTTAAAAATTATACTAATCCTGAAGGAATGTTGGATTAACTTGGTAAAGTTAGTATTCAATGCAATTTACATTTTGAATCAGTAAAGTTAACATATTTGGTTTAATGTATTTTAATTTATAATTATTTTTTCATTATGTATTTATTTTTTTTTTAAATTATTACTAACATATTTAATATAGGTTAGTGTTATTAGATGAGCTTCCACCTTCATGTGGTTGGTGCCATGATTGAAGAAGTTTATCTTATTGAAACAAAGAGAAACATAAAAAAATACATGTTGAGTAGATAAGATTCTTATTTTTTTTAATGGAATAAAATCCTCAAATGGTGCTTTTAACACTTTCTCATGTAATTATAGGAGCTTATGCTTCATCTCTATCCTCACAGTTTTCCTGAAACAACTATAAAAAGTTTTTTCCATTCTCCCCATAGGAATGAGAAAATTATCTTCAAGGATACATATAGCTTCCTAAAAGTTTAAACTCTTGGGAATGATGAAAGGTGAATGAATTTTTTATCTACATTTATACACCCATCTAGATGTGTTTTCAAAGATGGTTCATCGACTGGGCTCATGATTCAAAATTTGTGTATTATACTAATCAAATTTTGGTCCCAAAAGAAAGATTTGGATGGGAGAGAAAATGTGATACCTATTGGGTGAATATTTTGTCGTCAAGCAATTGACGGAAAAATGGGTATTTCAACCTTAGTAAAAGGAGATTTATATGGCAAAAAGTGTGGGTTTACCACATCACAGTGAGATAAATCTCTCCTCTCATCAAAGGGAAGTTCCTTCTAAACTACTTATATATTAATATGAACTAAAAATAGACTCAAGGGTGAGATTACACCATCCATCTCTCCTTTTTTAGAGATGATGTTTACAAGGCAAAAGAGAATCCTGGTTGATGACTGAAAGCATTTCTCTTCTTTCAGAAATGATGTTTAGTAAATGGCAAAAAATCTTCTCGAGTAGTAACTAGATCTACAAGAAACCCACAAAATCACAAAGTCTTTCATTGCTCCCCTTACTGATTTAAAACGTACGTAAAAGTAGAGTGAAGTGCATCTCAAAGTCTTCACCTAAAACTACAACATAGTATAAGATCACAAAGGATAAAAGCAATTCAATGCCTTTCTAATATCCTTCCTGCTAAAACATGGAAAACATGAACTAAAGGTGATTATAGAAGCCCAAAGTCTTCATAATTAACTTCAGGACGTCTTCAGATAATTTACACACACACTTTGCTTATTTAATTAAATAGATGAGAGATTATTAGGAAAAAGAACATAAGAACGATCTCCTAAATAACACAAATTATTCCAACATAAAGTCTGAAAGTAACCTGCTTCTCATTCATTCAATAAAATATGATTTACAATTTGAGATCAAAGTCTCAGGAAGCATCTCAATTTTGGCAGAGTTTTTGCTCTCAATTATCAAAAAGAAGATACATATACAAAAGAGGCTCCCTCTATATATAGGGAGAAGCCTTTAGAATTGAGAAAAAACTTAAAATATTATAACCTAGTAAAAGATGAGAGTCATTGTTGAATTTGAGACTTTCCAAAATTTTACATGTATTTACACATAACAAAAGTACATGTGCAAATGTCCCAATTCAATTACAAAGTGCATGAGAAAAATAGAGAAGAAAGCATGGAAGAACAGTTCACTTTTTGTCACCAGCCTTCTTTAGATGAGCAAAATACATGGCAATAGCTGCCTGTATCTCGATACTATCTAGAGTAAAAATATTCTTGAGAATCACCTTAGCCCTGACTATAGCATCTCTCACTGCTGTGATTGACTTGTCGTGATTGGTTAACCTGGTTTTTAGATTGTCTAGAGTTAAATGATTATCTAGGATTTTGTCCACAGAAGCCATTGAGAACACTTTCTCCTTGAATTCCTTTTAGATCACACCTTCAAACTCCTAAATCATTTCTTCTTCTAAAATGAATTGGTTATCTTGAGAGGTAAGTCTACAAGGTAACTCCTCCAATTTGTGCAACAGACTGATATCACTTTGTTCACTAGCATAATCAGAAGATTTGAGGTCGCTGATAATTTCCTTAAGCACCCAGATCCTATATATCAATGATTCTTTAGTTTCAATGTAAGAATCTCTATTGACAATGACACCAATTGATACTAGGGTATGCATTTTTAGCTCTTTCATCTCTGTCCATTTGCTAAGATATTTATCTGTGCTTTCAATCTCCTGAGAAATGGTATTGATAAGATCATCTAATTTATTCTCACTTTCCTCATTTTATCCATCTTCTCAAACAACTTTGTGAACAAGAAAATTCCCTGTGCATGCATCTTATCCAAGTAGTCTTCAAGTACCTTCCCCTTTAGATAAGTTCTTTTTGCTTTCTGAATCATAGGATCATCTATGGATATGGCCTCTGGAGCTACCGCTTATGGAGCAAAAGTGAATCTCCTTATCACTGTGGTCAAATGTTCCACCATTGCCTTATAATGATCCTTCATTTCTCTTTCCCTATCAAATTTTTGAACCATAATATCTATTGCTGATTGCAAATCACTCTTGGCACCTTCATGAGTTATCTTCCCTAACTCAAATCAAGAAATAGAGTAGCTACTCATATCAAAAAATTTAAGAGTTGCATCATGTGGTGGTTTGGCTATTTCTAAAAATTTGTGCCCTTTATCTCCAATCATCTTCGAAAGAATCTTTGGCTTCTTGGAGGTCTTAGCTTTTACTGGCACCATTTTACTGAAGTCAAAGTATCTAGATAGATGGCCTATTTTTTCCTTTTGGGTGTGTAAGTTGATAACCAAGGTGGGAGAGTAGAAGCTTTTACATTAGCAATAGTACCTGTAGTTGGCATCACTGGGGTAGCACCTGCACTGTTGGTGGGAACAATGGGCATAGTATCGGTTAAAACCACACCTGATACTAAATGATTGAGCGTAGAACTAGCTTTAATGTTAAAAGATGGAGATGACAAACTGGGGATGGATCCTGATGAATGAAGAACATCTCCAGAAGCGCTTTGAGGGTCACCAAAAATATTTTTAGAAAGAGAGGTGGCTCCAGAAGAGGGAATACTAATTGGAGAAATAGGTGGAGTTGCACCAGGTGAGTGGGGCAGAGAAGAAAAAATTCTTGCATCTGACTGTGCACCTTCTTGCAGAGATAGAGTTTTTGTTCCCTGTTTACCTGTAGGCTTGTCATCAGTTTTCATCTATTCTACCATTGGTTCTTTGGTGTTTTGTTTGTCAACCCCCATATATGTCATTTCTAGATCTTTCTTTACAACTTTTGATTTCTTCATTATAAAAATGATCCTAGGCTTATAGGGCCTAGAAGGAGAAGGAAGATCACTTTTATTTTTCATTCTATTTTCTACTCTCCTCCTTATCTCTTCTTAAAATTCAGCCTTTGATCCTATGATGAACTCTTTCAAGGTGATTCCCTTATTTGCTAACTAATCTTTGGTGTTTTCCAATATTAGTTTGAATCTCATCCTTAAAGAGGTCAACTCTTTTTGAGACCATTGGATCGAGGGAAGAGGAGCATTGGCGACTTGTTCAGCATGATATATATTATTGATCAGATCTCTATCATCTACTAGATTTTCAAGGATATTAGCGAGCCCTAGATATTCTATTTGTTCAAGAGATAGTCTACTATAGTCCATCTTTCTGATATCTTTAGCTCTCCTCAAATTGATCCAAATGTCTTTGATCATAGGTTCATGGAACTGGGTCTTCCTCTTGATCATGTCCTTTGCACCTCTATAGTCAAAATTAGGTCTCATTTTGAAATGCTTCATTGTTACAAGTTGCATTTCGGTCTCCATTTCCCTAGCTTTTGTAGCGGTCAATACTGAGTACCTACCAATTTTAATTGGAAACCTAAAAATGAGTTTCTTGAGTTCCATCTGCTTATTGTGTACGACAATAATTTTCCTACATAGCTCCATCAAGACCAATTTATCTGAGGGAAATCTTGGAAGCATATAGGGATAGCCTTGGAAAAAGCCAACCTACAGATAACAAAAAGTAGGAAATTGCAAGAACATACACCCAAAGTCATTCATAATAGTCCAGGCTTCATCTGACACTCTTTTCTATTCTAATTGGGGGTTAAAGACACAAAAATATTGCAAAGAAAGTGCCATTTACCCTCCTAAAATGATGAATAGAACCCTTCAATGTCAATTGGGGGTAATATTGATATACCAGGGTCATTTTCCTATCTCCCTCTGATGTTAAGCATGGAAAAGTTCTCATTGAAGCTAAAATGTATACCAGGTATGAATTCATGTAGAATTTCAAAGTAGTAGACACCTTTCTCAATTGCTCATGTAGAGCATTGATGATTTGTTCTCCCTAGAAAATGACTTATTTGCCTTGGAGGATTATCTTAATGAAGGGATACATCCATTCGTGAACTTGAGAGGAAGAAGGTAAACCTTGTACTCTACTGAGAAGAATAATCAAGTCGCCAACCTCTTCAATAAAATCGCTCTTTAAAAAGTTTCGTGGCCATCTGGACAAGTTTGCTCTAGGAGTTTTGAGCCATCTATTATTAATCACTTTCTTTGCTTTCTTAGGATCTTTATCATATTCATTTTGTGCCTTAACGAAGTCAAAATTAAAAATATTAGTAGCAGTAGGACAC
This sequence comes from Torreya grandis, assembly GCA_037957365.1. Lineage (NCBI taxonomy): Eukaryota > Viridiplantae > Streptophyta > Pinopsida > Cupressales > Taxaceae > Torreya > Torreya grandis. Next base: position 3,223,400 of record JARHVA010001080.1, read on the forward strand.
ATGAGTACTTTGTCGATGAACTCAGGGTCTAGTCTAATTACTATGTTGCCATTAACATCTACCACATCTCTGGTATCTTTATTGTAGAATTGAGTGCACTGGAGAATGAATTTTGTGTGATGAGCCACCACAAGAAAAGAGGAGACCAGATGAATATTGCTCTCAATTATCCTCTTCATTTCAGAGCTAGGATTGTTTTCTTTGGTTCTTTCTATAAACTCAGCCATATGTACGTGCCCAATCTCTGTATCCCTAATGTCATCGACATTAGAAACAATAGAGGTGATTGAAAAAACACCTTGATGTTGGTACTTCATCATCTTTGAATTCTTTGGAGAAACCTCAGTCATCAGGATGAGCCTTTGTCAAAAGTATATTGATGAAGAAGGATCTTGAAGAGAAACTGCGATAAGAATCATGATCGCACAATTAGGGGAAATATTAGAAATCTAAGAAAATTGCACATTGGATGATCATGACCAAGAAAATGCACTTGAAATGGATAAGGTGTGAGCAGGTCTAAAAGTGAAAGGGAAGTGGGCTAAAAAAAAAGAAAATCAAAATTTCTTAGAGTTAGTAAAAAAGGGAGGGAAAGCATGCATGGGCGGAAAAAATTGCCGCCCTTGCATGTTGAAGAATGCCATTGTGCATAAGTGGTGAAAATCACCGCTTGTGTACATTGGGAATGATAGATGTGCATTGATGGTGAATTTCACTGCCTATGCACATGTTGGGAGTTTTCATGTAAGGGTGGCAAAAATCATCGCCCTTGCAGTAATTGGCTAAAAAAGAATTGTATGAGGGTGGCAATTTTCACCACCCTTACATGGGGAAGAACAGAAGGTAGTAATGGTGGCAAAAATTGCTGCCTTTACATGAAAAGAGGTAAAATGTGTAAGGGCGGTGATTCTTGCTACCATTATATGGGAAGAGTGGCCGACGGGTGCAAGGAGGTGAAGAGGGTTTAGGCACAGTTAGATTGCCTCCACAAAAAAAAGAGGAGGAAGGGGAGAAGAGAAAAACCTAGACCTAAAAGAAAAAAAGGAAAAACAACATGAATAAGAGAAGAAAAGAAAAAAATAAAACAAAAACCAAAACAAGAAGAGTAAAAATGTGAAACCCTACTTGAAAATCATGATACAATGCTTGAATCTAAGGAAAACATGATTCTAATTGAACGCACGATCGTCCAAATACAAGAAGGAGGAAATAAAGAGGAATGAAACAAAATGAGGCAAAAAAGGGATTAAATGGGGCAAAAATTAACCCCAACCACTCGATGCGTGCGGCCATAAATACCGCACGCAAAAATTGAGACCATGCATGGGTGGAAAAATTTGCTGCCTCTGCATGTGAGGTAAAAGAAAAGGATGCAGAGGTGGCAAAATTTTTTGCTCCTACATGAAATGAATAGAAAAATGCAAGGGCAACAATTTTTGTCACTCCTGCATGAAGGATGCAAGGGTATCAAAAATCACTGCCTTTACACGAGAAACTTAAAACCACATGTAGTGGTGGTAAAAATTGCCACCTCTGCATGTAAACTCAAGAAAACACCTAACTTAAAAATATGAAAATTTTGTCATCGAATCGTATTAAGATTGTAATGATTTTCATGTTTTTTGGGAAATCAAAACAAGGGATCGTCACAAACTTTTAACGATGCCAATTGAGCAAACATGAGATCAAGAAAAACTTGCCTCAAAAGATGAAGTTAGCGTGAAAAACATGAAATTGACAAGTTTCATAGGGGTTGTTCCAAAAATGAGCGTAGCTAATTTTAGGAATGACAACTGGCTCTTTTTAGGGAACTTTCATTGATCGAATCGAATGATAGGAGTAGAAACTAGTCTCTAAGTGCCTTCATCTAAGCCATTGGGCCATGGAGTCAAGCAAAGAAAGGAAAAGACTTGAAAAAACGAAAAAGAAATAAATAAACACAAAAACTATACAAATGTACAAGTGAACTTATCTAATACTTCAAAGATTGAATTATTTTAGATGTTTCCCACTGTGAGGTAGTGAGAATGGTGCTCCATACTGATACTCCAACAAGAAGCTATTTTCACCACAGACATGACGAATGGTAAATAGACCTCTCCACAAAAAATCAAATTTGCCATGCATTCTTTTTGGTTCTCTCCTCTTGTCCCACAACAAGACTTGATCTCTAATCTGAAAATCATGCATCCTTACCCTCTTATCGAAGTGTTTCTTCCCTAATTTTGATGTGCAGTAATCTAGTCCACTACCATGGTTCATTTCTCATCTAATTCAGTTAGGCACATGATCCTTTTATCAATACAATTTTTAAAGGTTGAATCTTTGATTGCCTTTGCCAACCTGAGTGCTGGTAGTTCCAAGGTGATTGGTATCTCTACATTCAAACCATATAGAAGTTGGAATGGTGACATGCCTATTGCCTTCTTGGGTGTAATTTTATTTACCCACAAAGCGTCAAACAATACTTTATGCCAAGTCCTTTGATTATCATCTACCAGTTTACTGATAATAGTAACTAGATTCTTATTGCTCGATTCTGCTTGGCCATTTCCTTGTGAAAAATAATCAGTAAAGTGGGAGAGGGTAATCCCATAATAAAAGCAGAACTGGGTAATCTCATGAGAAGAAAAATAGGTTGCATTGTTTGTTACAATATTAATTAGAAGTCCAAAGTGGGAGATGATATTTTTCTTAAGAAAATTACATACCACTTCTGAAGTAGCATTCTTAGTTGGAATGGCTTCCACCCATTTGGTAAAATAGTCAGTCACGATGAGAACATAATTGTGTCCAGCACTTGAAGATGGGTACACTGCGCTAATGAAAGCAATACCTCATTGTTAAACTATTGACATAATTTAGGTTTAGGTTGAACTAATAAAATCAATACCACTGGCTTGAGGGGTAGCATGGCCAATTTATGTTTTCCAATGAACTACTAACACAATTCACATCTACGCACCCATTTGTAAGCATCTTGAAACATTGTAGGCCAATAGTATCTCTCTCATAGAATTTTATGAGCCGTCACTGGTGCAAAACAATGTCCTACATAGGCCAGATTATGGAAGGACTCCAAAAGTTTACCATGTTGTACCTTATCGACGTAGCAAAGAAATACCTCATCAAGGCTTCTCTTATACAAACCATTGTCCCACAAGACATAGTTAGCAGCGTTTAACTTAACATTCCTTTTTTCTTTGTAGGATATATGGGTGGGACACTCACCATAGATAAGAAAATGAGTGATATTAGAATACCACTCATTAGTAGTAGCGATGAAGAGAACCGTAGGCACGTCTTCGACTTTTGTTTCTTCATTTTCTATTTCCTTACAGATATTATCAGCAATCAACTGGTAGAGCCCCTTTCCTCGCACAAGCTTGGTAGGTTTTATATCAAGATCAAACTCCTAAATCTTAGCAATCTAATTACCCCTTTTAGTACAAAACTCTTGTTGAGTTAGAATGGACTTCATCGTTGTGGCAGGCACCAAAACAACAATATGTGAATTCAGAATATAAAATCTGAAATACTTTATCGCCTTAACCATGACATAAGCATGCTTCTCCATATATGAATATTTTAATTCATGAGCTTTGAAAGGACAACTCATAAATGATATGGGAGATTCTACATCTTCTTTGTTTTGCCAAACCAAAATAGCCAAAAGTGTATGCTCAGAAGCATAACTGTATATTATGAAGTCTTTAGTATAATCTGAACAAAATAGAATTGGTGCATGAAAAATAACTTTTTTAATGTCTTCAAATGCTAACTTTCCTTCTACAGTTCATCTAAAAGTAGCTTTGCCCTTCATCATGTCTATAATGTGGTGAGTCTTCTATGCAAATGTCAGACTGAATCTTCGTAGAAAATTCACTTTTCTGAAGAAAGAATGAATTGCAGTCTTTATAAAAGGAAGAGCAAGACTTTGGATAGATTTGACTCTTTTTGAGTCAATTTTTATACCTTCTTAGGATACAGTGTGACCGAGAAGCTTACCTTCTGTAACCCCAAAAATTGACTTCTTAGGATTAAGAGAAATACCATTTTGCTAACAACATTCCAACACTTGTTGTAGATGATGTAGATGATCATAATGATGTTTGTAAAAGATGGTCAAGTCATCAAGATATACCACAATAAACTTTCCCATTTTGTCTCTGAAAGAAATATTCATTTCTCTTTGGAAGGTAGCGCAAGCATTGATCAAACTAAAAGGCATTCTACGATATGCAAAAGTGTCCCAAGGTGTGGTGAAAGTAGTCTTATGTTGATCTACTTCATTGACTTCTATTTAATTGTACTCGAAAAAATCATCTGGCATTGATAACATTTATGAACCAGTCACCATTTTCAAAACTTGGTCCATGATGGGCAGAGGGTAGTTATCTTTTAAATAAGATTGATTCAGGTTCCTGAAATTGACACAGATACAAATTTCCCCATTCTTTTTTCTTACAGGAACTATGTTAGCAATCCAAGTGGAATGATGGATTAGAAAAATAATTCTTGCATTCAACATTTTTTGGATCTCAGAAAAGATAGTACCTGATATTTTGGGATTGTATTTCCTTTGTTTTTGCTTGTAAGGAAATGACCCAACCTTAAGAGGAATTTCATGCCAAATTTCCTCAGGCCTGAGAGATTTCAAATCATCGTAAGAATATGCCAAAACATCAATGTATTGGCGAAGAAGAGAAATGAATTTGAGATTTTCATTAGAAGTGCAACAATTTTCAATATTGACCATTTTGGGATTTTCTTCTATACTCAAATTTATTTGATCGAACTCCTTGGAGGAAGTTGAATCCACTTGTCACTGCTTGACATATCTGTCCTACTTATCAAATAATTTCTCGAGAGAAACCAAACCTTTTGGAATTTTATTTCCCTTGAGTTAAAGGAAATCTTCACCAATTTTGGAATTTACTTCAGGAATTGATTCCTGTGGTGGAGATTCACTTCCTTCAAAATAAAGATCTTCAAAGCTATCCATCTTTTCCAAAAAAGTAATGATTTGATTGTGACCATTGAACACTTGCCAATGGTTAGAATTATCAGGTATACTTGGTCAAAAGACTAGTGCAATAGTATACTTGTCTCTTTTGAAGTCTTTATGGGGAACCATGAGGGTCATGGAGATATCCAACGAATCTGCACGGTCATTGCATTCTCTCGGCATAGCAAAAATATTGAAAGCATCAAAACTTTTAATACAATCCCATACAAGATTGTGATAATGTCGCAATCTTTTATTTTTTGTTTGGTATAGATTCTTTACCTGACAAACTACCAATTAAACATCTCTAAGGGTGTGAATAACCTTAATACCTTTAGAATGAATAGCTTTCAATCCAAGCAGCAAAGACTCATACTTAGCAGTGTTATTGGTGTTATTGAACTGCAGCTTATATGAATAAAAAAAAATTCTTCGTTATTCAAGGAATATTCTTAGTTGTCTAAACTTTGCTTTGAAAATTATTCTGACTTTGCATTTGAATTTTATGAATTGTCACTAAAATGACTTTCATCTGATGAGATGAAAACATATTCAGTAGTTAGGAAATAATTACACATTCTCGATGATTCAAATAAATTTTGACTTCGAGATTCGATGTTTGGGTGACTATATATTTTGACTCTTTCTCAGGAAGCAATTTCTTCATAACACCTTTAACATGTATCCTTACTTCAGACAGATCCATATTCAATTCTCCACCTACATCTTTTCAAAAATTGTGCTCAAGCAGAACGCTATAAGAGGCTGGAACATCAGCCACTAAGACCGTCATTTTGATCCTCTTCTATGGAAAAGATATAAACACAAATTGGGCATCTTTGATTTGACCTAGGAGTGGGACTTACTTATTTTTTATGGAGAAACATCTCCTAAAATTCTTATTCAAAGTAAGACCAAGAGAATCTGCTACCTTGGCAGGCATAACATTGTTAGAGGCCCCAAAGTCTATTATATAGTTACTCAATTTATGACCATTTATCAACAAGGAAACATAGAAAGGTTCTATTTTCTTGAGGGTAGCAAGGGGAGTAGTGACAAGATTATTCTGGGTGGATTTGTTCTTAGAGAATCATGAGTCACCTTTGGAAAATCTTGTCCTATAAGGGTAGTTTTAATTTTTACATATTTGGTCAGCCTATGAAACTGTTCAGGATTGGCTCGCAAGTACTCAATCTCAGTCATTTAAATATTGGTATTTTTAGCATGATCAATTATATCAAATAATTAAAATGAACTAGAGATAGAGGGGGAAGCCCATCATCCTAATCTTTATTAGATGTGGCATTAGTCTGAGAGATAGAAGTAAAAGGTACGGGACAGTTTGAGGTACTTAATTTCTTATTAGTCACCAGGTCCTTTGATTGGAAAGGTAGTAAAGTCCCTTATTTAGTGATCAAAACTACTGGCTAAGGTTCTTATCCTACTTTTTCTTTATCATCTTGTTGAGATGACTAGTTCTGGGACTTGGTAAAAATAACGTATGATCCATCAAACACTTCTCCCTTGTTTCTAGCTTCATCATAATAATCTAGGAAACTAATGTTGGAGTTGCCAACTAATTCTTCTTCTTGTTCTACAAAGAGATTAGTGTCATCTTCTTGGTCCAACTCAAGTTGGAATGAGAAATCATGTTCAACTTCAAGTTAACCAACTGCTAAATTAGCAGGTACTGCTTCAATGGCAAGCTTCTCATGTGGGGGAGGAAGGGGATTTGGTTGTCCTTGATTTCTAGTAGCATTGCCTTGATATGAATAGTTGGGAAACATCCTTCTTGTCATATCCCAATGTGGAGGGGTAGACATACCTTGGGCTATTTGTCTTTTTAGGGCTAGTAATTCATTTGCCAATTTTTGCACCATAGGATCTGTGGTGCTAGTAGAAGAACTTTTAGCAGATGAGAAAAATTTATTTTTATTAGAATCTTTTCTAATCTTACTTGCTAGGATAAGATTATCTTCCGCTTTGGTAGCCAAATTTTGAGCTACAAAAAGATCAATAGGGCCATCTCGCCTCAACATAAAACTCACCTCAAGAAGTTGAGAGTTAATGAAAAAACACTTAAGATTCTCTGGTGTCAGCTGAGCAATTATAGGAATTCGGTTCCACAACTTGTTGAATTTATCAATGAAGTCTCACATGGGCTCATGAGGTTCTTTCTTCATTTGCATAAGCTGAGCCAACAAGGCATGTGCATCTTTAGTGGGTTTAAACCTAGCCTCAAACTTGGCCTTGAGGGTGTTCCAGTCGATTATTATTTGAGCTTGAAGGTGGTAAAACCAGTCCATAGTAGTGCCTTACAAAGTTTCTACAAATAATCTCACCACTACATCTTTGTATTCCACGCCTATCATGCCACATGATATGCAGAAAGTAGTGATATGCTCATTTGGATGAACTTTCCCATCACCATAGAATGTGAGAATTTTTTTCCTCAAACTATAGGGTAGTTCATGTAAAGGTGCGATCAGATTGAGAGGGCCAAAAGTGTTACCCCAAGGGCCTTGGACTGACATGATATGTCGATTAAATGGAGGGATAAAAAATCTTAGTGTGGTAAGCATAGATAAAACCATACTAGTATTGAGACTAGAAGCTTCACCTGGTATGGAAAATCTGATGCTGGTAGGAGGGAAACTCTTAGTTCATTGAAGGTGAGATGGTGGAGGAAAAATTTAAAAATTATTTCATCACACCAACTCAAATATAGGATCAACAATACCTTGTGCTCTCTGAATTTGCATGTACGGTGGATCTGCGAGAGTGTAAAATGAAAAAGGACTGGAAAGGCTTCAGTTTGAAGCTTGAGGCTTCAAAGTGCGCATTCATATCCCCAGTGGAGTCACCAAAAGCTGTTGGGTGAATATTTTGTCATCAAACAACCGACGGCAAAATGGGTATATCAACCACAGTATAAAGAGATTTATATGACAAAAAGTGTGGGTTTACCACATCACAGTGAGATAAATCTCTCCTCTCATCAAGGGGAGGTTCCATATAAACTACTTATATATTAATATGAACTAAAAATAGAATCAAGGGTGAGATTACACCATCCTCTCTTTTTTTTAGAGATGATGTTTACAAGGCAAAAGAGAAATCCTGGTTGATGACTGAAAGCATTTCTCTTCTTTCAAAAATGATGTTCAGTAAATGGCATAAAATCTTCTTGGGTAGTAACTATATCTACAAGAAACCCATGAAAGCACAAAGTCTTTCGTTGCTTCCCTTACTGATTTGAAACGTATGCAATAGTAGAGTGAAGTGTAGCTCAAAGTCTTCACCTAAAACTACAACAGAGTATAAGATCACAAAGGATAAAAATAGTTCAAAGCCTTTCTAATATCCTTCCTACTAAAACATGGAAAACATGAACTAAAAGTAATTATAGTAGCCCAAAATCTTCATAATTAACTTCAAGACATCTTCAGATAAGTTCCACACACACTTTGCTTATTTAATAAAATAGATGAGAGATTATTAGGAAAAAGAATATAAGAATGATCTCTTAAATAACACAAATTATTCCAACACAAAGTCTGAAATTAACCTGCTTCTCATTCATTCAAAAAAATATGATTTACAATCTGAGATCAAAGTCTCAGGAAGCATCTCAATTTTGGCAGAGTATTTGCTCTCAATTGTCAAAAAGAAGATACATATATAAAAGAGGTTCCCTCTATATATAGGGAGAAGCCTTTAGAATTGAGAAAAAACTTAAAATATTATAACCTAGTCAAAGATGAGAGTCTTTGTTGACTTTGAGACTTTACAAAATTTTACATGTATTTACACATAACAAAAGTACATGTGCAAATGTCCCAAGTCAATTACAAAGCGCATGAGAAAAATAGAGAAGAAAGCATGGAAGAACAAATCAATTTTTGTCGCCAGCCTTATTTAGATGAGCATCATACATGACAATAGCTGCTTGTATCCTGATACTGTCTGGAGTAATAGTATTCTTGAAAATCACCTTAGCCCTAACTGTAGCATCTCTCACTACTGTGATTGACTTGGTGTGACTGATTAACCTAGTTTTCATATTGTCCAGAGTTAACTGATTATGTAGGATATTGTCCACAAAAGCCATTGAAAATGATTTCTCCTCAAATTCCTTTCAGATCACACCTTCAAATTTCTGAATCATTTTTTCTACTAAAATGAATTAGTTATTTTGAAAAGTAAGTCTGCAAGGCAACTCCTCCAATTTGTGAAACAAACTAATATCACTTTTTTCACTAGCTTCCTTAGAAGATTCAAGGTCACTGATCAATACCTTAAGCACCCAGATCCTATATATCAGTGATTCTTTAGTTTCAATATAAGAATCTCGATCGGTAATAATGTTAATTGATACTAGGGTAAGTATTTTTAGCTCCTTCATCTCTGTCTATTTGCTAAGATACTTATCTATGCTTTCAATCTCCTAAGAAATAGTATTGATAAGATCATCTAATTCTATTTTCACTTTCCTCATTTTACCCATCTTCTCAGACGAGTTTGTGAACAAGAAAATCTCTTATGCATGCATCTTATCGAAGTAGTCTTCAAGTACCTTCCTCTTTAGATAAGTCCTTTCTAATTTCTGAATCACAGGATCATCTATAGAGATGGCCTCTGGAACTACCACTTCTAGAGAAAAAGTGAATCTCCTTATCACTACGGTCAATTATTCCACCGTCGCCTTATAATGATCATTTCTCTTTCCCTGTCAAATTTTTGAGCCATAATATCCATTGCTCATTGAAAATCACTCTTGGCACCTTCATGAGTTATCTTCCCTAACTCAACTCAAAAAATATAGTAGGTTCTCATATAAAATTTTTCAAGAGTTACATCCTATGGTGGTTTGGCTATTTCTAGAAATTTGTGCCCTTTATCTCCAATCATCTTCGAAAAGATCTTTGGCTTCTTAGGGGTCTTATATTTTACCAGCACCATTTTACCGAAGTCAAAGTCATCTAGAGAGATGGCCTATTTTTTCCTTTTGGGTGTGTAAGCCAATAACCAAGGTGGGAGAGCATAAGCACTTACATTAGCAATAGTCCCTATAGTCAGCGTCACTGGGGTAGCACCTGCACTACTACTGTGAATAATAGGTGTAGTATCAGTTAAAACCACACCTGTTGCTAAATGATTGAGGGTAGAACTATCTCTGATGTTAAAAGATGGAGATGACAAACTGGGGATGGATCCTAATGAATGAAGAACATCTCCAGAAGCACTTTTAGGGTTGCCAAAAATAATTTTAGAAAGAGAGGTGGCTCCAAAAGAGGGAATATTGATTGGAAAAATAGGTGAAGGAGTTACACCAGGTGAGTGGGGTGGAAAAGAAGAAATTCATGTGTCTAGCTGCGCACCTTCTAGCGGAGATAGAGTTTCCATTCCCTATTGACCTGTAGATCTGTCATCAGTTTTCATCTGTTCTGCTGCTAGTCATTCAGTGGTTTGTTTTTCAACCCCCATATCTATCATTTTTGGCTCTTTCTCTGTAACTTTTGATTTCTTCATTACAAAAATGATCCTAGGCTTATGGGGCCTAGAAGGAGAAGGAACATCACTTTTATTCTTCGTTCTATTTTTTGCTCTCCTCCTTATCTCTTCTTAAAATTCAGCCTCTAATCCTGTGATGAACTCTTTTAAGGTGATTCCCTTATTTGCTAACCAATCATTGGTGTTGCTAATATTGGTTCGAATCTCATCCTCAAGGAGGTCAACTCTTTTTAAGACCATTGGATTGGGGGAAGAGGAGCATTGATGACTTGTTCATCATGATATCTATTATTGATTAGATCTCCACCATCTACTAGATTTGTAGGGATATCAGTGAGCCTAAAATATTCTATTTATTCAAGAGATAGTTTACTGTAGTCCATCTTTTTGATATCTTCCACTGTCCTCAAATTGATCCAAACGTCTTTGATCATAGGTTCATGGAATTGGGTCTTCCTCCTGATCATGTCCTTCACACCTCTGTAGTCAAAATTAGGTCTCTTTTTGAAATGCTTCATGATTACAAGTTGCATTTCAGTCTCCATTGACCTAGCTTTTTTAGCGGTCAATACTGAGTACTTGATAATTTCAATTGGGAACCTAAAACTAGGTTTCTTGAATTCTATCTACTTATTGTGTACAATAATAATTTGCCTACACAGCTCCATCAGGACTAATTTATCTGAGGGAAATCTTGGAAGCATATAGAGATAGCCTTAGAAAAAGCCAACCCACAGATAAAAAAAAGTAGGGAACTGCAAGAACATACACCCAAAGTCTTTCAAAATAGTCCAAGCTTCATCTGACACTCTTTTATATTCTAATTGAGGGTTGAAGAGATAAAAATACCACAAAGAAAGTGTCATTTACCCTCCTAAAATGATGAATAGAACCCTTCAATGTCAACTGGGGGTAATATTTATATACCGGCGTCATTTTCCTGTCTCCCTCCGATGTTAAGCCTGGAAAGGTTCTCATTAAAGCTGAAATGTATACAAGGTATGAAGTCATATAGAATTTTGAGGTAGTAGACACCTTTGTCAATTGCTCATGCAGAGCATTGCTGATTTGTTCTCCCTAGAAAATGACTTGTTTACCCTGAAGGATTATCTTAATGAAGGGATACATCCATTCATGAAAATGAGAGGAAGAAGGTAAACCTCATACTCTGTTGAGAAGAGTAATCAAGTTTCCAACCTCTTCAATAAAATCACTCCTTGAATAGTTTCATGGCCATCTGGACAAGTTTGCTCTAGGAGTTTTGAGCCATCTATTATTAATCACTTTCTTTACTTTCTTGGGATCTTTATCATATTATTTTTGTGCCTCAACAAAGTCAAGCTTCAACACATCAGTAGTAGGAGGGCACATGAATACTTTGTCAATGAACTCAAGGTCTAGTCTAATTACTATGTTGCCACTAGTATCTACCACAACCCTGGTATATTTGTTGTAGAATTGGGTGCACTGGAGAATTAATTCTATGTGATGAGCTACCACAAAAAAAGAAGAGACCAGATGAATATTGATCTCAATTATCCTCTTCATTTCAGAGCTAGGATTGTTTGCTTTAGTTCTTTCTATGAACTCAACCATATCTACGTGCCTGATATCTATATCCCTAGTGTCATCGATATTAGAAGCAACTGAGGTGATTGGAAAAACACCTTGATACTGGTACTTCATCATCTTCAACTTCTTTAGAGAAACTTCAGTCATCGGGATGAGCCTTTGTCGAAAGTATGTTGATGAAGAAGGATCTTGAAGAGAAATTGTGATAAGAATCATGATCACGCAATTAAGAGAAATATTGGCAATCTAAGAAAATTGCACATTGGATGATCATGACTAGGGAAATGCACTTGAAAGGGCTAAGGCATGAGTAGGTTAGAAAGTGAAAGGGAAGCGGGCTTAGAAAAAAGAAAAATCAAAATTTTCTAGAGTTAGTAAAAAATGGAGGGAAAGCATGCATGGGCGGCAAAAATTGCTGCCCTTACATGTTGAAGAATGTCATTGTGCATAGGTGGTGAAAATTGCTGCTTGTGCACATTGGGAATGATAGATGTGCATCGGCAGTGAATTTCGCTACCTATGCACATGTTGAGAGTTTTCATGTAAGGGCGGCAAAAATTGCCACCCTTGCACTAATTGGCTAAGAAAGAACTATGTGAGGGTGGCAATTTTCACCACCCTTACACAGGGAAGAACAGAAGGCAGTAATGGCAACAAAAATCACTGCCTTTACATGAAAAGAGGCAGAATGTGTAAGGGCAGAAATTTTTACCACCATTACATGGGAAGAGTGGCCAACGGGTGCAAGGAGGGGAAGAGGGTTTAGGCACGGTTAGATTGCCTCCACGAGAAAAAGAGGAGGAAGGGGAAGAAGGCAAAAACCTAGACCTAGAAGGAAAAAAGGAAAAATAACATGAATAAGAGAAGAAAAGCAAAAAAAAAAACAAAAACCAAAACAAGAAGAGTAAAAATGTGAAACCCTACCTAAAAATTGCAATACAATGCTTGAATCTGAGGAAAACACGATTCCACTTACACGCACGATCATCTAGATGCAGGAAGGAGGAGGAAACAAAGAGAAATGAAACAAAATGAGGCAAAAAAGGGATTAAATGGGGCAAAAATTTACCCCGACCACTTGATGTGCATGGCCATAAATGTCGTGCATGAAAATTGAGACCATGCAGGGGCAGCAAAATTTGCCACCACTGCATATGAGGTAAAAGAAAAGGATGCAAGGGTGGAAAAAATTTCTTCTCCTACATGAAACAAATGGAAAAATGCAAGGGCGACAATTTTCACCACTCCTGCATGAAGGATGCAAGGGCGACAAAAATCACCGCCTTTGCATGAGAAACTTAAAACCACATGTAGTGGTGGCAAAAATTGTCGCCTCTGCATGTAAACTCAAGAAAACACCTAACTTGAAAATACAAAAATTTTGTCATTGGATTTCATCAAGATCATAACAATTTTCACATTTTTTGGGAAATCATAACAAGGGAATGTCATAAACTTTTAACGATGCTAGTTGAGCAAACACGAGATCAAGAAAAACTTGCCTCAAAAGATGAACTTAGAGTGAAAAACATGAAACATACAAGTTTCATAGGGGTTGTTCCAAAAATGAGTGTAGCTAATTTTGGGAACAACAATACCATTTATTCCTCATCATGAGATGGAGATAATCCTCCAACATGTGCTTATATGACTCTCCCATGTAACTATAGGAGCTGATAGTTTGTTGCTACCCCTCATGATTTTCCTTTAACATTTGCACAAAGTTCATTCCATTTTTTCCCTTAAGAACCACAAGATTTTATTAAGGGATGCATATAACATCCTAAATTTTTTGACTCCATGGGAAAATAAAGTGCATAAAAAGGCCATTCCTATGTTTATACACCCATTCAAAAGTGTCCACAAAAATGGTTCATCAATTAGGATTGTAAGTAAAAATTTGTGCGATCTACTAACCAACTTTTGGTCCCCAAAGCAAGAATTGGCTGCAAGAGAAAAATATAAACATTTATTACTCATTTTGAGTAGAATATTGTCCTCCAAGGGATTTTTATAGGACTCTCCTATTCAATTGTAGGAATTGTCAGTTTTATTGAAACATTTACATAAATTTCATTATTTTTTTCCCCTTAAGAACTATAAGATTCTCTTAAGGGATTCATTTGCATGACTAGAAATTTTAAATTTAGAGATGATAGGGTGTGTATTAATTCCATTCTTATCTTTATATTCCCATATGGACATGTACATAAATATGGTTCATCTATTGGGATTGTGATTAAAAAATACATGTTTTACTGAGTAATGTTTAGTCCCCAAAACAAGATTTGGATGAGAATGTGTCAATGTTTATCCCATGGAATTAATGGGAGATAATAATTTAAAGGGTGATCAAAGGACTCCCATATGAAACTATAATATCTAAAATTTCTTCTTTACCCCTCATGGGTTTACTATAACAGTTGCATAAAGTTCATTATATTTTTCTCCTTAAGAATTATAATATTCTATTAAAGGATGCATTTAGCTACCTAAGAGCTTTAAGGAGTGTGGAAAAATTAAATTAGTATGTTTATATTATATCTAGATGTGTCCATGAATATAATTTGCCGATTAGGCTCCCTGAGTCAAAATTTATGTGTTATACTTACCAACTTTTGGTCCTTGAAGCAAGATTTGGATGTAAGAGAAAACAAGACACAAATTATCACTCATCATGAGTGAGAGAGAATAATATATGGGGTGATCATATGACTCCCCCATGTAGCTATATAATTTGGTAGTTCTTCTCTAGACCTCATGGTTTGCCTGTAATGATTATGCAAAATTCATTTGATTTTTCCCCTTACAAGCTGCAAGATTATCTTAAGGGATGTGTCCAAACACCTATAGTTTTAAAATTCAAGGGCTGATAGAGTTTGGAAATATGCCATTCCCAATTTTATATTCACATATTAATGTTTTAGATTGAGGTAAAAGCAGGTTTTGAAGGGACCCCAAAACCCTATAACAGAGAGCAAAATAAGAACAACTAGCACACAGGCAACGCCTAAAAAATGCTACAGTGAGGTAGCAAAAACAGGTTTTAAATGGTCCTGAAACCATAAGAGACACATCCGGTCAAAACACAGAAACGGAATTCTGGAGGAACAACAAACAAAAGCTAACAAAAGGAGAACAAAGATCAGTACTAGTTTCTTAACCAACAAGAAGGACCAGATTATTCATCCAGTTCCAGTATCAAGTTCATGGCTTCTTTTCCTTTCAAATCAGTTTCCTGGGTGGTAACCTCCAGCAAAGCTCCTTTTTGTGTATCTTTCTTTCTGGAACTTTGCCTTGTCCTTTTGCTGGGACCCTCTAGTGCTTTGGTCTCCTCATTGGCTCATTTACCTATATTGATAGCAGCTGCACAAATGTTGGACGTTACTTCCTTCATTTTCTTTCTGTTGTCCTTTATTAGTTCCCGGAGGTTGTTTTCGTAAGCTTTGAGCTTGACAGGGATCTCGCTTAACTGATTTTCCATGTTGTTTACTTTGTTTCAAGCAGCTTTAAGAGAATCTTCCAAAGTTTCCACTTTTCTCTTGAGATCAATGATCTCTCTACACAACCAAGAATCTAATTGGGAAGAAGACTCAGCTTTACAGTTAACCCAAGTCATAGGAGTGTGTATTTCATCATTCTGATTCTTCCCTCTCCAATCCTCAGACTTTTTATTGGGGCTCTTCCTGGCTTCTTCAAAGAAGTCTTCTTGACTCTTTTGTTCCCGCTCATTGATTCCTTCTTGAATTTCCATCTCCATGTTTTGAATATCTTCCTGGACAGAGATTTCCTTTTCATTCTTAGAAGTTAGGTCCTCACCAGGATCTTCCTGGACAATGTCATCCTCTGCCATTTTCTGGTTTTCCTCCGTCTCTTCTGTTTTGGTAGCAGAATCCTCCTCTGTATTGACTTTATCTTTTTCAATTTCCTCAGAACCTTCTTCATCTTTACTAGAGTTGGTGTCCCAGCTCTCAGTTCCTTCTTCTTCCTCCAATTTTTCCTCCTCGGGTTCTTCAATTCTCTCCCGACCCCTTTCTTCTTCTACATTCTGTTTATTAGGACTAGGGGTCTTAATTTTACCTCTTCTGCTTACATTTTCATTCTTTTTATTCCCTGGCAACTTATTTTTCCCCTGTTTGGGATACTTAACCAGTGCCCTATTCTTGCAATAGCCTTCAATAAGCAGAATAAGGCCTTCATGAAGAATAGGGCGCAAATCCTTTTTCCTATGAGCATAAAGGCTTTGAATCAGGGAGTAGCGAAGATAGAAAGGAAAAGACAAGCTAACCTTATGCCTAAAGTGGTTGAGGAAGACAAAATGGAACTTATGCACTCGTTTGCTTCTTCCGTCCAGGATGAAGTACTCCCTTATACAGCTTAGGACGTCCCTCCAAATCCCTTTAATCTGGTCCAGCTCATAAAAATCCCCATTTTTGACCAACTTCTGCTCCTCCTCGTCCATTTTGGGGAACTTACAAAATGCCTCATTCGATATGCTGGTCTGCTTTGAAAATTTGAGTCCATCCATTGGCAACCCTATAACCTCAGCAAGAAAATCCTCAGTTAAATTTACAGTTATACCATGCAATGTGACCCTGTCGTCTGACCAATTTTTGAAGAAGGCCATCGTGATATTAATGTTTCCATGAGAATGGTTCATTGATTCAACTTGTGAGTCATTATGTGTTATACTGACCAAATTTTGGTTGCCAAAGCAAGGTTTCACTGCAATAGAAAATGTGGATTCATTTCTCCGTTATCACAAATGAAAGACAATAATATAAGGGGTGATTATAGGAATCTATTATACAATTTTATGACCTAAATTTTTTTCTCTACCCCTCCTGGTTTGCCTATAATAATTGCCGAAAGTTCATTCTATTTTTCCCTTAAGAATTAGAAGATTATCTTGAGGGATGCATCTACCACCGAAAGAGTGTATAATAAGGAATATAATATTTTTATATTCCAATTTATACATGTACATGAATATGGTTCATTGACTGGGCTCATGAATCAAAAGTTACACATTCTATTAATCAACTTTTGGTCCCCAAAACAAGATTTGGTTGCGAGAGAAAACATGTCACCATTTATCCCAAGTAAAGAGTGGGAGAGAATACTCTAGGTGGTGTTTATAGAACTACCGTATGTAATAATATGAGATAGACAATCATATATAACCCTCATAGTTTCCCTAAAACTACTATGCAAAGTTCATTCTATTTTTCCCTTTTAGAACTATAAGATTATCTTTAGGGATGTGTTTGGTCACTGATAAGTTTTGACTCTGAAAACCTATAGATAGAAAATAAAGGCCATTACTATGTTTATACACCAATACGTACATTTATATATATATGGTTTATTGATTAAGATCATGAGTCAAAAGTTTCATTTTTTACTGACCAATTTTTACTCCCCAAAGTAAGATTTAAGTACAAGAGAAATTGTGCTACCATTTATCCCTCATTATGAGTTGGAGAGAATAATATATAGGGGTGCTTGAGGAATCCACCATGAAATTATATGAGCTTATGGTTCATCTATTATTGTCATGGTTTTCCAACAATGCTTTCTCAAGTTAGTTAGAGAGATTAGCAAGTTGGTTTGGGAGAGAGTTCCAACTCTAGGATAACAAGGAGAGAGAGAGAGAGAGGAGAGAGAGAGAGAGAGAGAGAGAGAGAGAGAGAGAGAGAGAGAGAGAGAGAGAGAGAGAGAGAGAGAGAGAGAGAGAGAGAGAGAGAGAGAGAGAGTAATATTAATGTACATTAATGAAATACACTCATGAAATTTAGTGTAATGTCTTCTTCATAGTTAGTATGGGGAAAGGTGTATTAAATATTATCATGATATATGAGATGTTATCAATAAGTGAATATTTATAGGCCATACAAACATTTTTAAATATTTTAATACTATATTCACACAATTATTGTAAAGATTTATAAGATACACCAACATTGTAATGTCTTCCTCACACACTTTAAAAATTGTATACCCCAAACAAGGTATATGAAATATTATCAATAAGTGAAGCTTTATAATCCATAAAAAAATCATAAATATTTTAATAATATTAATTCATAGGCATGGTGATAAGTCATCGAACCATCATCTCAAACTTCTGGTCTTGTTAAAGGCCTCATCTAATATTTTTATTTTGTCTTGAATCTTCTTGTGCAATCAAGATCTTCCTTTGAATCTTTGAGATTAGAACCTATTTTTTGAGTACTTATTATTTATACCATTAGTAAAACCTTATTTATTATATTAAACTCTATCCTTACAATATTTATCTCCTTCCCTTCATCTCATTCACAAACTTTTCTTCATGCTTCCACTAGCTTTTTGTTAGCCTAGACACTTAGGCTCGAAAACCCAAATCTTTCTCTATGTTTGAAGACACAAAATTAAATGTATAAATTGTATTGGAAAATATTATTATTCATGTTACATCTCTTTATAAGTCCTCAAACTGACCCCATCCTTTAATTCCCTTGCTTGAGGCTCACAAAGTCTTCACAAGGCTTGTAGCCATTTCCTTTGTTTTGCCAAATATGTCAATCTCTTGGAGAATTAAAAACACTATGGATCACCCTCTATGTTATTTAAACCTAAAATTAAGTTAAAATACACAAATACTTACATATCTAACACTTCCTTAAGTAATTACCCCTCTTTTAGGCCTATTTAGCCCTCTTTAATTGTCTCAGTCCTATAAGTACATATAGACTATACTTTTTCACTCCAAACTCACTTGAATATATTTTTACATACTTATATGAGTAAAATTACCAAGTTTGTTAATTTTATAATGGTGGTAACTCTTTATTTTGGATAAACCCTAATCTAAGGTCTCCTAGCTTCTTGCACAAGCCAAGAGCTTGTTCAAATCCATGTCTTGTGTTTCCCAATGAATCAAAAGGCCAAAATACATTTAATAGTTTTGTATTTTCCCTATGAAACTATTAAAATAATTGGAAAACCTTTAATTCACTCTTAATTGTTCACAATACACTTAAATATATAATTTTGGGCTCATTAGATGACTGTGTAAGATAGAATGGTTATAAAATGCAATGTATGAAACTCTAGTTTTTCTTAAAAAGTTGTGAGACCTTGAATAGGTATAGATTATCCTAAAAGAAATATAGAATAACTGTAAGCTCCACTTATTAGTAGATGTTAATTATATCTAATCAACCTTTAAGTTTCTAATGCCTCAAATAAGACTGTGATAGGGTTAGAGGCTCTGTTCACTCTCCTTAAAGTTCCAAGACTTAAATATGGTTTAATGAGCATTATATTCAATCACTAACTATGAAAAAAACTCTTGATAAGTCTAAATGTATTCAACTTCACAAGAAAAAGGTTTACTCCTTAAAGGATTGACTATTCCAAACCACATAACTCTTATGCAACAGGGGTCTGTGATATCAACCTGTAGGTGTTTAATCTCACTAATCAATTCACAATATCTTCATGGAATATTGTGTTATACAAATAACTTAGTCCACATACTTTCACATATATTGATTCAAAACTCTTCACTTTATTCCATGACACTCTACATCTAGGGTTGGACTGTGTTTGTTAGGGGTCTGCCTATCCTTTACTTGTATCTTTGGCACTGTAACCTATATACCTTACTTTATTATTACTATGAACAAAGGATTAAAACTTGTGCTTTCTTTCTTGTTTACTAGGACACTCAAGAATATTTGAAACCTTCACCCAACTTCTTGCAATGAGAACTTCTTGCTTCTTTGCTCTAAACTATATACCAACCAAGTCCATTGATTCAAATCTAAAATACAATACACATATCCACCTATTAATGGACACAAGGACCTATCAAGATACAAATTAGTATAAAATAGATCAATATCATTTAGAGGACATAAATATACAAAATTTTTATGTCTTTATTCATTCTATACTTTCTTGATTACAACTTACAGTCCATGAATGGATTGAATAATCTTCAATGAAGAGATGGTGCATACATTTTTAGATTATTCTCCTCCATTTTGGAGATATCTCTTTCCTATATTTCATATTCTCTCATATATTCCATCTAACCTCTATAAAATGACTTTTCCTCTCTATTTCAATATAGGCTCTTGAGTTGGTTACACTAACCTCTTTTCTATATCTACCTTCTTACTCATCAACCCAATGTATGAGTGAGGGTGACTAACCCAAGACATGAATTTTATCTCTTTACCACAACACATATGTTTTAAACACTTATTATGAGGCTTATTGACTCATACCATCATGTTTTCATCTAACCCTCTTAGACTAGTTTTATGCTCTCTTAGGCTCTTACAAACATTTGAATTTTTAAATTCCCTAGTTTGAAGGGAAAACACCTAGAGACGACATAAAATAACTATAAGACTTAAAATGGATTCATAATAAATAAATGGACCTCATAATTTACTTCACACACATTGATATTAGACTTTGTCCAAACTTGACCTATTATTGACCAAAACATAAAAATGACAACTGTTGGCTTGATGATCTTGCATCAACTATCCTCACTTTCTTCTTTATAATTAACTCACATAAAATTATCATATGTGTAATTTATATTAATTGGAATAAATGTAATTTATCTAAACCTCTTTCATGTCCCATTAGTAGCATTGTTTGTTTCACTATCTACCACTCTACAACTAATCACCTTATGTTTGGGAGGACACAAAAAATAGTATATTTGTTTCACTCCACAGCTACTTTGATTCTTACCAAAATTTTTATCACTATACAAACTCATTTTTTGCTTGTATATTACATTTAAATTTGGTTTAAAATTAGAGTGCCATATCAAGTGCTTGGTTATTCATTTACTTACTCCTCCACCTCTTAATCAAAATAACATGGTACATCCATAAAATGTATGTTTTTCAAACTTAAAAATAAAATGAAATTTCTATTTTTGTAAAGTGTTTGGATATATATTTTATCCCCATAATTTTCATTTTCAACTCCTCCACCTTGAAATCAAAACAATATGGTGAAATCATAGGAGTTATGTTTGTCAAGCTTAAAATGAAAATGAAAATTTTAGTTTTTAAAAATGATTATATATATATTTTATCCCCAAAAAATATCATTTTAAATTATGATATGTGGAATGGTGTTTTCTTCAATTAAATGCATTTTTGTCTTAATTTACTACAACAAAAACACATAATAATGACATATAATAAGTAAATATATATACATAAATGATAAGTGTATTATTCATATAGATATGTCCAATAGTATATATGTGTATCCAAATTATGCCATAATGACATACGAAATGGGTCATTTAGACATACAACATAGACCATATAGATATAAAAATGGGTCATATAGGCATATAAAGTGGGCCATATAAGCATAAAATGTGGACTTATTAAGTGTAAAAAACTCTCCATATCAGCATATAAAATAAATTATGTCTACAAGTACCCTTGACACTACAACTAGCTCTCCTATTGCTTAGGGCTTCCAAATAAATTAAGCCTCATCACCATAGATGTAGAACCTAGGGTGCTAGATATCATGGAGAGACTCTCCTATCAGATTGTGAATGATCAAATCTCTATGAAATAACTTCATAAAATTATTATGGCTGCATAACATAAAAATTAGAAAATTGTGCATTAAAATGATATATGGAAAATGATAGAGTTGCCAAGAACAAAATTTTGAAACAAGGTGATTATGGAATCACCACATGCCACGTAAAGGGGTGTCTAGGGTTGTGTGACCTTGAATATATTAGTGATAGTGAATAATATAGAGTATAAATATAAGGTTCAATCTATATGCATAAAAATATGATGTAGATTATCATTACTCTAAGTTAAAAAAGACAATTTTACTCTATGAGCACCAATCTCTATATTGAATCAGGTGGTGCTAGGGAGATATTGGATCTTGGGACACAATTGTAATGTTAATAATAGGTTAATGAGATCCAAGTGAGGTACCCATATCATAACTCATCATCTATAAAACCAAAAAATTAAAGGTCAATTTTGAATCAATTAAAACTAAACTTGTAATTTAGCAATTTGACAATTTACTTTCCTAGCTTAAGTATAGGGTACTACAGTGCTAATCACAACCTCAAAAATAGAATCTAACCTATGTGGGTTACCTAAAATATTATTTATTGTATATAAAAACAAAAAATGAAATATGTCATATATTAATTAATTAATTAAACATATTAAAATATAAAATTAATATCCCTTTACATACAAAAACAACCTATAATTATTTATGTGTGAATACACATGGTGAAATAGATAAGCCCTGTATTTTGGCTATGTGTTGACTTGACATGGTGAAGAAAATATAAATGACATATACTATTGCACATTAGTTTCCTAAGGTGTTGAAGTAAATGTATATGGAATATACTATTGTGTTATAGTGTTTAAAGTTGTTGAAGCAACTATAGATGGCATATACTATTGTGTACTAATGTCCTATATAGATGTTCATATAGTCTTTATAGGTGTGCCTATTGGATTTTTATATGTAATCCCTATATGTCTAATCTTAATAGGTGGTCCAATACACTTCTTCCCACATGATGCAAAATTATGTATAGGAACTGCATGATGCTTGATATCCATGCCACCACATGAAGCACTAATGGTAGGAGGGACACTAGTAGATGTGACACCACCTATATCCCATGCACAAGTCCTCAATGTATGCATCCCATAGTAAATCATGACATGTGTGATACTATTATATGACTCAAGGGTCTCAAACTATCTACTACTATGCAATATTTTAGGGATGGAAGTATGTGTTATTATCGTTGTATTTCTCTATGGGATTGAAACTAGGTCTATTAAATAAAGACCCACCTCCCCTACCTTGGAATGTATTTATGTCAAAATAATTTGGGATTTCTTGGAGAAAAAACTCAAAATAAAGTTTTCTCAAAAAATACAATAGAACCTCATATTTATTACATGGAGGCTCATCAAATACCATCCACCACTTATCCCAAAAGTATTTTTTCATCTTTGCATGAATACACCAATCAAAGCTAATGTGTTTGTGACTCATTGGTGGTGGTTTAGTGGTTATAAGCATATAAGCACACAATTTTAATTTTTTTATCTTTTTATTTTTACTATCTTCATATGACAATTTATCAAAATAAGATTATTTCAATACCTCTCTTTGATGTAGCATTACATAAAGTTTAAAATTGACATTTCCTACTTTTTTTTATAAATGACCTCCAATGTATTAGTAACTGAATTATGTGCACTATGTTTTAAAGAGCCACACAAAGTATTAATGGTAATTTCTAATGGTTTCCACTTTAAGTTATATTATTGATATTATTCTCCTTCTTCTTCTATAAATTCAAAATGTAGGGGGTTTTCATCATGGTTTTTTTGGAGGTTTTCTTTAGGCAATGGGTCCATTGAATCAAGAATATAAAATTTAAAAATAAACATTTACATTAGGTAGTTGAAGGATTTCACGAGAGAAATGTAATTTTAATTTCAATACCATCTTATCTTGTGATTACTAAAAAAATGCATCACAAAAAAAATGTCATTAAAAACCCTAATGAAAAAGCAACATACTTGGGACCATTATGCAAATGTGAAATCTTGGTGGTGATGCCTAGGAAGAATAACACACATGCCCTCATTTTTCCTCTCCAAAATTAGAAGCAAACATTAAAAATTTAAATGAAAACATAGGTTTTTCTTTTACATATTTTTTTGGGATATTTAAAGGGTCTATGCCCTTTGTGGAACCCCAAGGGCGTACACCCTTTAGGGTCAATAATGACTCATGCTCTGACTAGTTTTTTTCTTCTAAAAGGGCACTTGAACTTTTTATGAAATGAAAAGGTTTATTAGAAATAGACCATTTTTTCTCCCCAATTATGTGTATTCACCCATTTGAGTTTAAGGGGCTATATATGCCCTATTTTAGTGAACCATGTAAATATTTTAGTGATTGGTTACATAGGGTAATCAAATAAGGCATATCGAGTCCAATTTTATATTAAGTTATCACATTTGTGTTTATGGGGAATGATAAAGTCTATTTGAGTGCCCTACACAACCAATAAAATAATTTTTTACTCAAGGCACTCAAATAAGGCATATCAAATGTAAATTCTCATTTAGTTGTCACCTTTATGTTTAATGGTAATTTTAGAGCCAAATGTAATGAATCAAGTGATTAGTTACATTGGGAATTTATATATGGAATATGCAGTTATAAGTTATAGTAGGTTGTCAAATTTGTGTTTAGGGGGTTTGATATGCCCTATATCAAATTAGAATTTATAGTGGGTGATCAAATTTTTGTTTAGGGGGCTTAATGTACCCTATTTGAGTGTCTACACATCAAATTGAGTGATTGGTTGCATGGGAAAATCAAATAGGCCATATTAAATCCGAATTTACATTAGGTTGTTAAAATTACTTTTAGAGGGATGGATTTTACATATTCTACTAATATTTATAATGATCAAGTGATTGGTTGCATAGGGAACTATAATGAATCAAATGAGTAAATGTATGATATTAAGTATCATTTATTCATTATGATTTTTTTGAGTGTGTGTTAGTATATATATAACCACCAATAACCATTCTTCTTGGGTCTTAGTACTTTCAGACTCCCACAAGTAAAATAACTATGCCTAATCTTATCATGATCAATGACTCTTATATTTGGAATCGTAATTCAACATTCTTCCTATATACACTTTGATATAGAGGATATTTTAGAACTAAATCCATGCTTTGTTTTATTGATCAATGTGCCCAAATAAATTTGGGATCTATGTAGACTCCATTGTGTTGTTTTAGTAAAATTTTAAGCTACTACTACTACAACATTATTTTCATTGTGTGCAGTAACAATGCCTTCTCCATATCCCACACAGGTGTCTCGAGATGCATCATGAGAAACAAAATCCATGAATGTATGAGAAAAGTTTACAACATTATTTTTTAGAGACCTTGAGGTTAAATTTTATCATTATAGATAATTATAATAGGTTGAATAAGTGATATTATATATGTATAGTTGAGTTATATGGTTTGGATTGATATGTAGAATCTCAGTCATATAAATATGATTTACCTAGAGAGATGTCACAAACCTCTAAAGATATAATATTATAAGTAATGGTGTAATTCATAGGGTTGAATTTATACTAAAAGATAAATTATGATCAAACATGTATAGCCTTCCCTTTACAAAATCTATCCCAAAAATCATGGCTTGAAATGCATAGTAATGTTTAAATGCCTAAGCATTAGGATGTGCCTTGTAATATGATGTTATTTTGAATTTTAATGTTAATTATTACATCAAATACTAACCCTTCACCCAAAAATTAGTGTGTAAGAGGTAATCTCTTTCCTTATAGGTGTTCATGACAATAAAGATTTAGTTCTTAGATAAGTGTCATATAGATTAGTGACATCCTTTTATGTGAGATTGGATGTAGACTATACAAGTAAGGATGATCACATGCAAAATTTTGAGTTATCATGGGTGTGAGAGTGATGTTAATGGTACAAATTGTCACCAAAATTATTCTTGCGTTTGTATGAAATAGAAAATGCAGGGTTACTTTAAATAAGGGATATAAATTACTACATTATTATATAATTATTACTTTAAATAAAGGATATAAAAGGTTAATTTGTTTGGTTGGAGTCAATAATTACATATATTATTTAAAGTAAACATTTATTCCAAAAAAATCATGGATTAGTTTCAACTCAGACTACCAACCATCACATTCAACAATGTGCACTACAACAATTATTGTGAGCAAACTGCAATCAATTGTTATGGGTACACTATGATATAACAATGGCTATGGGTGCCCAATTTCAAATAATATAGGTTGAAATTGAACTAAATGGATTTATTATCCTTTATATATGAGGGTATGAAACATCTCACAAGAGGATTCATGAATATTATGCACCCTTCATTCACCATTAGTAATACCAAAAACAAACAAGCCATTAAATCATACTAATTTATATAGATAACTAGTTTTAACCAAAAAAATATGTATATACATAATTCACATAATATGTGAATAAATAAACATATTATGGGACAAAAGAGTGTGCATAAAATCATAAAATATGTTTTAGGAAAGACTAAATAGCAAGATGAGGGCCAATTCAAGGCCTCATCATCAATCTTGCATTTCAAGATTAATATTG
The DNA here is from genome assembly GCA_037957365.1 of Torreya grandis. Lineage (NCBI taxonomy): Eukaryota > Viridiplantae > Streptophyta > Pinopsida > Cupressales > Taxaceae > Torreya > Torreya grandis. Next base: position 3,249,749 of record JARHVA010001080.1, read on the forward strand.
AATATTTTTACAATATCACAACCTTTCATGGTTATAAAGTGGGATATGAGGGTATGAAACATCTCAAAAGAGTATTCATGAATATTATACACCCTTCATTCACCATTAGTAATACCAAAAACAAACAAGCCATCAAATCATACTAATTTATATAAAGATAACTAATTTTAACCAAAATAATATGTATATACATAATTCATATAATATGTGCATAGATCAACATATTATGGGCCAAAAGAGTGTGCATAAAAACATAGGATACTTTTTAGGAAAGACCAAGTAGAAAGATGAGGGCCAATTTAAGGTCTCATCACCAATCTTGCATTTCAAGATTAGTATTGAATATTTTTACAATATCACAACCTTTCATGGTTAAAAAGTGGGATTTAGCCCAAAATTTATAATTTACATCAATAATTATAAAAATAATATTAGAATTTGTTTTATTAACAAGGTTCTTAGTGAAGTCATTATCCTTATTATTTTTCCATGTTTCAAACTCAAGGTCGAATTCTTGTACTCTAAAGATCCACTAACTAGTATTGATTTGATCTGGGATATTTAAGGAGGTAATAATGAAAAGTAATTTGTGAAGGTAGTAATAATTTATTTCCCATCAATATATATTTAAATTCACCTAGTGCTAAAATTAGAGAAAAAACAAAATTTTCAATGAAAGGATACTTGGTTTCAACATTTTGAGCAATAAACTCATGTAACATATGGGCATTTCTTAATTATTGTGTTTATATTGAATAATCAAAACACCTATATCCTCATTTATTGCATTTTTATAAAAAATAAAAGGTTTAATAATATCAAGTTTTATTAACACTAGGGCACTAGTAATCAATTTTTGATCTCATCAAAGGTTGTATTTGAACATGTATCCCTCAATAAATTTATGCTTTACCTGAAAATGGGATGATTTATCAAAAAAATTAACAATGAAATTATGCACCACCACACTAATATTTAGGAGGATGTAGTTATTTAATAGCCTCAATGCGATTAGAGTTGATATCAATTTTATGCTTAGAAATAATATGACCCAATAATTTGCCCTTTTTACCCCAAAAAATAATTTCTTGGGATTGAAAAAAACACAAAAAATTATACCTATTGTAAAAAATTATTGAAAATAATTGATGTGTTTCTTGCATTTCTTGGAGTGAATAGTAAGATCATCAAAATAAACTTTAATAATAATTATAATTAAGTCATCAAAGACAATATGCATATCCCTTTACCCTTTCAAAAGTGCCAACTGCATTGATTAATCCAAATGACATTATTTTAAAATAAAAATTAATTTTATGTGTGACAAAGGTGGTTTTATGCATGTCCTCTTTCATGAAGATTTGATTATAGGCTATAAATTTGACTAATAAAGACATCATTTAAAAATCAATGACCTATAAAAGAATCTAATCAATGTGAGGCAATGGAAGATTAATTTTAACACTAACATGGTTTAGATATCATAAATAAACACATAAGGGAATTTCACCATATTTATTACACACTATAACCATATTTCCTATCCAATTATAATATCTAACTAGATAGATACCATAATGAACTAACATTTTGTCTAGCTTCTTTCAAATAGTGTCTTTTAATAAGGGGAGAACTGAATGAGGTTTCTACCTAGTAGGTTTTATAGGAATATCATGTTGAATAATTTTGGTATCATAACCTTTAAGATATTTATAAGACCAAGTGAAAATATCAACAAACTTTTGTAATTTTTTAATAAATAATACCTTATATTTTGTTGTACATTGGGTTCCTTGATAGACATAGTTGGTGTCTACTTCCTTGCTTAGGTATATAGGAATAGTTTCTTTGATTAATTGTATGAATGGTTATTCAATTATATAAATATTACATTGATCTTAAGGTGAAAACAAGGATTCATAGCTTACTAAGCCAACATGCAACTTGATTCCACTTAATTGAGAATAATTTTCATAATTTAACACACAATCATCATTATAAAAATAATTTCCTTGCATAGAATAGTCTATATGCTCATCTATTAGAAAGGATGACAATTAGTTCCATAATTAGGGACTTTAAGTCTAAAAAACTCAATAAAAGTGCAATCAATGAGTTTAGCTTCACTAATTGTCAGATTAGATCCAAAAAAACATGTTTATAAATATGTGTGTTATATTCTCTAAGTATATATGACATATTAAAGGATTCAATATTTAACATCAAAGTAAATTTTTTTTGAGTATATTTACACACACAACATGATTTTTATTTTAAATATTATGAACTTGCCTAATAGCCAACTCAAAATCTTTGAAAACTTAAAAGTGTTTCATACCCAACTCAAGCGCCTTTTGATTCCCAAACATAAGGCTTAAAATTATGTAGTATTATTATTGGTTTCAAAATACAATTGAAAAACATAATTGAACATTTTACCTACATGTGGGATGATAATTAAACCTATCCCACAACCATGTTGTGAACTTGCACCATCAAATAACATAGACCAAATGGTTTTTTTTAGGAATTATTCTGGCATACAGTTGATCATGATCATCTATAGTAAATATACTATAAGTTCCAATTCCAGTTTTAGGGAAGGAATCACTTATTATGATAGGTTCAAATGGTGTACCATACCAATCTTACCTATGCATGAAATAAATTTTGCTACTTATAAGAACCCAAGTTGAATCATTGCCTGAATAAACACCTATGGATTTAGACCAATATCTTCTCAACAAATAGCATAGTTAGCTAGAATATCAATGATTTACACATTTCCCATGCATCTAATTCATTCATCCTAAATTTTTTTAATTAATATATCATGAAACTTACAACAACTCTTAGTATGTCCAGAATCAAAATATGTAAGTTTGTGATTATTATTTTCATAAGGAATGTCTATCTAGTTAATAATGAATTTAGGCATGATATACTTTAAATCACCTTTACCAAGAATGTAATTATGAATAATATTGCTATAAATATTAACATACACATAGATTATAGGATTGTAGTCAAAAGGAGGGTATACATATTGAGAAAGGATGTGTCTAATTTATTCTTCATATATTTATTCTTTCAAGTCAAAAATATTTTTTGGATAAACATTTTTAATAGACATTTATGTTATCTAGTTGACCAGCTAAGCTAGTACCTTGAAGTAAGGGAAACCATGCTTTTATATTCATCATGTAAGAAACTATATTGTAAGGTCCAGTGGTTATGTTTGATTGAGCATAATTTTTAGGTCTAAAATATTGGTACTATTACTTTTATTATACCCACTAGGTAAAGGATTACATGCTTGAAAAATTTCAACTATGGTGTCTATGACAACATTACCTTGACTCAAACATTTACCCTTCTCATCAGTTGATTACGTAGGAGGAGGCTGGTTAATTCTAGGATTTATTGTATTTGAATGATCTTCTAGGGTAAATTTATAAAATTTATTTCTTATCCAAACATCATAAGCTACAACAGTCTTGGTTTCACTTGAAGGTTATTTGAAACTGTACATGTTTATATTTTTTTATCAATTTAGAATAAATATTCTCTTTACCTTTAATTTATTTACAAAATTTAAGTATAACATTGTAATTTATCAGGATTATGATTTAGTTCATAAAAATTATAGTTGATTTTATTTTTATTTTTTATTCTTTTTTATGTTGACTATTTTAATATAAGTATAAGGTTGATCATGGAATCACTATTTAATGGAGACTAGATCATTTTTCTAAATTATGAATGGACTTTATTATTTTTACATTATTAGAATACATTCAAAGGGAAGATTTGTCTTTAAAACTAATGTTTTTTTTAGAATTCAAGTTCAATGCAAAAAATAATGGTATCATAATATTTAATTACATCATTATATTTTAATACCTTTTTCGATTTATGAGGAAGTGCATTGTTGAAATAGAGTCTTTTTTTTTTTTTGTAGTTATCACATATGTTGGAATCTTTTTTCTTAGCCTAATGGATTTGGTTATGAAACATTAAGTTATTTTACCAAAATTAATTGAGATAGTTTCAAGCTCATTGAAAATTAAAAAATCATCTTTAGCTTTACCAAAATAGTATTCTAACCAATATTAGATTAACTTTCCAATTTTTAAATTTTAGAGGTAAACTAATAAAAGCAGGATAAACCTTGTCTTGCAAGGTTTGAGAGAAAATGATTTTTCATATGTGATGCCAAATTTAGCACAGACCAAATTAAAATAATATAAGTGATATTGTCATGATTCACCAACATCCCCTAACATTTTCTTGAGATTAAATCATTTTAGTGAAGGGAGTTTAGTAAATCTATTCCCAATATCAATTGGGTTTCCTCTAATCCATGAATTTATTGTGTGGATGCGAAAAATCTAGGGGACAAAAAATGGGCCATTGTTCAAATTTTCATCCATGAATTATAAAGTGTGTATGTCCTTTGAAGAAAATACTAAATCCTAAATTTGAATAAGCTTGGAATACCAAGCTTGAAGGGTGTACACCTTTTGTAGTAAAAAGGGTGCACACCCTTTAGAAAAGGGTGTATGCCCTTTATAGTAGAAAAGGCATACACCATTTATTTTGTTTATGGTGTGGAATGTATATATAGTAAAATAAAATTTTAAGTATAAGATTAGATTTTATTAAATTTATTTTACTAAATATAAGATATTAAGTTTACTCTTGGTCTTCTAAAATCAATTCCAACACTATAGGAGTTACCATTTGGAAAATATTTTTTTCAAAATTCAATTTGATTAGTACTTAGTTAAGATTTCATAATTGAACATAAAGTTCTCTAGGTGTAATTTTTTCACTTGACACTTATTTTTGGAAAAAAACAATGGTTATTTTGTAGGTTTTTTGACCTTCTATATTAATTTATAACATTTTTATTAGTTCCATGTGTACCAAAAATTAAATTTACAAACCTCACATCTCTCATAATGATAGATAACATGCTTGAGTAACGTATGCATCTGAATCAAGGTTGATGATATACATAATCATAGTGATAGATAACATGTTTGAGTATCTATGTATCCAAATTGAGGTTGATGATATACATAATCATTGTGATAGATAACATTCTTGAGTATCAAACCTTTTTCATATGCATTGTATTCACACATTTAGTCTAGGTAAATCAAAGGAAGTGTTTCCCCTCTTGATTATATGAATGTGCATTCCTAGCCTTGTTTTACTTTTCCCTATTTATTACCATTATATATAAGTTGTATTTCCTACAAGTATCAATATTATGACTATTTAAATTTATGTTTTTTAAGATCTAAAAGATAACACAAAATGCACAAATCATAACCTCAAATCTTATATCTAAGTGTAAGGTCTTGCATAAAATATCCTTGTCCCCATTGTGTTTTTCATTTGTATCAGAGCATATCTCTTTTATATATTTGTAAATATGCAAGAATAACAAGATAAAGAGGGATTATTAGTCACATCTATTTCAACCTACCCAAAGAACTCCATAGTGTTTAACCCTAAATTGAGATGGTAAATATAATATAGGGTTAAGAATATAGTAATGAATAAGCACAAGGGTGATATACATATCTATAATAGGCCAATTAATTTATAAACTCAGATAAAAAATGTTTAAAATTTATAATACTGATATATGTTAAAAATGGAAAGTATAACTATTAATCGATATTATAATGAATTATAAATAAGAGTACTTAGTTGTTTTACTATACACATGTATATATGGGTTAAAGCATGATAGAAATGGGCTGGATTAGGATCCTAGAATAATCATTACATTTTATAAATTTGCACTATGTGGCCTCAAACACTTGCATTGACACTAATCTATAACTTGAATATAGTGTATAGTATGAAATACTAATTGAATCTTAGTGTGACCACCTAAAACCTTATGTATTTTATATCACCTTTATTCTGATGTATTCGAATCATGCACACAAGCTATCACTCTTTGTAAAATGATAAAAACCCTAGCTCTTCACCTTTGGAGTGATTATGGAAAAAATGGGTTAGTGGGAAAATGGTGTCGAGTTACCCCAAGGACCTCTATATCATTAGGAACTAGCTACATATCCAATACTTTGAAGAGGGCCTAAAACTTATGTAGTTCTCCCCTACATATTGGCTTGTGTGTGTATTGAGATGAAACGTGAGATAAGTATGTAGAGTGACCTAGATTACAACTTATAAAATATGGATCATGAAGTGCTCCTTCAATATTTCAAACTTATAGATGGGTTGTCCCTATGACTGATTTTGAAATAAGAGAGAATATGTAAGATTTGTTCACTTTAATGCTTGATTGAGTGTTTTTGGTAAGTTACCTTGTGAGTTGTTAGGTATGTTCTAGATGAGGTAAGAATGAGGGTTGATATTATATATATCCAATACATTTTAATCTCACATTAAAAAACTTAGGTCAACCATAGGAATATATTTCATTTTTAAATCTTATGACTTTAGGGCACTGACCACTTAGTTTGGCATAGGACACTAGCATCAATGTAGGTGTCTGGATAGGACACAAGTGTCAAGGAAGATGGCAAATAAATATAATTCCAAATTTTTTAGTATATGATAATAAGTATGTTTATATAATTTTGAAAAATATAGAAGGCACGGTCATCCGAATAACATATGGTCAGACTAATAGATAAGTAATAACCACAAGAGATAGCAGATGTGAGCTTTTTAAAAACATGAAGGTCCTTGAACTGAAGGGTATGACCATGAGAATCACTTGAAAAATATACAAGACTAAGGTGATAAATAATTTATATTTAGTTTCTACATCCCCCCCCATTATAGTAACAAAATTTATAGTTTAAATAAAAATGAATGCATACCTGAGTGTGTCTAACACAAATTGTCTTTATATGAGTCCCACTTGAATGCTTTACTGGTGACTAAAATACAACAAAGAGCATATTAAAATATATAATCATTTCATATCATCTATAAATAATTTTTTTTAAATGCTTGAAAATAAATAGATCAAGGTTATGAGTACACCTATATATCAATGCAACCATATTGCCTTTTAGTAGTTTGATTTGAAGAGATAATTTATTGTGAAAATTTGGATAGATTAAGATAATAGTAAAACCTACAAGTGAATATGTGTGTGTGTGTGTGTGTATACACACACACACACACACACACACACATACACACACACACACACATATATATACATATATATATATATATATATATATATATATATATATATACATATATATATATGTATATATATATATGTATATATATATATGTGTGTGTGTGTGTATATATGTGTGTGTGTGTGTGTATGTATATATGTATGTATGTATATGTATATATGTGTGTGTGTATATATGTATATATGTATGTATGCATATATATATATATACATACATATATATATATATATATATATATATATATATATACATACATATATATATATATATACATACATATATATATATATATATATATATAGATATATATATATATATATATATATATATATATATATATATATATATATATATATATATATATAGACACACATACATACATATATACATACACACACACACACACACACACACACACACACACACACACACACACACATATTGGAGAGAAAATTACCCCTAAACTTGGATAAAAGGTGAGTTTTCACTTGGTAGTTGATACTAGCTTAACCATGTAATCTAATCATACTTATAACCTAGTGAGAATGAGTGATCGAAGTCAAATCACACTATAAATATGGTGTGGGTGGATGATTTGATCAATCCATCCTAAAACTTGGTAATATTGAGTGATGTAATAACCTCAACCTTCCCAAAAGTGAACCAAATACTGCAATAGATTGGCTCAATAACAATCCATAAAAGTCCATCTTGGTGTAGGCTAAAGTCTATAAAAGTATTTTAAATCTAAAATATGATTTTATTTTGAAATTTAAGGAGATATTTTTCATGGAATATGCACCTTATATATGTCTCAAGTTTAAACCTAGGTATACCAATGGTATCAATGTATAGAATGCTACCACAAGTGTGTATCTAAATCATATAACTATGTAATTTTGGACAATTTATTTTTTTACAAATGTGAAAGACATGTTACCATGACATTCACCCACATGAATATGAAAGCGAGAAATAGTATAAGTGTGGAGAACATGTTTACATGCCCCCAATGTAATCTAAAAATGCTAAATATTTAATAAGTGTGGAAGTTATTCCTTTTTGATATGCCTCCACTAAAATATTGAACTGTGAAGGTGTGAAATCCATTTTTATATGACATACCCCCACTAATTTTCTCCCATTTTAAGGTGAGGGGAAGTACAAACTAGTAGTCACATTACCACAAAATGATAATATAATTATATAATATGTGAATGCATCATATAACATATAGAAGTATAATGTATAGGTAGATATAACAATGAGGTACATAGTATGTGATCACATAAAATCCTAAAATGCATGACGTGAATCATGGAAACATGTATATAGTAACAATATAAGATCAACAAGTAATCAAACACACACACAAGAACACTCAAAATTAAATCAAAATATAATGGTCCACGGAGACTTCAAACAAGGGGCATGTTCAAATGCCACACAATTTAAGGGACATGAATTAGTAAAATTTTCATAAAGAAAGAAATGATATATTTAAATGTCAGCATACAAAAAAATGTGGCATGCAAATTCCATAATAAAAAAACATAGGCATGAGGCCCATAAGTAATGAAAAATATTCAAATGATCGAACAAATAATACAATATGGTATAGGGTTAATAATATAGAAATAAATATTTGTAACCTTATCTTGTAATAATTTTATAGTTTAGACAAGAGATTTCACCTCTTTGTGATTAAGCATTTAATCTTGGAAAGTAATCAAAGGAAGTGTACCCATAGGTTGAGTAGATATAAGGATTGAAACTAGTAATTGGGCTGAGGTATTAATGTTTCCCATGTGAGATGTAATAATAAAATTTTAAAAGAACAAAGGTATGGACACATACACCATACCCCCATTATAAGTATGAAGTGATGATGTACTTAAGGGGAGGATTTTTGGTATAAAATAAATTTTAGTAACCCCTATGGATTCACCATCACTAGGTAAAGAGGCCTTAGCATTAACATGCTTACTGATTTCATATATTAAGCCCTTGTTGTTATTAATATGAGTAACTAATGATTATTCATCTTCCATTTGAAAATTAATTTTTTATTAACATTTTACATTGTTTATAAATTAAAAATTTATAATTTGAAACAAATTACAATAATTAGAAAAAAAAGGAAAACCCTAAGCCAAATCAAGGTTTGCATAAAAAGATAGAGGTCAGGTTCACCAAATATTTAACCCTAAATTGAGATGGTAAATATAGTACAAAGTAAAAATATAGAAATAAATAAGCAAAATGGTGATAAATAGATATATATCAGGCTAATTAATTTACAAACTCATATAAACAATGTTCCAAATTTATAATACTGAGATATGCTAAAAATGAAAAGTAAAAGTATTGATTGATATTAAAATGAATTAGAAATAGAAGTACATAGTTGGTTTATTAGGTTATCTCATTTAAATTTAGGGGGCTCAATATTCCATATTTCTATTCACTGTGTAAATAATTAAGTGATTGGTTACACAAGTCACTGAAATAGGGCATATTGAGTCCATTTTTACATTAAGTTGTCATATTTGTGTTTAGGGGGATCGATAAACCCTATTTAATTACCACATGCAAACAATAAAGTAATTAGTTACATGAGGCATTAAAATAGGTGATATCAAGTATAAATTTCCATTAGGTTATTTATATTGTGTGTAAAGGCCTTGATATGTCATATATTTGATCCCAAAGCAATGAATCAAGTGATTGGTTTCTGGTGCCCTTAAATATGACATATTAAGTTTGAATTTATAGTAGGTTATCAAATTTGTGTTAAAGTGGTTTGATGTATTCTATTTAAGTGTTTTTGAAATGAATTAAGTGATTTATTACATGAGGCATTAAAATAAGACATATTGAATCCCAATTTACATTATGTTTTTAACCTTATGTTTAGGGGGTGTTGAGGTCACCATACCCCCATTCCTAAAAAATGGGGACCCTTATGTTAAAATTATGAAAATTTGTACTTCAACATTGAAATTCACTTGATCAGAGTGTCATTTGAGAGGTTTTCACATTATTTGTATTTGAATATCATCCACACCATGTCCTAGTTGGTCTTTTGTTCATGGTTCTACTTCAACTTGGCCTAGTGTGGCTAACAATGAATCTTCATGTTTCAAGTTGCAAGAATAATGGAGCTCTCTTTGAATAGATTATATTAGGATTTTTTAATTCAATACATATTCAATATTTTACTAGCCTTTGGTCTATATAAATCCAAGTCCAATCCATGTTTAAAGCTTCTGGAAGTCCTTTAGAAACCCTGACATAACTTTTTGGACCAAATTCAAAATTGGTGGGAATAAAATTTGTGGGAGCATTTTAAAAATGCTGTGGACTCAAGCTTAATTTTTAGACCATAGATTAGTCATGTTTTTCAACACAACCAACCCATAGCCTACAGATTTATATACTTGGTCCCATTTATATATTTCCCCCTTTGTTCCCTTTTATTTGTGCATGGTCTAACTTTAATGTTTGCAGGGTCCTTTTATTACATTCTTAGTTTGGTTTGACATTTTTTATTACCATGGTCCTTCTTGTTACAAATTAGAATAAGGTCTTAGTCCTAAGGCCCCATTCATATTTATTAACATATATGGTAACTTAGTCTTTAGACTTTAACCTAAGTCTTATATGTCCCTGAGCCCTAACTTAAACTATGTGCTTATTTGTAGGATCAAAATCCCACATTTAATTAGATAACATTGATTAAACGGAGTGAGGTGTACCCAATTAATAGAAGACTTTGATCCATGGAGCCAATCTCACTTGATCACATAGATCATAATCAATGATCCATGACTGCTCATACAAAATTAATCCAATAGAGCTTCCAAGGACCAATCACAACTATCTAATCAGATAATAATCGATGACCCAATTTACTTGGGTAAGATCAATCAAAAGACACATATCAATTCAAATTCCTATGGGACCTACTATTCATAGGACTTAAATTTAATGTTCTCATGCCCATTAATTGACATCCATGAGGTGGTCAAATTTTAGTCCCTAGGTTAATTATGTTAGTTTAAAATTAACGTTATCATAATCATAAATTGACATCTGTGAGGCATTAAAATTCATAAGACCATAAAATTTTAGCTCCTACGAATAATTATATGATCTTAAATTTGATGTTCTAATGATCATCAATTAACATCTGTGAGGCCATCATTGACATCTGTAAGACTGTCAAATTTTAGCCCCTATGAATAATTATACAAGCTTAAATTTGACGTTCTCATGATCATCAATTAACGTCTATGAGGTTGTCATTGATATGCATGAGACCATAAAATTCAAGCTCAAGAACCAATCTCATTTGGAGAAATGAATATGTTTGTCTTCATGTTATAGGATCAATGGGACCTCATTTAGAAAATAAACATGCTTAGGATTCATTATCCTTTCATTTAGCCTTTATCCCATCATAGACCAAGTTCAAATTTGCATGGGATTGATTATAAAATCCACAGACCTAGATAAAAATTTATCCTAAAGTGTGGTCATGTTTCTAAACATTTGACTAAACTTTGGTCTAAAATATCATACTTGGTCCCCATATGTCCCATGATCTTATTTAGGTCTATTTTATCAACTTAACCTAACAAATGCAAGGTACCATTATTTAAAAGTTAGATTAGAAATTTTACCCTAAATTTATATCATATTTATTAATATTGTTAAACCTTAGGTTGAAAAACATTTTACTCACTCTTTTTAATATAAAAGGTCCCCTTTTATCATGATCTAAACTTAGCTTAAATACTTTATCCTAAAGTTTTTATCATGTTTATTAACATGAAATAAACCATAGTATAAAGTCTTTAACCTAAGTTCTTATATGTTTTGATGCTAACTTAAACATCATGTACCTTTGCAAGATCTACGACTCATGTGTGATTAGAAGAACTTGATCACACAGAATGAGATCTCTATGGACTATTATATGGAACCTTTGAGGACCCGTGGGAATGCCATGTGGTGAATGCATGCCAAATGACAAAGCTAATAAGGTGCAAAGCTTTGGAATCCATATAATACTACCAAGTGGCATAACTATGGGGCCTAGTATAAACAATGGCCAATGGCATGCAATTTATAAGATCGAGATTAATGACTTGTATTGATCTGTGCAAGATAATATAATGAAGCAAGAATAATTAGGTTTTTCAAAGGGGAAATAGTTAATTTTTGAATATTAATGAATAAAGTGTTGTGAAAGTGCCAACTATGATGCCACATAGATACCACCTAAGAAAAAAATGACAAAACCAAATATTTTATGGTCATTAAAAAGCAAATGTATAAAGGTAGAGGTCTAAATCAAATCCAAAACACCAAATTAACTTAAGTCCAAAAACCATCACCATTAATGCCCAAAAAATTATTGTAGAAACCCTAGTATCCATAAAGACCTAATTTGATCTCAAATTAATGATATTCGAACCAAAAAGAGCTCAATTATCATCTAAAAAAGTATAGATTAATCTAGATGCAATTTGTAGACCACTAGTGAGAAATTTATAAAGATTATAGTCATGGCAACATGAAAGCAACATAAAGAGGACACAGATCTCTACTTAACCACATATTTAGAAGGAAGGGTCTTTAAAGACATAATATTTGATGCTATGACATTGAACTTGAGAGATAATAACTAGTCCAAGCTCTTTTGGATAATGGAGGAATTACACCCCATTACAAAAGAGGATGAGAAGATTGCATCCTTCAAGACAATATATTATGACTTGGTTGCAACACAAATGATGAAACTTCACCATGTAGTAGAAAAACTAGAGGTACATCGTGATATAGATGTCCTACACCCTATTTTAAAATGATGTAAAATTGGAAAGGGTATGTTGATCAATGAACATACTCATAAATGCATTGCTTATGTGTCTCCCATTATTTTTGAAAACTATTATAAGTTACCAAGCCCTGCGTAGATGTACCCACACTTAATGGATGGGATAAGAAAAATGATCTCAAAACCATCCTTGCCCCATGGTTATATTTTAGGAACCATGTGATTTTTAACCTTAGTGGAAACATTCCCATCAACCAATTTCAACTTGGTATTAGGATGATAATGCCATTGATGAACAGGCTATGTGGAAACCCTACTACCACTTATGTTGACAACATTTGGTATACTTTATGATTGAGAAGGAGCTTACCCCTCACATTGGTGAAGTTATCAACACCTGTTTATGTAGGTAGATATACATAGTTAAGAAAGGGTTTATAAAAAACTTATACATGATGTCTTACCTTTTGGATGCCCTACTTTCCATAATTGAGATCTCAAACTTTAGGGGATAGTCACCTGAAAAGATACAAACAGTGTCTTAGTCCTATTCAAAGTTACATATCTTCAAGTATAGGGACCATATTTAATTTATCTATGATTGCATCTATGCTACCTTGATTGAGGCTATAATAGGAAACCCAATACCAAGAGCCATCCCATTGACAAATAATTCCATTGAGTCTATTGGGGACATCTAGTTTTATCTAGACTATAAATTTATTAGGATTGAGGGAATGTAGTGCACTCCACTTAGACTACCAGTCTATGTTCCTAATAAATTAGTTGAGTAAGAAGTATTCTAAATATGCAATGGTATAGATGGGTTTTGTAGAGGCAAGAAGAAATAACTACTACATACTCCACCCTTGGCTATTGGTAGAACCATCTTCCAGTATTTGGATAACATTGAAGATGCTAGTAGGAATAGAGCATCTTTCAAGTTGCAACATGATGAATTAAGACAGTGGGACCCCAATGATAGAGTTGGGAAACATTTGAAGACCAAACAAGCAAATTTGACCTATGAGAATTGACTAAGAGTCTATGACTCAATATACACCAAGGATACATCCTTCAAAATAATATTAGAAAGGTTGAAGGAACATGACATCAATCTAGAAGCCAGATTAATGAGGGACCGAAAAGGGAGTGATGAATTATGGAAACTTGGCCTAAGGCAATACCACTTACTAGGAGATCAATCCTATAGACCTCCCCCCATGTATCCATAATCATAAGATAATCATAGGCCTAAATAAAGTAGACCTAAGGAGGGGACATCATCTTTAGCCTAGCCTAATGAGCTGGGATCTCCAATTGAATATATTGATGTGGTGGCATTAGACCTAGGTGAGACAGTGGAAGATGCATTGCAAATGTTGTCAATTGATTATCAATATGATGAAGAGGAAATGTAGATATAAGATCCTTAACCCCAAGTTGAGGAGGTAGGGAAGGAGAAAGGAAAAGAGGTAGCATTGGACCTAGTTCACATTGCTATTCCACCTAAGAAGAAAGCTAAACTTGCATTGGTTTCAGTAGGAACAAAGATACCCAAACTGACCTTTACTCACCCTTTGAGTGAGGTAAATGTCTTTAGTGAAGAGTATGTGCTACAAGGACAAACCATCCTTGAATGGTTCATCTAATATAAGTTGTAAAAGATTCCTACTCTGCAACACTCTTGGGCCATGGCCAAGTTAATAAACATAACTGTTCATGATGGGCTTAAGCTATGGATAATTACCCCAATGAAAGAGTAGGGAGAAAGATAGGTGATTTCCCTTAGGGAGTCAAGTGGCACATATATGGATGATTTTATGACTTCAAGTGAGACACAAGTGAAGACTCTGAATCCTCCTTAAATAACTCAATCATCAGTCAGAGTCCAGTTTAATCCAAAAATTGTAGTTTTGGAGAAGTGACTAAAAAGAGAACCATGGTTACTGGTGAAGAATTCATTTTTTAAAAAAGTGGAACCATTTGTTGGTTTGACTCTATTGGAAGGTAGAATCTAGGTGAATACATCATATTTGAATAAGGTATACTTGGATTATCCCAATCTCAATCATCCCAACTATAAACCAGCATCAAGGGCATGAAATAACAAATAGAGAACTTGGAGAAGCAAAGGGAAAATATATTGAGGCAGGCTATTTTATCTATCCTAAATACTATGATAGAGATGTTGAGGCATCCTTTTATGACATGTTTGATTCTTTGAAGATAAAAAAATCAAGACAAGGTGTATTAGGTCAATAAGATACAATAACCAAGGGTTTAATTACTCAATGGAAAAGTTTAAAAGATAAGATGAAGGATTTAATTAACATCTTGACAAGGGATAAAATTCCAGGTTTCAAGACCATCAACCTAGCCCATCTCAACACAGTCATGGGACTAATTATAGATAAAATTTAGGGATTGATCATGTGGTCTAAGAGATTAGAAAGACTCTTGAGGGATCATAAAGAGTTACTGGATATGATATAATAGTTCCTTAAGACCATGATTGCCAAACCGATAATGCTTAGCTGCATGGGCACCATTACAGATGATTAATTCAATCATAAGACCAATTTGGTCATGTAAGAGGTAAAGAGAAAGAGCCAAGGCAAGTTTGGAACTGACAATAATAGGGTCATGGATATGATCCTAATGGTAGAAGAAAATATTACCAATGCTAGGAACATTAAAGAAGCCTTAGAGAGAAATAACAGGGACCTTGAAGACTTAGCTGAGCAAGAGGATGAAATATTTCTTAAATCCATAGTTAATTTGAGACTTATTGATGAGAAACATCAAAATGTAGTAAGGATACTTCAACAAAACCAAGGGACTCCATCATCACAGGGTCCACCAATTAGTTAGGAATATTCTCTTTTATTGAAGAATTGTAAATTTTGAAAATGGGATATTATTTTGTAAAGGCATGTGCATTTTGTTAGCACATTTGCCTATAGGTCAGTTTATTTTTGAAATTCTAGTGTATACTAAAAACTTTATAGAAATAACAATTATCCTTTACATTTGTACACTTGTAAGTTAATGCAACTGACTGACATACCTCCTTGTTTCTATAAAAGGAGTATTATTTATTGTGAAAAAAAGGGGGGTTTGAGCCAAAACTTGTACACTTTTGAGTTATTAATGTAATCAAGGAATTTTGAAAATATTGTCTGAATTTGTTTGCATCATTTTATATATGGTTTCTCTCTCAATTGTTTGTTCTAAATCTTAGATTTGAATAGTACTTTTGAATTCTTGGCATGTACCTTTTGAATGTAGAATTGTTAACTTGTGCATATGCTAGGTTAATTAAAGGTTCCTTAGTTTGCTTCATTTTATTTTCTCTACATTTGTAGATGTGCATTATCTATCTACTTAAAGGAGTAAATCTTTAAAGTAAATGTGGTTTTTGTTTGCATTGTGTCTTATATTCCTTAGAAGTTTTTATTGGTATATGTTGTGATTTGAGCTTAAGTTTTTTTAATTCATATATTGGTTTTAAGTGCATGCCTAGGAAACACTTGAACTTTGTCATGATGTCTGAGATGAATATCAACAATGCTTTTCTTCTCTGCCTTACCTTGCCTTTTTACTTTTTTTTAATCAATTCACTTTAGCATAGTTTCAACTGTAAGTATCCATATAGATTAATATTTAGACTTAGAGTTGAGCATAATTCACCTTAATTAGCATATATCATATCCTTATGTACAAATATTTGTAGGCCACATTGGCTCCAAACCACCAAACTTTATAAATATTATGAAATAGTTTTCTTGCTCTATGATATTTCATCACAGGTAACCAGATTACCAAAACATGATACTCATGCTCTAAATTCTTTAAATTCTAAAATTAGAAGTGTTCTTTAAACACTAAGAGCACCTATGCTACACTTAGAGGCTTCAAAAAGGGGCTAGATTTTTCCAATTTTAGTGCTTTATGTATGCTAAAATTAGGTTTATATGTGCATAATTAATTTTGAAAGATATAATTAGGTTAATGTTCACATATTTGACCTTTAGAAGTGTGCATAAGACTTGAAAATATCTTATCCAAGGTTGAAATCTTAATAGGGCATGAAATTATTGAAAACATATAAATAGAAAAAGGTGGAGTGTAATTTTCTGAGTTGACCCCAATCATCCCTTGAATGACTGAACACAACCTATGTATCCAATACTTTAATGAGAGAATCAAACACACTTATTTATCCCACTTAGTTTTCTATGTGCAATTGTGCTCCTTTGACTATATGAATGCACCTAAAAATGGATTAAATAGTTTATCATGATTTATTTTGGGCATAATTAAAACATGCTTTTGATTTTTTTGAGGATTAATTTAAGTGATCATAATCATAATTGGGAAGAATATGTAACTCTTTCTTAGTGTGCACTAATGTTAATATGCCTCTATATTGAAATTTACAAGTGGTAGCATAAGTGACTTGAGTGTGCCTTTATATAAATTTATATGAAGCCTAAAAACATAAATGACAAGATAAGAGAGGGTTTAATTTAAATAGATAAAAACATAGAGGCTCACAACCTAACTCTTCCTTTGTATTTTTATTTTAATAGATGATAGATGCCCCAAGTGAAAATATCTGAAGGTGAAATGAAATAAGTGAATTAAAATTTGTTTTATTTTTGATGAGGGTTGAATGCATTAATTCATAAATGTTGATGCATAAGCACATGCTCCATCCCATCATATTATGTATATGCTGAGTGGATGTTAGCAAATGCCCTATCTCTATATGGTTAATTTATGTACTCAACCTATTTGTAACATACATATATGTAATAGGTTTGGTGATGAGGGTGAGAGAGAACCATCCAAGGATTTATTTATATTGTTACTTAACTAGCCCAAGGATTAGATAGTCAAAAGGGAAGTGAAATCAATGGTGGTTGTAGTGGCTTCCATCTTATGCATGATTGAATTATATTCTAGTTCTAGATTTGAATCACTTGACTAAGGATCAAAATAACTCTTATTTCACTCCTTGTATTTCAATAAACTAAGGAAATCCTCTCTATAAAATTGAATTTCACTAATGGCTTCAAAAAATCTCAAACAATTCTTTTTAGATATGATATGTAGTCATCTAGATTTGTGGTAGTTTGATATGTTACCATTTCTTCTATAGATCAATTTAGATGTATGGTAGTTAAGTATTTATATCCATAAAATTTTATTCCATCATTGATTTGTTCCTATCTATATCATTTTGTGAGTAGAAGAACCATGAGTCTTTCCCTTAAAGGCCAAATTGAATGAGAAGAAGGAAGGGCATGCTTTCTTACACATCATAGTCTGATCCAAAAAATGAATATAATGATACTCCATACCAAACAACTCCCCAATTTTAGATATAGTTATAGATATAGATATAGAGCAGGGGATCCCCAATTCTACCAGATACATAGATATGGGACCATATAAATAGGATAATGGATGTATGCAATTCAAAAACCACTAGTGACTACTTATGCCAAGATAAATGAAGTGATCTTATTATCCTATCTATGGTGTCAATAAATTATATAATTATGGAGTTAGAAAGTGATTTGTTAAAGATTCAAACTATCACTATCTAAAATCTATATCATGATCTTAACTCTTGACCAAAATATCTATCATGAATTTGATCCCCACTATCACCATCACCATCACCATCACCATCACCATCACCATCACCATCACCATCACCATCACTAGATAAAATCTCTATCATGACCAAGTAAATATGACATTATTATTTAATTCACAATTGTCTTGGTGAATTGAGGTTTGGACCACTTAGGGTGCCTCTTTAGGCTTAGGTTATTTTACATGGTCCAACCCAATGACCCGATTGGATTTGATCCACATTTAATTAAAATCATGTGATTTAGGAATGTATCCATGTAGAATGAGATCTCAAGTTGACCAAAAATTGATGTTAGACTCATATGAACCAACCATTTTACCATGCATCAATGTGGTTGTGTCATTGATCGAGATGTTGATCACAGTCGAGCACATAAATATATATATTTAGTTATGATTGAGTGATATCCAAACCATTATGGATGGTTGGTTGAGTTCAATCACTTGTCATGGATGGTGGTTGAGCCCTATTTATAACCCATTAAATAACATGTTGATAATATGATTCATGTGATCACATCCACCTAATCATGTTACTATATGAGTGATATTTAGGTCAATTCATTATAGTGATATCTAAGTCGATTCATTCTAGTGAGAAATTATGCATGTAGGTCAAAGAATTTACCACACTATATTGTATTCCCATTTTTGTATGATAGAATATTTTCATTTTTGTATGATGTTTTATTTTATAACTCTTGTCTAATTAATGTTTCTTGCTAATACATTCAAGGCAACACACCATATATAGGAGGCCTTAAATCATTCATCCCTATCTCTATCTCAACTAATGCCTATAGGGTGAAATTAAGTGGTCCTAAGTCATTCATCCCTATCTCTATATTGACCAATCCATAGGTATGGGTATCTATCTATATATATGGATCCATATCTCTGTATCCACTAGTTACATCCATAACTAAAATTATAGATTATTAACTCTTTTATTTTAGTTAGTTTCCAATCTTATTAAGCTTAGTATCCCTTGAATCCCTCTCAAGCTCAATACCAGATCATAATAAGGTAGTTAGGGAATGCTGACAAGGATATAACTAATCCAAGGTAGTGTCAAGTATAGACACTTCATTTTCATCACTTCTATGTTTAAATTACAATTCAAAATGACTTCCTATGATAATGCAAAAATCAGAGCAAATACCATTAAAATGAACAAATTGGTTCTCACACTTGATGTGCACATTTTGTACTGTATCAAGCCATCCCTGATTAGGGGAATACACTGTAACAAATTGTTAACTTCATCTAATTCACCCCAAGTCAAATTACTATTTTATAAGTGGTGCTCTGGGGTAATTAACTAGAACAAATATTCAAAATTTGATATTGCATAAATCACACATAAGATAATAAGGATCAATTAGCCTATCAAATAAAATCAAATGGATAGGTAAAAAATCCATATAAATTGGTTAATTTTATAATTAGGAAATATTGAAATATTCAAAAAATATTAAAATTATGACATCATCATGACATCACATAAAAATTTGTCAAGCATTAACATAAATGCATGAAATATTATAATTTGGAACCCTTGCCTAATAAATGCAGAACCAAACCAAAAATATTAATGCCATTTATTACCTAAATTAGACTAAATTCTAGCCACACATCTTGATATTGATTCAACAGTCTAAATTAGTCTAAATAAAATATAATTAAAAGGCTCACCTCATGCATTCAACAAGTTTTTTTGTGCAAAGAAACTCTACATAAATATATTGAAAAGTTTCACCCATTTTTCATCTAAATTGCTAAAAAATCATTCAAATAGCACTTGGAAATATGATGCTAGACTATGTTTTTCTGACATTGATGAATATATTGAGCACTATATCTAGGAAAAAACATGTAAATATTCCATCTTAGAAGGTGATATCCATATAGAAGGTAAATTTGTATTTACTTTGATTCTTAATTGATAGTTTGTTGCCTCTAGTCCTGCCCAATCTAAGGGATCATGATTGGGATGTTATGTTTGACAATTTGTTTTAGTTTTATTAACTAATAATGAATTAAGTTATCTTTTAATTATACATTTTGGCATGTATGGTGGGGGACCAAATCTAGTAAACCCTCTTTGGAACATCTTAATTCCTATAATTATGAAGTTAGATCAAAATTTAAGGCTAATTTCCTTCTTTTTCTTCTCATTTTCTCATGTTTTTTGTCTGCTACATATTATAAGGATAATTGTGTAATGGTGGATTCACACCCATAATAAATAATATCAACTTGTAGAATGGTGATATCACATTTATAACTATTTATGTTTCTCAAAATTTTAAGAAAATGACAATAACACCCTATGTATTAGTGGTAATGTCATACACATAGGCTAGAATAAACTTAAAATGATGAGAACTTGTTTGAATCCATACAAATTTAAAACAACAAGATAAAAAACCCTAAAGGTGATATAGACCTGTGAAATAATGGATTCAATCTACATTTCAGTAAAATAAACCTATAGAATGATGAGATCATGAAAGGTAAACTATGTTTTTCTATCTATTTGCATATTGTTGAAAATGACATAATCACCTTGCATGTCGATGATATCACCTTACTAAGAAATGATATCACTCTGTTAATAGATGGAACTAACAACTTGTGTTTTTATTAACTATAGAATGGTAGGATCACTCTACTAAATGAGGGGATCATCACCCTATGTGAATTTTAATGAGAGGTAAATCTCCAAATTTTTGACTTCCTTAATGGGACAAAGACCACATTTAAAACTTATAACTTATCTTTCATAGATTATTCTATCCCAAAAAGTGGATTTATTGCCAAGCAAGGAATGTTTTAAACTCACATTTCAATATAGTGCTTAATTAAAGAACCAACACTTGAATTTAGTGATTTTAAAACACTTACTCTCTCATCATTTTCTTAAGTGGTTTTTTGATTTCTTGTGTAATCTCTTTGTAATTATGCTCTCCCATTTATCGCTTTAAGGAACCTTAGTGACCAAAAAACACATAGATTACTTCTTATTTTATTTGAAAGAGGGTTGGAGTATGTTCTTCTCTTACCCATTTATGGAGACCTAAGAATCATATACAACACTTATTTCCTTTTTGATTTTAAATAGGCATGGTTAACCTCATCGCCCTCTCACAAGTTTATTGGGTGTGACATATGGGGTTTCATATCCCATTAGATGTACCAACCCTATATATTCAATGAGAGATATGAATTGAGGGCATTTATCTTTAAGAGCATAGTAAAATCACCCATAAATGGTTTTATGATAACAAGGGGTTTATCCCTAATGATATGCTATTAGGCCTCACCCTTGGAGTTTGAATTGATGGTAGCACTTCACTGATACCTTTACAGTTGAAGTTATCATAGAGGGACTAGAACCTCTTATAACTTGTCCACTCTTTTTTCTTATTCAACATATTTTGAGCCCCACATATCACAAGATATATTAGGGATCATTTAAAAAATCCATATAATTTTTTTAGATTAATACCTTTGGCCATAAATAATTTGTAGTGTGAGGGAAACCAATCTCCTCCAAGATTTCATAACCTACAGATCGAAGTGAGGGTTAGGTGAAACTAATCTATCACTACTTCAAGTGAGGTATTTACGTGGACTGTAGTTGTGTTAAAACCCATCCTTACACTAAAGATAGGTATTCTTATGAATTGAATATCATTGATTATTTGTCATCTTATACTCATTTTGTGTGACATATCTTACATGTTAAATAATTTAAAGAACTCTTAAGACTTAAAACAATATTATTTTAGACTTGAGTAGTAATACATTAGACTATAAAAAATTTCAGTCATATTTCTCCTATTCTAAATTTTACGTTACCCAATTTAAATGGATATCTATATAATTTGCATCATTATGCTGGCAATTTCAATTTAGATCTAATTCCACTCCTATTTCAACCAATTTCCAAATTTGAATCAATTATATTTTTGAGTCCATTCTAATTTCAAGTCAATTTCAATTTCTTTTCCAAGTTTGAAATTCAAATGAAGTCAAACTTTAAAATTCAAGCAAAGTCAAACTTTAAAACTCAAACAAAGTCAACCTTTGAAATTCAAAACACTTTAAGTCAAACTTTTTAAAATTTTAAAGTCAACTAAGGTCAACATTTTAATTGAGTTAACTTCACTAGTTAAATTTGAGTCAAGAGTACATGTTAAGTCTTCAAGCATTTTCAACATTTCAAGATCAGATTAAATTAAAAAAATGTTCAAGCATCCTTCTTAACTATTCAAATACTGAATTACAACTTAAGGAGCCAATCCTAATTTATTATTATTTTACTTGGACATCTACATTGATAAATTTAAAACTTCCTACTTTGAACACAAATTATTCTAACAACACAATAGAGGTCCAACTAGACTTTAGAACACTTCTCAAAGATAAAATACACTTTGAATTGATAAGTAAATCTTTACATGCATACACATCATGTCAATTCAAACATCTTATCTTAATTTAAATACAAATATTATTAATTTAGACATGTCTAAATACATTCATAGTGGGGCTTATTACAGTCCTTGTTTTGATAAAGAACACTTTTATGATCCACTTGGGTATATTCAAAATACTAAAAATGGTGATGATATGGAGGGACACCCAATTGTATTTGAGGATGTACCAACTAGAATAGAACCTAGTCAAATCCAATATGAGGACTAACTTGTTGAGAACAAAGATGAATCCCTTCTAAATTTGTTAGAATTTGGAGCCAAATTCCCACCTAACTTTCCTTTAGACCAATTATGTTGCCTTATTTGGATAGAATATTACATCTAAAAACAACTTCTATCCAAATTTAGGATCTTACACAAAACTCATATCAAGCTCTTGTATCATCTAGTAAAGGAAAGGATCAACTTGTAGACCCATCCCAACATAGCCAAATTAGCCAATTTATTACTTCAACAATATAATAGCCTAGACAAATTTTCACTAATAGGCTTCTTGCTGATTTAACCAATTCTCTAACTGCTAATTGATTCAATAATTCCCATTTATGGATCAAAATCCACCACTAGAATAAACACAAGATTTGTTAGCCAACCCTACATCCACCATGGATCTTTAATTCAATCCTACCTCTGATATAGATCCACTGGTTAATTTTGAGTAAACACAACATACATTTTTAACCACTAACAAGTTATTACTAATTTGTAACAATAGGTTACATACGACCCCCACAATAAGTTTGAACAGTCAACAAAAATAATTACCTACTTCCTAATATTATTTAATTCACAATAAATTCTTTCTAATTCAAAATAATTGGTTCCTTTGAACCAACAAAAAATTCATTATAATTCACATCAATAGGTTTCTATGAACCAAAAATAAATTCCTTATAAAATTCATGACACTAGGTTCCTTTGAACTCACACCAAATCCCTATTTATCCATAGCAAGTCCCTCTTACTTGCCAAAAACTTCCATTGACCCAAAAATGTCTTCCAAATCTACTGTCCAATACAATCCAATAAAAAATCCATTATGAAAAATATGACCAAGGTTATAGGGTGAATATCCCTAATAGAGCCACACAAAGGGGATCCATTCCAATCCATTTTAATCCTAACCAATCCAATCAACCCTTGAACACTCAAAAAAATGTAATCCTTCAATCTCAAGGTTATCATAAGCTCTAAGAATGGCATGAGATAAAATAAGTTGTTTTAGGACTTCAAGCAAGTAAACAAGGTAGAGAATTCAAGTTTGATGAGATATGCACTTACCTATTTGACATGGGCTTCCTTTAATGCTTTTTCTATCTCATTTTGAGATGCCTAAATTTGGAAAACATAAAGGGAAAAGTGATCCTCATTAGCATTTAAAGGAATTATTTGTAGCATACCAAGAGGTGTCCTATAACAACATATATTTACTTAGTTATTTTCACGTAACCTATATGGATAATATTTGGAGTGGTTCCTTTATCTACCAAAGGGTTTTATTACCACTTTTTATGACTTATCTGTTAAACATTTATTGTACAATATGGAACATGAATTGACTATAGTTGATTTGTGTAATTCCAAACAGTGGTGCAAACATATATATATATATATATATATATATATATATATATATATATATACATATATATATATATATATATATATATACATATATATATATATATATACATATATATATATATATATATACATATATATATATATACACATATATATATATATATACATATATATATATATATACATATATATACATATATATATATATATATATATATATACATATATATATATATATCTATATATATATACATATATATATATATATATATATATATATATATATATATATATATATATATATATATATATATATATATATATATATACATATATATATATATACATATATATTACAATGGTGGAGAACCCCAGCTAGTTGGTTCCCATACAATATTCTAGATAAATAGGTAACTATTTTTTTAACTCAGAATCTCAATGCTGAAGTAGCTTATAACCTAAAACTCCATTCTACTAATACATTTGAATAAATCATATACAAAGGAGTACATATTGAAAAGGCTCATATTAACAAAGGTTTGGTCAAGATATACTCTTAGAATCAAATACAAGCCCAACCTAAAGCACAAACTCAAGCAAGTACTATTGAGAAAGCAAATACTTATAAAAAAAATAAAAACATGGTTGGCAATAGAAAAATAAAAATATGGCATGTGAAAATGGTGCAACCAATGCCTATCCAAGACACTCCACCTACTCAACCATTTACATTACAAAGACCATCCCCAAGAAGGGGTCAATATCAAAACAAAATTTTTAGTTACCTTGGTGAACCTATCAAGGTAGTGTTCTAAAAGTTGGTTGCAACTAACATGATCATATTTTTTGATCCCAAAACCATTTTCATAAGAATAAACAAAGCGTACATGGTATAAAAACAATTAGTATTATGATTACCATCACATCAAAGGTCATGCAATTTATAGATGTGTGAAACTCAAGTAATTCATCTATGATTTGTTTGAAAATGGAGAAATTGAGTTAGAGAAAGGTGCTTTGAATTCCAATTAGAATATGGGTATCTATAAATACCCCTTTATGAAACATAACTATGATAGTCAAAAACATAATAACAATCAGAATCAACATAACCATTGTCAAAAAAACTAAAACCTAAAACCAAGGTCAGAATTAGAACCAAAACAATCATAATCAAGGTTCGGATTACTAGGCCAACCAAATCAATTATTACAATGTCCCATATGATTATAACAATGTGTTGGGTTATGTTACTATCAATTATGTTGCTACTATTAAGGTTACACATCATCCACCTTCACTTAGTCCTCAAAGTGTTATCCATTATATTTTAAGACCCCCTCTATATCCAAGTAATCCTCTACTAATTTAGAATAACATTGTTACAACTTGACCTTTGTAGACTACTATTCTCTATTCTTCATCCAACCCTTCTAATTTGGGTAACTCCCTCCCAACTCAAAATTGTGATATCACCACTTAATGATGACAAGTTACCATTCAAGTCCCTTTACCTTATTCGAATTATAATCCAATCCAAGAATCTGTCTTCCAAAGACAGACTATCTCCTCCTTTTGTTGAGAACTAATATGATGTTGGTGAACAATTGAACAAGACACTTTCATAGATTTCTATTTTAGATCTCTTGCATATGTCAAACATTTAGAAAACCATATTATATGATCTTATTAAAAAATCCAAAGTGACAAATGACATTGATATTAATCAATTTTAGGCACTTATGGGGAATCTATCCCCAATCCAACAACTTACATTTGATCAAAGTAATATGTCATCCTTTGGTCCCATGCATAAAAATACACTCTATATTAAAGTCATCATTTAACACCAAAAAATCAAGTGGTATATCATAGATAATGATTTGAGTTTAAGTATTACTTATTTGAAACTAGTTAACCACTTGGGGTATACTTTATTAGATATGCATCTAAACACTATTACTATCAAAACCTATGATAATGCAAAGAGAGAGTCATTGGGTATTATTTTTATACCTATCATTATTGGGATTATCACCCATGATACCTTATTCCATGTAATTGATATTTAAATACCATATAAATTACTTCTTGGTCACCCCTAGATTCATAAAGTGTGGGATGTCCCTTCCACACTACACTAATTCCTTAAATTTCTCCATTATGGAATGAAGGTCACTATTCTTGGTGATTTACAACCGTATCAATATTGTAAAAACCTAGAAGCCAACTATGGGAACTATAATTATTGTCCTAGCATAAATTTGGTAACCAAAAAGGATAAACATATAACCCTTGAATCTCCAAAATCTAACTATATTGATCCAAGTGACCATCCACTTCTTCTGCTCCACTTCCTTAAATTTCCTCTTATTTTACCATTAAACATAAAGGCATTGCCACATATAACATCCATGATGCTTTCCATATTGGTAAAATTCCAAAATATCCTAAGAAACCCCCTAATAGGCCTAATATGGTATGGTAAAAGAAGAATAATTCTCATAAAAAAGGCTCACTCATGTTTGTTAAAGACAGGTCACCAAACCAAGACCAAGACCAAGCTATAAGTTTTGAAGGGTCTTGGTTAGATGGGGATGGTTTTGATGCTTGTTCTCAAAACATTAAATACCCCATCCCTAACATAATAATGTAAAATCAAGATTACAAAGGCAAAGGCTTAGGGGAAAATGAATAACGTATTCCTGAGCCTATCCCTATAACTAAACATAAAGGAACTCATGGTATTAGATACACACTGCTTAGGGATGACCCTTCAGATCTCAAAAGTGATATAGATTTGATAACTAATGAATATGCTCATATAATAAACACATAGTCTTAATATAACATCTATGATGAGCTAGTTGATACTAACCTCTTTTATACCAATGTTGTCTTTACATTTATTTCTCACATTCCTCTTTCACTCTATTATCCTAAACTAATAGATTGAACCAAAAATATTCTACTATACATTTGGATGAGTTCCAAAATGAAGAGGTGATTTCTAAATTCATGGGTCTTAGAGATGGTTTTGCATCTGGTGAATATAAATAAGTGTTTGACTTCACATTGGACCCTACCACATACTGTAGAGAGCAGGTGAACTTCCTTATTCAAAAATAAAATAAAATATTGATATCCATTATTGAAAACCTCTCTGAGACACCTTTGGATCAGGGTAAAAATAAATAAAAAGATGAGTCCATTAGATAAAACTTGTTTGATGTGATATTGAATGGGGAAGTTCACTCTCATTCTCAGGAAGCTCAAAGTCCCATAAGTTTACACATTATAGTTGGGCCAAATATTGGTTCATAAGAGCAACTAGTTTTGAATAATTGGTTCAAGACTTTCCAAAAACATTTGTCAATTGGCCATCACTTGACATGGTAGATTTAGATTCTTATCCCATGGGTGAGCATGATGCCCATATTTTGATATACAAGATCAATTTTTATTGGCACTAACTATTTTAGAAGATGGTTCCACACTCCTTATGGAAGACACCACTAAATTTAATATTGACACTAATAATGATACTAAAATGATTTAATTGGGTACATCCTTATTGCAGAGGAATTTGAGTTTAATATTTTCATTTTGAAAGGCTTGATTGACATATTCACATGGTATTATGCATATATGTCAAGGCTAGATCCATCTCTAGTCATGCATCATCTTATTATACACTTGGATGTTAAGTTTATTAAATATAAATTGTAGAAAATGCATCCATGCATTGTTATACTAGTCAAGAAAGAACTAGAAAAACTATTGGGTGTAGGTTTTTAATTAGGATAATTAACTACTTAGATTTGATTTTAAATATTTTTCAAGTCATCAAGAAAGCAATTGGAATTCACTTATGCAAAATTTTTAGGGATATCAACAAAGCTTGTCCTAAGGATGACTTCCCACTATCAAACATAGATATGATAGTGGATTCAACTGTAGGTTACAAGATGTTATCCATTATAGATGACTTTTAAAGATATAATTAGAAAAAGATAACACCTAATGACCAACACAAAACAAACTTCACCACTCTATGTGGAACATTATGTTATCAAGTGATGCCCTTTGGCTAAAATAATTTTAGTACAACGTACCAACAAGCAATGAATGTCATATTTCATGAAATGATGCATGACATTATTTAATACTATGTGGATGATATTCTATGAAAATAATGAACATGTTTTTAAAACCCTAAAGTTCTATGAATAATATTTGAGAGACTTTGTGAATATAAAGTCTGCCTAAATCTAAAGAAGTGTGTGTATGGAATCACATCATGAAAATTATTTGGATTCATTATTTCCCATAAGGGCATTAAATTTGATCCTGCCAAAGTGAAGGCCATTATGTAAATGCCTCCTCCATCCAATATTATGTAGATCCATAGTTTTTAGGGCAAGAACCAATCTATTCACTGATTCATCTCATAACTGGCTAATTAGTGTTATCATTTCACTCATATTTTGAATAAGAGTGTTTCATTATAATATAATGATAATTGTCAAAAATCCTTTGAAGAACTAAAAAATATATCTATAAAACCTACTAGTATTGACCCCATCAATGATAGGAAAGCCACTCCTTTATATCTCAACGATTTAACATGTATTGGGATTTTAGTGCAAATGATGAAAAGGGAAAGGAATGTGTAATAT
The DNA here is from genome assembly GCA_037957365.1 of Torreya grandis. Lineage (NCBI taxonomy): Eukaryota > Viridiplantae > Streptophyta > Pinopsida > Cupressales > Taxaceae > Torreya > Torreya grandis. The sequence continues at coordinate 3,279,243 of JARHVA010001080.1, forward strand.
ACTATTTGATAAGAACACTTATTTCATTTAAAAAAAATTACACACCAATTGTGAAAACATGCTTAGTAATAGTGTTCACATCTCAAAAAATATGACACTACATGTTGAATAACAAAACCATTATTATTGTTAATGTTGATCCACTCAAGTATCTATTATCTAAGGTAGATTTGAATGAATTCATGGCTAAGTGGATAATTTTATTAAGTAATTTATACATTGATTATATACATAAAAAATAAATTAAGGGTTAGGTATTTATAGATCAACTTGCTAATGCATCACTACCAGATACCAAACCACTCACTTTTGGTTTCCCTAATGAGTTGATTTTGAATTTGTATGAATCCCTTGTTGATACACAACAATGAAAGCTTTATTTTGATAGTTAATTTACATCTTGTGGTTTTGGATCCAATATTATATTGATTATGCCATAGGGGAATCTCATTCGAAGGCATTTCACATTGGTTTTCATTGCACTAATAATATAATTGAGTATGAGGCACTCATTGTAGTACTTCATCTTATTGTGTAATGGAATGTTCAACATCTAGTTGTATATGGTGATTCCCTATTGATCATTAATAAATTTACATACCATAAGTTCATGCCATATAAATTCATGGTGGATAACCTCAAACAACATTTTGAATAGATCCCAAGAACCAATAATTTCCCGTTAACTTATCTCAAACCCAACACAAATGCTTCATTCACAAATCTTCTTATTACACTTTACTTGATTCCACACTCTATCATAGAGGATACAAATATGTACATGAAGGAGTTTATGGGGACCACACTAGTGGCATGGTCCTTTCCATTAAGCTCCTTTAGACAAACTATTATTGGCCCAACATGGAATCAGATGTATGTAATTATGTTAATAAATAACTTGATTTTCAAAATCATGGTGATTTAAATCACTCTCCTTCATGATCACTTCATCCGATCATAACTCCTTGGACATTTTATACATGAGGACTCAATCTCAAAGGAAAGATTAACCCTACTTATTTAGATGGCCACAAGCAAATCCTAACTACTACTAAGTATTTTACTATGTGGGTTGAGTCAATTTATATCACTTATGAAACTATTAGTTATATTTATAATTTCATTTTGAATTACCTCATCTATAGATATGGCATTCCCTCTACCATTATATTTGGTCTCTATACACAATTACATATCAACATATATGGTCAACTCTATATTACCCACAAGGTACTAGTTAAGCTAAGATTCTAATAATACTATTGTTAAACTTATTAATAAGATTGTAAAAACTATTAGTCATGATTAGCACTTGAAATTATTCCTATTCTTGTGGGATTATCATAATAATATCTAATCACATACAAGTGTAACACCATATTCCCTAGTCTTTAGATCTTAAGTTATCCTCCCTATATAGATTGAGTTGCCTTCCTTGGGAATTTCATTATAGAATATCATCGATGATGAGGAGGTCAGAGTAGCTCGGATACAAGAGCTAGAGATCTTATATGATAAATAAATAACTATATTAAATCATTTGAAAGCATATCAAAATTTATTATCCTTTAGTTATAATAAGTGAATCATTTTTAGAGATTTTGAAGTTGGTGATTTGGTGTTGAAAGAGACCAAAAAACACTAATGCAGCCCATGAAAATAAAGGCAAATTTGAGAACAATTGGCTAGGTCCATTCACTATTACATCAAACTATGGTTTTAGAGGATATATGTTGGCTAAAACCAATGGGAAAGAGTTGATGACCCTGTCAGTATTATGCATCTCAATCATTTCTATGCTTGACTTGATTAAACACTATTTATGAGAGCTCTTGTTTGGGATAATTTTTGTTTCATCCTTTCCTATTCCCCTTTTGTCCTTTTTCCATTCCCTAGTCAATAATTGTCCTTTGTCTCATCTCCTATTACTCTCTTGATATTGATTACGACCAACATGTACAACAAGTAGATTTAGGGAGCATTTTGATAGCCATTATAACTTTGGTTATCATTGCCACATTTTTATAGATAAATGTATTAGGGTACTTGAACATGGATTATCTACTTGGTATTTCCTTGAAACAACTTATTTTAGATTCTTCTAATTATTTCCCCCATTGCATTACCTTTTTGTTCATATTTATTTTTGTGTGGTACTACCTTCTCCTCTTGATTTGATATTGGTTTAAAACATATTATTGTAACCAGTTTAGTTGTTCTTTGATCCCCTACCCATGGTTATTTTTCCTTTGATAGATGGTTTATTGCACATTTATTTATATTCCCTTGTACATCTTATTGGTAGTGTATTCATGTCCATATTATTCTAAAAATACCAAAAACATTAAAAAGTTCAAAAACCCTAAAAATCACAATATTCAAAAAATGGCCTCATATCTCTAGAAGGGATGTTAAGCCACAAAAGTTTTGAATAACTTGTCATCTTGCTTGCCAGTGGTGTTTTTATATTCTGGGTGGCACTATTTGAGTACGACATGGATAAACCTCCCTTTGGATTTAAAAATTTGATGGGTGGGATATTCTTATTTAATCATGATCATTTCTAATCAAAATGATGTCATTCCTTCATTAATCTCCCACTTATAGGAGAACTACATTATTCTAAGGTCAACATGGACTATGTAGGTAGTGCTTGGCTACAAGGATCAACTTTGGAAAAAATGACCACCATAATTCCTATTTTATTATCCCACCTATTTATTTCTCTTATGCTCTCACCATTTTTCAAGTCATTCTATTCTTATTTACTTAGTTTATCTTATGACACTTGTCATTCCTTTTATTCTTTCCTAATTCTTGGGAGAACTACATTTGGTCTAACAGTCCACACTAAATATGTAGTCAGTGTTCAATTGCATGGGTCATCTAGAGTCATCTCCACCCCATTATTATTATTACATGCCCCTTTATTAATCCAACATATCACGTTACTCCATCTATTTTTCCCTCAACTTAGGGAAAAAGTATCCAAGAATAATACCTATTATCACACATAAACATTTACAATTAATTCCTTTCTTATTAATTTTTAAGTTGTGTGTTTGTATGATTGGATTGTGTGTTTGTTTATATGTTTATTTAAATTAATTATTTGTTTTTGTTTATTACCTTATGTTTAAAAATTAGGTCTTGATTTTTCATATCTTGAACCCAAATTGTTAGCATTTATATTTAATTTTTTTTGGGCCTGTCTTTGTTTAGTGCATCATGTTTTATACTTAGGTATTTATTTTTCATATTGTGATCTTGAGTTATGAATTGTTGCATCTAAACTAGTCCTTATGCATGTAACACATAATTTTATCATGATTCATGTATAATTATGATGCACATTATTATTTTCAAAATTAAAAATAGGTCCTCATAACTTATTTACAATGTCACATGAAGAGAAATTATCCCCTTGAAAAATATATCAAATCATGTGTCATATGCATAATAAAAACATCATTACATAATAAAAATGATTAAAAAATTATAATACATGGATACATCTATGTTAATCAAGACATGCATCTCAAACTAAGCATATAAACTAGTCATAAACATTTTTACCTCATGAAGCAAATGATATAACATAAATCACATTTGATATCTAATTCAAGTACAACATCATGAAAATTGAATACAAAAAAATCATGGAAAATAAATACACATACACATTGCTATCAAAGAGCTAATCTACATCATGAGTCAATAAAAATGAATCAAAAACAACCTCATAAATATAAAAAGAATATTAGAGTCCATATACATCATCATGTTATCCAAAATAAATATTTGTATACATCTCAAAACTAATGTCTATACATAGAGATATATATATGCATCACACAAATATAAAATGTAGAATTATAATAAAAAATGAGATCTAACTCTAGTTATCTCTAGGAGGGATCCTATTAGGACTGTCCTGCTAGAATCTTTATCCTATATTTGGTATTGATGGTGGCTACTATGGTACCCCATGGCTCTCTATTATGGCAGGGGCTATGTCATTAATCTCTTAGAGGTTGAGGTATGATGAGACTTGGAGGTCTAGATAGATCTTTGACTCTATGTATGATTTCTAAATCTTGATGCCTTCCCTCCTACTAGTATCATCAACTCATACAAGCTCTGATAGTATCTAACATCATACTTAGATTTTAGTGCATCATCCTTGGCCTACACTACATCAGCTAGTGCCTGAGCCAAACCCTACTCATAAACAATTTCTTGAGCCACATCTCACTCCCCATAAAACTTGTAGACATTTACTTAATACCTTTATTTATCTCCTCAATCCCCATCTTGCTTATGTATTTCTATCTCCAACTCATTATCTCTCATAGTCATTTGACCCTATATAATGATCATTTAAGCAACCTTCCTCTTCAATGCTATAATATCTGCATCTCTCTTTTAAATAATACCCTCTAATCTAGTGGTCTCACCATAGGATCCTGATAACTAAGCCTATATCCTTACCACATCCTTTTCTAGTCCTAAGATCTTAGTCACTCTAGTTGTGATATCTCTTTTTAGGTTATCTATAAGGGCTTGATCGACCACTAATATTATACACCCCAAAGGAATTGCTTAAATTATATTATACCTTAAGCCTCTAACTATCACCACTATTACTTATGTATTAAGATTGGATCCCTCTCCTCTATCCATGTCATCATCTGAGGCCTCCCCACTACTACCACTATCACTACTCTTTGACTCCTAGCTAGAATCTATGTTTATGGGTACCATGTTCTTTTATGGTACCTATGGTGGATAATATGGATGGGCCTATAAATACAATATCACTTATCCTTGACCTTGTACCTATCCTTATGCCTACCCCTATCTAGATCTCTTCTTCCTTTATCCAGGTTATTGTGGTAGTATAGGATGAGTCAACCATATTGGTCTAGTCTGTGCCCACTATGTTGCATACACCTCAATAACCCCAACATCTACTACACCCATTATATATGCCCATGCCACTAGATGTAAATATAATTAACTAATGACTACCTCAGTTATAGGGATGGAGACCCCCACTCTCTAATCTCTCATGTCATATGGGTGAAATAGTGTGGCTCCTTAAGTATATATTATTATAGCCTAAACTATCATTGCACATTATTTGTTATATATCACTCTACTATAAACTCATGTCAAACTATGATATAACATGGTGTGTTCATATATTGATTTACCTATCCATCCTCCACCTAGCTAAACTACATCACCATGTATGGGTGATAGATAAAATATCCATCAACCATCTCATCAATGGCTCACCAATAGAAATAGACATTTCATCAGTGGCCTCATTGGATACCTCTTATTAGATACCACCCATTAGAGAGTGGATATATTGGGACCCAATATCAACTATACCCAATTAAGTGATCTATGAAAATATACTCCCAAGACTATATGTAAGGTAGTGAGATGGGAATGATGCTCCAACCCCACTATGATATAACCATGCATAAATCCTTACAGAGTTGGGCTAATATTACTAGGACCCATGCAAAAGAGACTATTCAATCTATCATGTCTCATTTGGCCCCAACCAATCTAGTAGGGAGATACCAATCTCTCTTATATGGAAAAAATGTTCCTATGATAATAACGATAAGGATCATAATATCTATGTCTATCAATAGTTATGGTGGCTGTGTAGGAGGGGCTTGTATTATCCCTATGCATGTGCCTATCCTTTATCCCCCTAACACTATTATCGATTCCACTCCATCTCCTCAAAATATGACATCGAGTGGTAATTCTAGATCCTCCAATGCATCAATATCAATCACGTCACCTTCAGTGGTGACATTGGTCATACAATCTAGGTCCTCTAGCACTGCTAGATGACCTACCTGCATATAGTAAATTAGGACTCCTTAAATTAGAATCTAGAGTATCTGCCATGTATAATCTAATGTAATTATGGCCTCACCTATGGGAAAGTGAAAGGTGGATGTTTATGAATTCCAATTATTGAATAACATTGGTAGATAGGCCCTATTTTCATGAATCATTGCCATCTATGCACATGAATTAATTCACTAATCTCCAAAAATACCATTAACACTTATGTTCATATCCTAAGTCATTAAATAGCATGCAAACATTTCTCACAAGCTAATATGACCTTGACCCACTCATGAAAATTAAATACATGTTAACACACTTTATCATTGTTATCTATCTCAATTGATAATCAAAACACATTCTTCTAATTTAAGGTACCACACATTTAAACCATTTAGCCTAAATTGATACTTATTCTAATTGAATCCATTTGGCCATAAGGATATTTTATTTTTTTAGTGATATTGCTATTTGGTAGGGCAAAACCATTATTTTACAAGGCATTCCCATCATTATACATGACACCCACCATTTGACTAGTCCTACATACATTCTCACTCTATCATTGTTTCTAGGCTGATATCACTATTTTATTAATGCTCTCATTATTTTCTTGATGATATTATTATTTCCCTCTCTTTTCTACCATTTTGGGTGATATTCAACCAAAAACATGTTTTCACCATTATGATGATTTCTTATGATTTCATTAATAACATCATTTGGTCATAATACCACTAATTTGGTCACGATATAATCATTTTATTGGTAATATCACTGTTTGCATTCACAATATCACCATTTTTAGTTGTCTTGACAATGATGATTTTGCATTTTTTCCTAATTCTACGTAACAATAAATGCATTTAATACAAAATTTTACAAAAAAAAAAAGGTACTAATTGATGCTCTACTCCTAAATGGTCACCTATCCTCTCACACTCATTTGCTAAGATGTTTGTGGTGTGGGATATATACCATTTTACTTGAAGATCTCACATAAAAAATCTAAAGCAAAAATATCAAGAGGGGAGGGTGAAAATCAACCATTTTCACCCCATGGGGGTCAATTTGTAACTTTAAATTTTAAAATTTACCCTTCCCCTCCCATTGCATTATTTTTATTCCCTAGAGGCTTGTTTTTGGCTCTTTGGTATATATTTGTCCTATTTTCTTCTATTTTCTCTATTTATTGGCCTTTTCTATTATAAAACGTGTCAATTTATTCTTTTTGAGAGCCCATACATTCAAAATTATTTTTAGCCAATCCCTTGAGGGGGTATCTTGGGCATCCCAAACATCATTTGAGGCATAATTGTGAACTCATTCTTTCATAAATTGAACAAAAATCAGCAAAAACATGAACACACCATTCTCTAATGATTATTATGACAATTTTAGTGACTTTTTCATATTTTTAAAAGTCATTACTTCATCTAGTGTCTCGTAATTCCCTTTCAAATAGGTGAAAAATGTAGAGACTTCATTTTTACCACTTATATGTCAAAAATTTTAATTTGGAATGACTTCCTATGATAATGCAACAATTAAATTAAATACCATTGAAATTCTCAAATTAGTCTGGACACTTGATGTGTACGTTATATAAAATATTGGGATATCCCTGATTAGGGCAATATATTATAACTAATTTCTAGCTTCATCTAATTCACCCTAAGTCAAATTGTTATTTTATAGGTGATGTTCTGTGGTAATTAATTGGAATAAATATTGAAAATTTTATATTGCATAAATCACACAGAAGCTAATCTATATTAATTATCCTATCAAATCAAATCAAATGGCTAAACAAGAAATCCATAAAAATTGGCTAAATTTCTAATTAGGAAATATTTAAATATTCAAAAAATATTAGAATTATGACATTGTCATAAAATCAAACATAAATTTGTCAAACATTTACACAAATGCATGGAATATCAAAATTTGAAACCCATGCCTAATAAATGTAGACCCAAACCCCAAAAATTAATAACATTTATTACCAAAATTGGACTAAATTTTGGCCATACATCTTGATCTTGATTCAATTGTCTAAATCAATTCAAATAATTTATAAGTAGAAGTCTTAATTCATGCCTTCAACAAGTTTTTTTTGTGTAAAGAAACTCTTACAGAAATATATTGAAAAGCTTCTCCTATTTTTCATCTAAATTACTCAATAATAATTCAAATAATACTTGGGGAGATAATTATGGACTAAGTTTCATGACATTAACATATATCTTGAGCTCTATATTTGGGCACAAACATGTATGTATGTTAGATTAGAAGGTGACATCCATATGTAAGATATATTTGTATTTGGTTTGATTCCTACTTGATAGTTTATTGCCTCTAGTCTTTCCCAATCTGAGGGGTCATGATTGGGATGTTATGTTTTTAATTTTTTTGGTTTTGAGTAACTAAAAAAAACTAACCTCTCATGTAATTATGATGTACATCAGGTGCCAGTTCTAATGATTGGCATTAAGCCTATGAATCTAAGGAAGGTAGTGCATATTCAAATTAGTGATTCCTACAAGACATTATAATACAACCTTACACCCTAAAAAAATTAGGGTTGTGTCAAATATATAGGTAGGGATTAAAACCATTAGTGTCGGTAGTGAATATTATAAACTAGGGGTGCTCTTATTCTAGTTCCCTCCCAAGTGGGGAGATCAAAGTGACTATCTTGATTCCTATACTAGTCGGTGATTCACCATTTTAGTAGTGAGTAAAGAGATTATATAGAGGGTTATTTTATTCCTATAGTTGGGAGTTTAACATTCCTCTCAACTATTATGAACTCCCCTCCATCATGGTTGGGTGTTTAATTACCAAGTCAAGGATAGTGAGATAAATTAGTCTATCTAACCCTATATATCTATATGGTGCTAGTGCCCTATATCTCTATTTGGCATATATATATATATATATATATATATATATATATATATATATATATATATATAGACAAACACACACACACACACACACACACACACACACACACACACACACACACACACACACACACACACACACACACACACACACACACACACACACACACACACACACACACACACTATAATTTTTACATCCTGTGTTCAATATTAAAATTCTAAAAACTAAATATTGATCATATTATTTTTGAAAAACTATATTCTAAATGGAAACTCCTACAACACTACAATTAATTTTAAAAGATGTAGAATGGACCTAATTTTTTATATTTATTAAAATAAATGTAAAGTATAAGAATTTAAAATGTAATCATATACTTAAAAGTTCATGTTATTAAAGTCATTGAACACATTTCAATGTAAAAGTACAAAAATAAAAAAAACACTACAAAGGGTATGCATCCTTTGTAGTGCATAGGGAACACAAAATTTTAAACACATTTCAATGTACATGGACCCGAAATTCCATGCACCCTTTGTTTGAATTTTTTTAGTTTTATGCATTTCCCTCCAAAAGATCCATGGTTTTAGGATTAGAGGATCCAAACCTAACATTTAGACCTGCACTAGACCAACACACAAACCTTTTGATAAATTTCTAAATTTTTATGGCTTTAAGGACATGTTTAAGTAAGTATATTTATTTATTTATAAATAAACTAGGTCAAACTAGTCGATCTAGTTAAGAAAATAATAAAATAGAATAATAAGTGTATTGATTGGGTCAAGGTGGTCAATCTAATTGAAACAATAGGAAACTATAATAGTCTATAATCTAACTAGGTCGAGGTAGTTGATCTAGTTGGAAAGTAGGGAAATAAAATAGTTTGTAATCTGACTAGGTTGAGTCTGTTGATCTAGTTGCAAATTCAAGAAAACATAATAATTTGTGTACTAACTAGGTTGATCTGGGTAATCTAGTTAGAATATAAGGAAAATAAACTAGTTTGTAATCTAACTAGTTCAAGCTAGTTGATATATTTGGAAAAATAAGAAACAAGAATTCAAAGTTGAAGCACACATCATAGAAATTGTATTTATGTTGGCTAATATAATCTAAAATATAATATAGAATGGAAAACAACAAGCAACAAAAATGTAATTTGGATGCTAACTAATTATCTAAATAAGATTAAGAAGTTTTTACTAAAGGTTGTAATTGAAAGTAGGTTTCCAAAGATACTGACTTGTCCATTAGATAGTGTCAACCCAATGTTTTAGAGTGATAACTAAGGAGTAAGTGCCATTCCCATAGCCCACTAAACTTATTTTCAAGGGTAAGTTGGAAGTAACTTCTTAGTTCTAATCGTTAATCGATACACCACACAATTAAATGAATGGTTGGATTTTTAAAGTTCAATATAAAGATAAATCCTAGGTGTTTTTGAAATATTGTGAGGTATGTGTAAACTAAAGACTATTTTAGCACTATACTGTGGCTATGAGTATTGAGGCAAGCCCCTCATGCCATGATATCTATAAATGTTAGATAAGGATTATAAAATAAATATTATGTAACCCTTCATGATAATATCTAAGTAGTTTTAAAATTGTTAGTACACAGTTTCTAGGTAAAGCCAAACAAAGTGACAATAATGATAAAAACTAATTTATCAAAATCTAATTTATACTTTTTAAAAGCAAATAAAAAAGCAAATAGTTAGAATAAAAGTGATTTAATTACTATGAAATAGAAGTTAATTTATTTTACCTAAGTTAGAAAATAAAAACATACAAAATAGGGTTGAGAAGGTTGATTTATTTGGGTAAACATGATAGGACAAAGTAGAGATGATCGACTCAGTCTATTGTAAAATAGGCTATAACAAACAAATTCAAGCCTATCGACTTAGTTTGATGGTAGAAAAATAGTCACAGAACTAGATCAAGCCAATTCTGTAAGGGTATAATTTTATAGAATTAAAAAATTGATAAAAATAGTACATAATTTGAATTTTAGCTAAGAAATAAGAAATAACTTTGCTTAAAATTTGACAAAATAAAAATACTAGGTTTTTTAGAATAAACCTAGAAGATAGAACAAGATCGACGAAGTTGATATAGTAGTTTTTCTTGAGAATGTTGAGTTGCTATTTGACTGGGTCATACAAGTGAGTTTTTAATCCTATAAAGGTATGAAAATAATGTTATTAAACAAGATTTAGTTAGTCAATCTGGTTTAAATAAGACTGATAAAAAATAGGAAAATGAAATGCATAAAATAAAGAAATTATACATATTGATTTAGTTAAGCATAGAAGGTAGTATAAATGATTGGATCGATCAGTTCAACCTAGTTGGTTGGAACTAAAAAACCTACACATAAAAAATATAAATAGGTTGATAAGATTAACTGAGTTGGAAACCTACACATAGAATACAAAACTAGGTTGGCAAGCTCGACCTGGTTATAAACCTATGCATATAATATAGAACTAGGTTTATATGTTTGACCCAATAAAAAATCCATGCACATAGATTAAAACTAGGTCGATAGGCTTGACCTTGTTGAAAAATTGGTGCATAGAGAATAAAATGAGGCTAATAGGCTCAACTTTCTTGAAAAGCCTATTCATAGAATATGAAAATAGATTGATAGTTTTGATCCAATTGACTATAAATGAAGATTAAAAATTATAAGGGTTAAATTCACATCAGGTTTACTATAATTTATGTAATGAATTAGGATCAATTTATAACTTGTCCTACTTAGTGGATGCTAAGCTTAGAGAAGGTAATATTACCAAAAAAATTATTTGATAGATATTTATATTAGGACATAACCAATTTAGATATGTTAAACCTAACTAAGGGATTTCTAACCACACAATCCCAAAGGAGAGGGTTATAAATCCTCTAAGTAAATGACATTATGTAATAACCCTAGTTAGGCCTACAATACATTAAAAATTATAATCTAGTACTCACTAAAGCTTGTGGCACAAATGGGATAGTTAATAACAAATAAAATAAAACATGCAAAGAGAACTCTACTCAAATAAATGTAGAGGTAAACTAAGCAAGGAGTGTAACATTAATCCTACTAATTTATGTAATATCTAATCTACTAAATGAAAGAGTAAAAGTAAGGAATACTTACCTTAAATTGAACTTGTCATGCCTCAATCTCTTCCTTGGCCAATGGTGATTTGTAATAGGTTGTTATGGATTTGTAAGCATCACACTATATAAATCATCTTTAGGCTAAAAGACTCCTACTTTGCATCCAAGACTTTCCTACTAGACAAACTTCTTTTCTTCCAAGGTAAAATTCTAATAAATGACTACTCCAATGTGGAAATGGTAGAATTATAATTTATAATAATATGAAAATGAATATTCCTCTCTTTAAAAATGAATTCAAGGGGGTACTTATAGCCAAGGATTAAGCCTAAATACTCTAGAGAATTTTTCCAACAAGGTCAACCAGGTCAATCTTGTTTGGTGATAAAAGGAGTCATTAGGCCTCAAACTAGGTCAGAGGGCTTGATAGAGTTTTGTACATGTGCTCAATCCTTAACAAGGTTGATCAGGCAGACATATTAGGAAAATGAATAAAAAAGGATGTATGTTTAGTTATGTGTTATTTTAGAAGGTGAATTACTTAAAGGAGTGTATAGATGGGTTTTAATTACTAACGGTGTTGGATAAAAGTAAATTTTAGTGGTTTTAATTAATGATATAAGGACCAATAATATTTCAAAGAAACAAAGGTATACCCACCCCTTTCTCAGTGCACCCTTTAAGCTGTGCACTTAGAGAGATTGAAATTTGACATGTTCCTACAAGAGAGAAAGCACTAGTAAATAATAAAGTATTAAAAATATTGTGTGTATACACACCCTTCACTTAAATGATAAAAATATGTCATATTAACTAATAATGACATATTTATGTGAGATTTTAAACTTTTAGAATGCAATTTTTTGCCTTAAAAAACTACTTGCAAGAAAAAAATGGTAGATTTAAGGAAAAAATCTTAGCATTGCCACTTTTGTTACCACTTTATGATCATCGAGATATTGATTGTGAGAGGTGAGAGCATATGATGGGGAATAATTGATAAACTATTGATTTTTTTTCTAAACACACCCTTAGAAAGTGCTTTGGTACAAGATGTTAGGAACATACTTACACATAGATTAATCTAGCAACACAAATATTACAAAATATGCATTGAATTAAAAGAAAATACTAATATTTTATTGAATTTATAGAAGTAAACTATAAAGTATTGTGGGCCTCTTTGATGTGGAAAATTCATTTGAGAATAGATCAATACATATTAAATAGATTATCCTTCCTCTTACACAAGCTCTCTAATTAAAATAATCTACCTAACATAAATACTATTTCCCATACATGTGGGATAATTAAAAATAGTAAATGAGATGACTTACAAAGCATGTGCATTAAATGTTTTACTAATAAAACCTAATAAATATTAATAGAGTTAGGATGAATGGGTTCTAACACTCAACTAATGTGGTTGCTTCCATTTTAGAATATCTCCTAGTAAATTTGATGCTTGGAGAACTCATGATCTAAATATGATGGTAGGATAATTTTTTTTGTTTCTAGCTCAATTAGCTATTTAAAAAAAAAAGATCTTACCATTGGATCTTAATAAGATCAACACTATGAGGGGATTTTTAGCTTTTGATTGAAAATATAATTAGCTTCTTCAAGGAAAATTATAGAATTTATTATGAAAATAAAGCTTGAAAGTCACAATTCCTCCTTCATTGCTGGCTTTGTGATTCTGTAACATCACCAAGATGATGTTCCATTGCCACTTTACATAAATAAGATTTTAATTTTTTATAATGGGTATGGGAAGTGAGACTTATTATAATTTTACATTAATTGTAAAAAAGAAAATAAATGTATTAGTTTCCAAAAGGAGTCAAATAAGCATGGGAAAAGAAAAATCAAGAGGGAATTGAAGATCCTTTATTAGAAAATGTATAGAGAAGGAGAAGACATGACATTTATTGAACAAGATTTATTCTCCATGGATTAATTTGAGTTAAAATTTGGTCTTCTTCTTCATGTTTCATGTCATTTATGGATTTTTAGATTCTAATTTGGTTTTATTATTCTATTTAATTATTACACTAAGCTTCAATCAATAATGGTGTGTCTATTAGGATAAGATAACATGTCTTTAATTTATTTCGGGATATTATTAAGAATAATTTTTGATTTTGAGGACATTTTCATGTATGTAAAATCCATTTTTTATTAGGAACTATGAATAGTCGCATGATCCCATCGGAGGAAGAGTTAGATATATATGTGAGTTATTATTATATAAGAGTCATGGATTTATTGTAATAATGAGTAGTCCTTTGAAGCTAAAAAATAAGCTCACAATATCCATCACAAGGCCTTTTACATATCCATCAAGTGATAGAACTATGATGTGCCTATAATAGTTGTGCATCTCAATTTGTATTTTGGGTAATAACCTTGCTTTCACATGATTGTGATCTACATGACATGGGCAGATTTAAATCCCAATTTATTTAAGATTTTTCCTGGTGAATGGTATAATTTTCAACATAAAAGTCAATACCACCATGATGTCAATAAATTTCTACACGTGACTCATTTATGATTGATTTATAGCTGTCGGAGACTCTGTCGAAGGAAAATGGAAAATTGGTGGTAAAAATAGCATGTGAGAAGTTGATGGAGTAGGGAGTGGATATTAAGATGAATAAAATCAATAATTGTATTAATATCATTCATGTTTCTATTACAAATCCATGAGATGGGAAGGATATACTTCTTTGTATTCCACAAAAGTTATACCTAGACCATAGCCTATAGGAGAATTAAATATTTTATCACTTGCTTGAAAGTAACATATTACGAAATTCAACTTTTGTAGATGAAAAAATACATTTATTAAGTTTTATGTATCTTACATTATAATGTGGAATGCATTATGAAAAATGAAATCCTTAAGAACATGTACATATGTAGTTACCAAGTGAAGGTGCTATGGATCTAGATTGAAGATGATCGATTCAAAAAAAATTTCAATTGATAGATATTTTATTTACATTATTTCAACCTTATAGTTGGGTGAAAATGCTATTTCCAACCTCATCAGATGTCGTTGTGATCAAATTATATCATATAAACTTTGAACTTTAAAATGTAATAACATTGGGATTCTTAGATAATGCAAAATATGATATTTTACTTGTGGACAATTTTGGTGGAAAGTGGTATGTGGTCTCAGGGAAATCACAAAGAATTATAATGATAACAAGGAAGATAGGGAGGACCTGAGGATGTTGGCATTTCCTATTTATAGGTGAGTTGAACCATTTTCTATAAGAATGGTACAAGATAGTATGATGAAAAGTGTGATAAGTTTGGAGGGTTTGGCTGTAGCACATGAACACATCTACCAAAAATAAATTATTCAAGGACACACACACACACACACACACACACACACACACACACACACACACACACACACACACACACACACACACACACACACACACACACACACACATCAATGATGGTGCATTTTAAGATGTTTAATTATAGATAAGGTATTAATTTATCTTTGGATCCATTAGGGATGATAAAAAATTATTGATATGGGACTTACATTCATTTGGTGCTAATAATCGAGTATAATAAACAACAAGTCATCCAAATGAAGTCCTTTTATTTTGGGTAAATTAGATAATGTTTGATCAAAACAAAAGTATTTATAAGTTTTAAAGATTAAAATGAATTAGGAATTTATTAAATATTTAAAATATCATCAAAGAAGAGGTCTAAATTTTTTGGTTGAGACTAGTTAGATAGTAGTAGAAGAGGTCTGACAATTATGGCCAAAACTAGTTAGTTCTAGAAGAACACGGACTGCAAAAAGAGGCCATGGAGATTAAATTAGTTAGGTAGTTATATCAAATTCATTTATAATAGAGAAAATTTGTAAACACTTGATTTATTAAGGCATGTGTGTGTTTTGGGTTGAGACACTTATTTTAGTTTGGGTGAGTGTTAGCATGGGCATGAGAAGTGAGACTTAGTATAATTTGACATTAATTGTAACAAGTGAAAATAAATGTATTAGTGTCTAAAATGAGTCAAATAGGCATGGGATAATAAGATTCAAGAGGGAAGTGAATAAACTTTATAGGAAAATATACATAGAAGGAGAATTCATGCCATTGATTGATCATGATTTATTTTCCATGGCTTCATTTGAGTTATAATTTGGTTGTCTTCATATTTCTTGTCATTTATGGATTTTTAGAATTTATCTGGTTTTATTATTCTATTTAATTATTCCACTAAGCTTTAGTCAACATAATTATAGTCTAAATGATCTCTTCTCAAAGTTGTTATATTAAAAAAATATTGATTTTTACTATTTGTCTTGCGAAATAAATATATTACATTTTCTAGATCGTCCTCATGCCTTGATTTAAGCATGATAGGTGGCTTCTCCTTACTAGCTATCATGAGCATTTAGAGTCTACTGGGGCATCCCTCCTTCAAGAAAGTCTTCATTGATTCCTCCATAGCATTATGTTTATATATATTTATACTAATCATGGACTCATTCTCATCATATTGATTTTCATCAATGTGGAGTTCATCTAAATCTTATTAGAGCTCTTCTTCTCTAAAAAAACATAATGTTACCCATAGGCAGAGAATAAATCTACATTAGAGTTTTCATATATAATTTATATTTGTTTCCTTCCATCAATTATTGTTTACCCTATGTCACTATAATTATCTTCAAATAGGAAAAACAATTCTTCAAAATATGTAGAAAAATCATATTCATCATATTTCATTCACACATTCATATTTTATTCCTTTTCTTATTTTGATTCATTATAAAAATTTATCTTGTCATCTTCAACCTAATGATCAATCAAGAAGTCATGCATGATGTCCTTTTGTTTATTGAACTTTTTAATTCTTTATGTGATCTCTATGTCTTCTCAAACTTTTGAAAAATATACTCTTCTTCCTCACCATTTGTCCATTATAATATCTCAACAAAATCATCTTCTTCATCATCCTCTCTATTTTCATTTTGTTAAAAAATAACAATGTTCATCCCTTCATGTCTTATAGGGTAGGTTGGGTTCTTAGTCAATTTATAGTTTATTTTGACTTTAGGGCCTATTTTAACTTGAGAGGGAATTACATAAATAGAAAAACCTCTCTTGCTTATCGGTGGCATGTAGGAGGAATGTTTCATGTGGGACTAGGATGAGGGTTAGGTTTGGGAATAAGATAATTTTTACTTTGAGGTATAAATATATCCAACTTGTTTTTAAATTTTTGGTTCAATAGCTACCTTTTAAATACCATAAACTCATTGGAGACATATGTAACTAGGTTTCGCATCTCATCGATTAAGTAGAACTCACAAATTCAACTTGGGGTGGTTAAGGTTGGATTATAGTTTAATCATGCAATGTTTGGGGAGTTGAGGTAACATGTAAAGAATAAGATAATTGATTTTGAGGCATAGGATGAATAAAACCTGATTTTATAAGGTACATTTAAGATAAAACAATAAGGGTAAAGGCTTAAGGAAGAGTAATTCCACATAGGGGTTATATCATAAAATTAATATTTGAATCAAAGGCTCTTAAATAATATAAGAATGACATACCTTGTATGGGTTTGAATATAGACTATGAAATCAATCCTCTAAACTAATCTAAGGCATATTATTTGAATGATGAACAAGACATATAAGAGGACATCCAACTCCACTACATGAAATAAAACATAATATTTTCCACATCTTGAATATGACCTACTAGGATTGAATATCCATCTCCACTTAAGGTAGGAAGGTATTTTATAGTAGATTTTGGAATGTCATTATTTTTTTATAGGTGTAGGTACTAGGGTTACATGACAAATAAAGTTAGGCTCTTGGGTTAGCCATGGAAATTTTATTGCATTATATAAACAATAAATTGAAAATGGGAAAGGTCTTATATCCTTGAATATGAGTTATTTTGACTAGTGGAGTCAGAAGGTGATGGGAAATTACTTCAAAAAATAAATAAATTTGAGATTATCACCAAAATATCATATTTCAATATGAATTAGGATGATTTTTGTAATATTTTAAAAAATTAAATTAAATCATGTCCCATCAAGTGTGCCAAAAAATATTTATGGTCTAATGTGTCCAATTGAATAAGATATGTATAATGGTCACAACATTGGAAGTTGTACCGATGTGAGACTAATCTTGTAAGACATTATACAGAGTTAGTTTTTTTTCCTATCCTAATGCTAATCTACCTAATATAAAAACTATATTAATGCTTAAAAGAAGACTGATAGGGGAAATAGAAAGAGAAATAAAATAAAATGTGGTGATGCACCAAAATGGAAATGATTGATTCTATATCTTAAAAAATACAGAGTTATCTAGCCTATAAGAAGGAAAGTGAGCACAATGTAAAGAAATAAAACCAAATAAGTGATATTTAATGTGAATACAAAAATGGGATTATAAGAAGAAATAATAAATCTATAGGGTAGAGAAATAATAATCACAAGGGATTTTATCAATTGCATCATAATTCACACATATTACATTTCATTGTATTTAAAGTCTCAACTCAAAGCTTACATAAAAAAAAAGTAACTTATATATTGCATTACCATAAAGTAAGTAACCATACAAATTCTAGAGAATAAATATTTGATTAAAATATCTCCTTAACTTTAAAGATAAAAATAAGAGGGAGAGGAACTAGAAATTTAGTTGCCCATTACTAGAATTAGATAAGGATTTTAATACAAAATCTCTCATTTTCCCCACACTTAGTCTATCTCTATACAACTCTATCATTTATAGCTGTTGCAACTTATGTTCAAATTTTCATTATGCCTATACTTTCCCATATTTGACATGAAATTTTAGATTTGAATTTTACTTCCATATTTAAAATAAAATATTTTAGCATAGATTGCTATGTTTTTTCTTTTTAAATATTATTTTTTTAATCCCATGTAACTTATTTTTAATCTAGTTATTTTCATATATATAAGTTTTTATACTAGTGGAATGAACCACCTTGGCTTTAGCATTCAAATCAAGTATTTTAGCCTTAGAGAATGTAGACATTAAAATTAACATTTAATGCTAAATCAATGCACTTGTTACCATCCTTATGCACACTTAACCTATGCTTAATTCATTATTTGAAATTGTTATTCCTCTACTTCAATGTAAATAACCCTCTATATTAAAGAAAATATGATACTAAATGTTATTATTCCTCATTATAAGTATCCTAGATTCATTTCTTGATTGATTCATATTTCTAGTCTAACTATCTTTGCCTCTTAAATGAAACCACTACTTTAGGACTATCCCACAGACTGATCATGTTTAAATCCCCCAATTACATCCTCATTATAATTAAAGACTAGTTTCACAAATTAAAATTCATCTGAATGGTCATTTCATATGTTTCACAAGCCCAATTTGAGGAAATCCCAAAACTTCCATTATATAAGCTGATTTTCTACCAATTTGTTCATTGGATGGAAAAACATGACCAAGAGGATTCTATCATTGACATTACTAGAATATATAACTACACATTAAAAATAAATTATCTATTCTTCCCAATTCTTAGTCCTAACAACCAAAAGAGCCTTGAGATATGTTTAAATGTAACACAAGGTCACAAGTCATTTGTTCAAGCACATAATCATAATAGGATTACACCATCATATAAAATTTTACTGGGATTGTACACACACCACCATAGCATGGGATAAATACATGGAGTTTGATCCCTCTTCAAATTATTGGTATGTAGGTATCACTCAACACACATGATGTTGAGGTCAAACACACCCCCATTTTATTGCATGTTTCCCTTATTTACAATATTTGTTCCCTATTATCAGTAAACTAGGGTTTTGAGTGAATAATAAGGCACACAGTGGGTCCTATAGACAAGTGAAGACATTTGAATAAACACACATGAAATATAGGCAAAGGCACATCTGTTAAAATTTATGTAAAGGTTAAAAAAACCTAAAGGATGAAGCCATGCCCTATTGATAGTAACAAAAGTCAGGCCAAGTCCAAATAGTTATATCTTCTCCTAGGATGACATGGATTTCTATTCATAATTAATATCAAACTAACATAGTCTCACAATCAATTTTATAATCAATGTTAAATCCTACAGACATGAGTTCTAGTTAAGTCATTCACTTAATATTTTCCCTTTTAGCACATTTTTAAAAACAAGTTGCAAATTAATTTATGTGTGATTTACTATATATTTATGCATTATGATTTACTTAGTATTTTATCTTAATTATATTAATCCCCATTAATCCAAATTTATATTAAACATTTCAATGAACCTAATTCCTTATAGAGGATTGCAAGCCCTAGATTACCTTAAGGTTTCCTTCCATCCTTTTAAACATTTTTGTTAGTGTTTCAAATTTCAAATTTTATATTAATCATATTATAACAACTAAATCTATTTATAATTTCTTAGTTCATATTTTTTATTATTATTTACATGTTTCTTACCTATAATATACAAAATATTTACGTTACATGTAAATCCATGGATTCATAATTTAATGGAAAAGATAAAAATCAATATAAACTAAGAGCTCAATAAAGGATAATTCCATAATGTTTATTGTTGAATGGTTTAGTTTGAGTTTCCATTTATTAATACTAGACATCAAAGTGTGCAATTGGTTACTTTTATTCCTTCTTCCCCTGGACCTCTAAATATTATTAATTACCATCCTACCTTTACTATTTTTACTAGACTTATAGTAGATCCTGTGGTCCATGTTGTTATCATTAAAAGAGGTCAAGAACCCTATCATGGGTGACTTGATGAAAGAACCCAAGGATTTAATATTGTCAATTAGTTTAATATCATAACTACTAAAATATCCATTTTAGAGTTACTCCAACATTCAAATGTGTATATGGATATTTTGTATGAAATATTGCATGACACTTTTGTTCCAAGTAATGCCAAACCGAATTATGTTGCCTTTATCATTAACACATTGTGATGGATAGAAGAGTCTATATCTTTCAAAAAGGAATATTTACCACCACAACATATTATTAATCAATATTTACCTTTATACATTCAACTTAGAATTTATGACATGGGTGTTAAGTAAGTATTATTTGACAATGGTTTGGAATTGAAGATTTGTAATATTTATTTCTTCAACTACTCAATATAAATGCTAAGGCTATAGATTATTCAGATATGAATATTACATGTTTTGGTAATATTCCTAACAAGGTATTGGGGTAGATAACATTAAATCTCAAATTGGGTCCTAGGACTATTGCTACAATATATCAAGTTATGCATAATGATCTAAATTACAACATTTTGCTTGGAAGACCATCAATTCATGATATGAAAGTTGTCCCTTCCAATTTACATGCATGTTTGAAATTTAGTTACCAAATGTATATTTATACCTATCCTAAAAATCATGAACTATTTAAGTATTGTCAAGTAACTGAATCTATAAAAAATTATGTCCCTCATATGGATTTTTCTACTTAGATAGTGGTACAACCTACTATTCACAGTTCTATATTGACTTCTATAGTTACACAAGAATTATATTCATCTAATAATATAAATGAAAGGCAATATGAATTTGGATTAAGTATTTACAAAACATGGGTTATAAAAGACAAGGATTAGGAAAGCATGTATAAGGCATTGTTCATCATATTGAGGCATCTAATCACAAAGGTAAACAAGGCCTTGGTTAAAAATATGATTTAAGAAATTCTAACTCAGTTACATCTAAAAAAAATCTTCCACAAGATCCACTATTCAATCATCCATATCCCTTGGATTTATCTTTATATTTATAAAATACCAAATTATACATACATACATACATATAGAATAATTTAAAAATTCAAAAAATCATGACTTATGTGTGATATGTCTATTTCATTTACATCAGTTGAATTATGTTTTAATATATGCAATACTTCTCTATATCTATTTTTATATCAAATATGTTTCACAAGTGTACTTTAGTGAGTTACATAACATATAAGTTGTCACTTTTAGATGCAATTGTAGGTGGTGGTACTATCTCAAGCCAAAAATATTTACACAAAACCACACTAATCCAGATAGTCACACACTATAATTTTGTCACAAACTAGTGGACTTGTCTCAATGAACACATATTTTAATTTCTAAGACTCAAAATAGTTATAGACCTTCTACATCTTTTTTACATCACAACAAGTTCATTGGGGGCATATTTTACACATATTTTATAACTCTAAGACTATCCCCATTGTTCCTACTATAATAAAATACATTGTATGGTTATTTTATCACATAAATTTCACATTTATATCTCACTAAAAAATTGAGTTATTATATATGATGATGTTACACATTACTTATTTAGATTAATTTCACTTATTAATGCATGTGTATCGTGTTTGTTTCTCCACTTCATGCTTTATGTGTATTCAAATTCTCTAGATTATGGACATCTAAACATGTCCTTGATTGTGTCTCTAATCATTATTTTGCATTTTTATGCCTATGAATAAAATTTGAACATGACCCTTGCATGTGGCCTCTTGGCATTATTGTGTGCTCTTACATGTACTCTTTGTGTGTGCATCATGGCCATGACTATTGTTTGACATGTTTTTCTTAGTTTTTTAATGTCATGACAGATACAATATATATCTCTAGTTTTTATATGCCATGATAGATATCATACATCTTCCAAGATTAGTTCTATATTAGTTTCAAATATTTAGTATATAATCACTGTTCACTACATACCTAATTTCTAACATCTATCTAGAAATAAAACTATGCATGCTTAGTTCTACATATATCATACATTATTATATCATTATTAGATTTTAATTATGATTCCATTATTTTATATGTTATCATTATTACTCCATACTTACATCTTTATATAACATAAATTTCATAAATTTTCATTTGAGCTAAGTCATTGTGTAAGCTTCACAACTCACCTTGAAAGAGGAGGAATACACAATGTCTTGTCTTAGAGACTAATATTTCAAATTTCACTCCATAGATAAAAAATAATAATTTTTTATTGGTTGATCATAATGCATACTCGCTTTTTACCCAAAAATTATATTCAAATAGTATTTCACACTAAGGAAAATGGCACAAGCCAATATTATCCAAAGAAATATGATTTTGTCCCAAGAATGAAAAACAATATTTTATAGAATTATTAGAATCATACTCAATCTATATAAAAATTTAAGTGGCAACCCATAAATAGTTTAAATTATTACATAATATTAGTAAATATTTTACTCAGATTGGGGTCATCATGTACGACACATGTTTCAAAATTTACATAGGTTTACTCAGAGATTTAGTTGATGTTAATCAGTTATCAGAATCAAGATATTCATATACCATAGTGGGGGAATGTGCACAACATGTGATCCCTTTCTTGATCAAATTTTCACTATTTTCCATAGAAGGAATAAAAAATCATGTCATTCTCTATGTTATATACACTAGACTCAGTTCATATTGTTTTAACTAGCTTTGCACTAGAATGATTCATTTTCCATCTGTAATGGTTGATTCAACTTTTTACACTAGTTTTGCACCTAAAGGATCTATTGAAATTCATACAAAAATTCCAAGATAATGTACTATCTTAAGTTGTGCGATGATGAAATCAAGGGCATCTTGAGTTCTTAAGCAAATTATCCCACCAATGAGGACTATGGCATGGACATTCCGATCCAATTTTTTTAATGAAGAAATATCCAAGGGTTCCACTATCTCTAGTCACCATTTATGCATTAGAAAACACAACAATTTGCATACATGAAAAGGTATATGCATTAATTATTATTTTTTATAAAAGTTTCCTATCTTTACTTTCAATTTTTTATCTTAAGCAAGGATTTATTTATACATGTTACATTGAAAATTTGCATGAAGCATAATTTAACATGTAATCTACATTTAAAATCATTGTTCAAAAGTAAAATTAGGTATAAAACTCTTTCTTTTATTCTAGTACTTTCACTTTGTTGCATTACTAAAATAACATGGGAGAAAATGTAGACACTAAAATTAAAATTTAATACTAAAATAGTGTACTTTTGACCACCCTTATGCACACTTAACTCATGCTTAATTCTAATGTTTCAAACCACTATTCCTCTACTTATATGTGAATGAACCTCTGTATTAAGGAAAATATGATACTAAATGTTCTTATTTATCATTCCAAGTAGCTTAAACTAATTTATTGATTGATTCATGATTTCAGTCTGATTGTCTTTATTATTCAGATGAAACCAATGTTTTAGGATAATCCACAAATCAATCATGCCCAAAGCTACCATTGTTGTCCTAACAATCAATTACTAGTTTCACAAATTCCAATTCAACTCAATAGGTTATTTTGCATGTTTTTAAATCCTAATTAGTGAATCCAAAAACTATCAATACAATAAATTACCAATAGGTAAAGCTTCTGAAATAATAATTCAGATTGATTCATATTGAATGACTTGAAATAATTACAAACCCAAACCATGCTTAAATAAGCCTCAACTCAGAATTAGAGTTGACATGCAAAAATTTAAAAAAAAATCTAAAAAAAGACATCTATTTTTAGTAGTTGTTATTTATAGTAAGTTTCACATGCAAACACATGTAGGTTTAAAAATCTCTTGAAATATCCTAAATAATAAAATTAAACTATGGGATGAAATTCAACTAAATTTGACATTTGGTCCTAAAAATATACAATTTATAAAAATATAAAATTCCTACAAAATCATTAAACATTAATTTTGGACCCTTAGATGATCATGTATGACCTCCAAAAAATATCAAAATCAACTCTAGGTAGATAGAGAAACTTAGGGTAGTAACACATTTTTTGAGACAATAATTTTGGCACATGAAAGTGCTTAAATGGAGCTATGAGATAAAAGTTATGGCCTCTAGAAGGTTGGCCTATTTTTTTTGCATCATTCTCCTCTAGTTAAAAACAACTCAGCTCCTACGAGTTGGCCTAATTATACTACTACCATTTGTATTTATCAATATTTTTCATCTCCCATTCTATAATTTAAGTGTTTTCTTCTTTCTAAAATCCTTACCATTACACCAAATACCTTTTATAATTCCCTTGCCTTATGTTAATTGTCTTTATCCAAAACTTACACTATCTTTTCCTTCTTTGGAATCTACTGCTCCCAATTTACTTCTTCATCTTCACCATCTTCTCCATGGAATTCATATAAATATAAAACATTAAATATTGGAGATATATCAAATTCTATGGTAAACTCACCTCATAAGCATTGTCATTAATTTTCTTCACATTCTTGCATGGTCCAATTTTCTTGTACTTCAACTTGTTATACATGACTTTTATAAATAATTCTTTTTTCAAGTAAACCATTACCAACTCTCCTTCTTCAAATACCTTTGATATTATTTTGACATCTATTGTTGCTTTATATTTCTCATTACTTTCCTATAACTTTCTTCTTACTCCTTGTAACTATTGCATATGCTCTATAAATGTTGTTGCATCATCACTAATCCAATATGTAATTGGTAATTATACCAAATATAAAATTCTCATAAGATTTCTCCCATAAATAATTTGAAATGGTGAATGTCCTATTGATCTATTCACTAAACTATTATATGCAAACTCAGCTTGTGGTAAAACCAAGTCCCATTGCTTGGGATTCTCTCCTATTATGCATCTCAACAAATTTCCCAATCTCCTATTCACAAATTCTATCTATCCATCTATTTTTGGGTGATATGCGCTAATAAATTTTATCTTAGTACCCATATTCTTCCACAAATTGCTCCAAAAATGACTTAAAATTTTTGTGTCCCTATATGAAGTAATAGTTTTTGGAACACCATGCAATCTCACAATATCCATAAAAAATAATTTTGTAACTCTAGTGGAATCATTGGTTTTATTACATGTAATGAAATGAACCATTTTAAAAAATCTATCTAAAACAACAAAATTTGAATCATTACCTCTTTATATGTTTGGTAATCTCAACATAAAATACATACTCAAATCTATCCATGGTCCTCTTAAAATTGGTAATGACATGTATAATCCAATATTTTGTGCATGTCGTTTCGCCACCTAACATATATTGCACCTTGAAACACACCTTGTCAAATCTCTCTTCATCTTTGGCCAAAAATAATTTTTCTCCACTAAAGCTATGGTCTTCATATTACCAAAATTTCTAGCCAAACCACCACTATATAATTCTCTTATTATATTGTCTCGTAGAGACCCAACTAGAATGCATAATTATTTATTTTTTAAGAGATAACCTTATTATATAATATAATCATCATGAATATCATCTATCCCACCTATTAATTGATTCCTATACTACTCAAATATTTTACCAAAATATGGATCAATATCATATAATTTTTTGATAGCTTCAAATCTAATTACTTCACTCACCATAGTAGTTAATAATGTTACCCTCCTACTCAATGCATCAGATACTTGATTCTATTTTTATAATTTATGTTTCAACATAAAAGTATACCTTTGTAAGAAAGATACCCACTTTACATGCCTACTATCAACTTCTTTTGTGTATCCACATACTTCAAAGCCTCATGTTTTGTAAATAGGATAAACTCCTTAGGCACTAGGTAATACCTCCAATGTCTTAATACTTGTATAATTGCATAAAGTTTAACATCATAGAGAATATTTTATTCTTACCTCATTCAATTTCTCACTAAAATATGCTATTGATTTTCCTTCTTGACTCAACACAACACTAATTCTCACAAATGAAGCATCACAATCAACCTCAAACACTTTGTTAAAATTTGGTAATGCTAAAATTGGTCTTTCTGTAATCTTTTTATTCAAAAATTCAAAGATTTTTGTGGCTACTCTATCCATGAAAATTCCTTCCCTCTCATGTAATCTATTATTGGTGCCACAATACTACTAATTTTTTTTATAAATTTTATGTAAAAATTTTCTAAACCATATAAACTTCTTACCTCTATAATGATTTTTGGAATAGGCCACTCAACAATTACCTTTATATTTTCTTCATCCATTTGTACACCATCTGTTCAAAATACAAATCCCAAAAATACCAAACTTTTTTGCATAAACTTGCTCTTCTTCAAATTTACATACAACTTTTCCTTCCTTAACAAATCCAGTACCATTCTCAAATGTTGTAAATGTTCTTCTTTAGTCTTACTAAATATCAAAATATCATCAAAATAAATAACCACAAACTTTCCAATATATTCTTGTAATATTGTATTCATCACCCTCATAAATGTGCTAGGTGCTTTAGATAAGCTGAATGGCATCACCATCCACTCATATAGGCCATACTTAGTCTTGAATGTAGTTTTCCACTCATCTCCTTCATGAATTTGAATCTAATAATAATCACTCAGATAAATCTTGGTAAAATATTTTTCTCCTAAAAATATATCCATCATATCATCTAAATGAGGTATAATAAACCTATAGATGATTATAATTTTATTAATTTCTCTATTATCCATACATATTCTCCATCTTTATTTAGAGTTAACAATGTTGGTGTTGAACATGGACTCATACACTCCCTTATCACCTTCTTTCTTAGCAATTCAATAACTTATTTATTTAACTCTGCATATTTTGTTAGAGTCATCTTATAAGCCGCTTGATTGGGTAGAACTAATCTTGGAATCAAATTAATATGATGTTGAATATCTCTCTTTAGTGGTAAACCATCTAGTAACTCATTAGGTATACCATTTTCATATTCTTTCAACACTCTTATTGCTTTTGTTGGTATTTGCACCATTTTTATGTCTTCATTCTTTGTTACTAATACATAGCAAAAACTTACCAGCTTCATAGATTGGATAAATTCTTTAGTAGAGATCATGATTTATGCCTTCTCTTCCTCTTTAAGAGGTAGCAAAACTACCTTTGTACCACCTTTCAAAAAAGTGTATGTGTTATTTGCTGCATTATGAATTACTTTACCATCAAATTTTCATAGTCTTCTCAACAACACATGGCATGCATCCATCAGAATAACATCACACCATATCTCATCATTATAAATTTTTCCTACATAAAACTTGATTAAGTACCTTTTATCTACTATAACTTCATTCCCTTTCTTAAACCATGAAATCTAATAAAGATCAGGATACTTTTCACATTGCAAATTTAGTTTCTCTATCATTTCTTTAAAAACCATATTTTCAAAACTATCACCATCTTAATTAATTTTCATATCATAACCATGCATCACCACATTATTTATTCTTAACTTATTCATTCCTTGGAGCGATCATGGTTCTTCTCATCATGATATTATCTCCAACATATAGAAGTGTAACTTTAATATTTTTCTCCTCTATCTCAGCCTCAAAAAGATTCACTCTTGGGAAATCTTCTTACCTCTTTTCTTGATCTTGATAGTGTGAACACTTAAATGCTTTGTGCCCTTATTCTTCACATTTATAACAAACATAACATTTGTGTTGATTCAGAAACCATCCTCTAGCACCAATGTAACCTCATCCTCTATGAAACCCTCTTCCTATTTATTGGTATTAAAACCCTTGCCTATTTTCATCTTGCCTTTTTGCACCATGTGATGATTCACATCTATTAGTATTAGACCCACCTTTGGTGCTATTAAACCTATCTAGTCCCCTATTTGGATGGGATCCACCTCTTCTTGGACCAAGAGACATTCTTCTAAAATTTTGTCTATTATGTTTTTATTCTAACTTCAAAGCTAATTGATAAGCCTCTTCCATGCTAAGTATTCTATGAATGATTAATTCATCTTGAATAGTAAATTTTAAACAATTTACATACCTTGTATCCATATACTCTTCTATTTAATCATGCTCCACTCATATGGAAAGCTTATAAAATTCATCTTTATACTCTTGTATATTGTGATCTTTTTACCTCAAATTTTGAAATCTTCTATATAGGGTTTGTGTATAATCTACAAGAAGAAAATTTTCCCTCAACTTATTCTCCATCTTTTTCCATGAATCAATCTTCTCTTTACCTTTCCTTTATCTCTCTTTCTATAGGTTATCCCAATAAATCATTACATGACCTTTAAATTTAGTGCATGCAAATTTTATCTTCTTGTCTTCTCTCATAGTCTTCCACTCAAACAATTTATCCATGCTATCCATCCAATCTATCAACTCCTCTGGTTTTAAACTACCCCCTTAATCTAGAACATAAACCTTGACTCCTTCATTTCTTCCTTCTAAATCTTGAACCATCCTCTCTTCCATCGATGGTGGCTACTATTGTTCTTCTTCTTACTAAACTTTTTCATCATGATTTGTGTCCTCATCATCACCACCTTGTCCTCTTCTCTGGTTGGGGATAACCTTAATTAATTTTCCACTTTCCTATGTAGCTCTTATATAGTCTGGTTCATTTATGCAATAGCTCCTCATCCTCTCTCCATGCCTTACTCCTCCAAGATTTAAACTTGCTCTGATACTAGATAATGAACCCAAAAATTATCAAAGCAATAAATTACCAATATGTAAAGCTTCTAAAACAATAAATTAGATTGATTCGTATTGAATGACTTTAAATAATTACAAACCCAAACCATGCTTAAATAACCCTTAACTCAAAATTAGAGTTGAGATGCAAAAATTCAAAAAAACTAAAATCTAAAAAAAATGTCTATTTTTAGCAACTACTATTTATAGTAAGTTTTGCATAAAAGTGCACGTAACTCTAAAAATCTCTCTAAATATATTAAATAATAAAATTATCCTATGGGACAAAATTTAACTAAATTTGACATCTGGTCCTAAAAATATACAATTTTTAAAAATAGAAAATTCTCAAAAAAATAATTAAACATTAATTTTGGACACTCAAATGATCACGTATGGCCTCCAAAAAATATTGAAATCAACTCTAAGTGGATAGGGTGGCTTAGGGAAGAATAAAAGTTTTTGAGATGGTCATTTTGGTGCACGGAAGAGCTCAAATAGAGCTATGGATCAAAATTTATTGCCTCCAGAAGGTTGGCCTATTTTTTTTGCATCACCAATTATATTAAATCCCCAAAATTCCATTATTCAAGAACATTTTCTACCCATTTTTTCACTTTATGGAAAGATATGAGTAAGAAACTTCTAAAATTGTAATTACCAAAATATTTAATTGCACATTGAGAGGAAAGTACCCATTCTTCCCAATTTTGAGTCACTATAGTCCAAAGATCCTTGATCTCAGACTAAACAGAACATAAAGGTCATGTTGAGGTCAAAATACCCCTCATTTTTAAAAATTAGGGCCCTTGAGATAATTTAGAACCTAAACACTAAAAACTTAATGTGATTAGATCATTTCTAAAATTTGAAGATCATCCACTTTGATAAAATTGGCTTACTAATTTATGGTTTTGCTTTGAGCTTGCCTAATATTGCTAATAATTGGTCTTCATGTCTTATAGTTGTAGGTTTCATGGAGCCCTTATGAAGAGATCATGCTTAGAATTTATAGATTAACTCTATTCAAGTTTTCACTAGCCTTTGGTTTGTGAAAATTTGAATTTGAATTCATGTTCTGAAAGCTCTCCTCCAAAAACCCTAGCATAAACCCTTGGTTCAAATTTGTATATGGAAAAAGCATTTGGTATAAATATTTCAAATTATGACTTAAGCCTAATTTTATATTAAGGCTTAGTCATGTTTTAAAACACAACCAAACCCTAGCCTAAAATCATGTTTGGTCCCTTTTCATCATTTCCCCCCTTTTTTCCTTTATTTCTAACTAAGTCTAACATTAGTTATTGGTAGGATAATTTTAATTTTCTAGCATGGTCCCCTTTATTACCTATTTAGTATAAAGCCTTAATGTTAAGGCACCATTCATGTTTATTAACACGAATGAGACCTTAGTCTTAATTTTTAGCCTAATTCTTATTTCTAATCGAGTCTTAACTTAAATACCTCACTTCTCTATAGATATGATGACCCATGCTCCCTCGTGAGGGGATAATCCGATGGAGTGAGGAAAAAATAATGAATTAGAGCATTTGGTCCTTTAGACCAATCATGTGCAAGCTTTTAGATCATGATCGATGGATTTTGCCTCATCAGGATCTATGATCCATTAGAGTAAATGCAATGATGAAAAGTCAAAATGCTCAAGAAGCCCTATGGAGCCACCATACAACACTCTTGCATTTAAGATTTGATAACAAAGGGTCCCACATATTAAAAATAACCAAACATTTACAAGTTCTTGTATCAAGATCAATAGTTCATGACCACTCACCCAAAATGGATCCAACAGAGTGAAACCAATGTTTAAATGTTAAAGCCCAGAGGAAGTCCTATGAGGATGAGAAGTGTCATCATCTCGAGGACTCAAACCAAGATCAACAACCTATGGGCCCTCCCCAAAGGTTATTAAGGTCAAAGCTTAAAAGCCCCACAAAGCCTTAACGTGGCACTCCCATAATCATTAGGACCGAATGAACTAATGGCATGCATTCACTTGGATTGTAATCAGATGGCTCTCACTTCATCACACCTTTTGATCAGATAAAATGAATTAAATATGAGATCCATAGAATATAGAAACTTAATGAGCTTAAAGTTTACAATCATGTGACCATCATTTGACATCTGTGAGGTTGTCATTGATATCCATGCGATCATCAACTTTAAGTCCAACAAAACTAAAGAACTTAACAAGATTAAATTTGACATTCTCACGAACATCATTTGACG
Source organism: Torreya grandis (assembly GCA_037957365.1). Taxonomy (NCBI): domain Eukaryota; kingdom Viridiplantae; phylum Streptophyta; class Pinopsida; order Cupressales; family Taxaceae; genus Torreya; species Torreya grandis. The sequence continues at coordinate 3,310,993 of JARHVA010001080.1, forward strand.
CTTGTGAGGTCATCATTGAAATCTATGAGGCCATCAAATTCAATCTCTTCGAACATTTTACTTAGATAAAAGGGATATTTTTTATGTAATTTAATGGGTCATTTGATATTATGCTTTAAAACTTAGCATAAAATATTTTTCTAAGTCTGTGGCATGTTTATGAACATAAAATAAACTTAACTTAAAATATTTTAGCCTAAGTTATTTTACAACTATGCAGTGATTAAAGTTTGTGCATCTCACAAGATCAATGGATCAAGCTTCATCAGACCCAGATGATCCAATGACATGAAATCATTGATAACTATTTAATGGTTCTATGAGATCTCATGGTCTCAACACATGGTAGACACACATTCAATATGTAATTGGTGTAGGATATAGAACTCAAAAAACCCATAGGGATGCCAAGTGGCACAAGCATAGGGCTTAATGCAAAGATGTCCAATGACATATGAGGGCTCGGATCATGATCAACATCTTACATTGATCCTTGAATCTTGATCGAATGACATGAAACAAAAAGCAAATTTTAAATAACATATAGTGCTTTGAAGGTGTTTATGAAAAATGCCACAAAAATTGATAGATAGATGTCAAATAAGTACCATGTATGCATAAAATGATAAAATTAATATCTTGTGTGCTAAAAAATACAAACGTATAAAAATAGAGGTCAAAATCAAATTTGAGGCACATATGAACTGAATTCTAAATAAGCCATTGCCATTAAAGCTTTAAGAGAGCCCCAAACTTGCATTAAGTACCTAATTTGAGCTTGGATTGATCATAATTGAGATAAAAGAGATTCTAATTACAATTCAAGCACAAAAGAATTAACCCAAAGGCCATTTGGAATGCAACAATAAGCAATTTTCAAATTTTGTTAGCATATTTGCCTCCATGTCAGTTTAGTTTAGAAATGCAAGTGTATTCTAAAACCTTGTAGAAAAAGGATAGTTGTCCTTACTTCTTGTAAATTTATATCTTGTGACTGATTGGTATACTTCCTTGTCCTCCTATAAAAGGCAATACTACCATTTTGTAAAGGGAGATAATTTTGAGCAAAAAATGTATACTTTGAGCAGTTAATACAATTAAGGAATTTTGAAAGGATTGTCCAAGTTTGTGTGTGTTAATTGTTATATGGCCTTTCTCTCAATTTCTAGTCTTAAGTCTTAAACTTGAATAATTTATATGAATTATGAGTTGCATCTTTGATTACAAGGTTGCTAATTTATGTTTATGATATATTAGTTGAATGATATTGAATTTAATTTGTTTTATTTGATCTATATTAGAATGTACAAATTTTATTTGAGTGTGGTAGTAAATCTTTAAAGTAAATTCAGTTTTTACTTGTACTTCTTTATATCATCCTTGAAGGTTTGCCTAGTGTGTAGTGAGATCTGAGCTTATGCTATTTTGCACTATATAATGGTTAAATGTATACTTAGTTGTAATTGAAAATTTGTCATAATATTTAAGGCTAAGATCAATAATAACTTATTATCTTTTTGTCTTATCCTTCTCTTTTGATTCTTTTTTAAACATATCACTTTAGTTTAGATTTCATTGTAAATGTCCATTTAGATTAGTCTGTAATTTAGGCTTTGATCATATATCACTAGTATTAGCATAAATACTTATATTTTGAAAATATTTAGTCCATGGTGGCTCTCAATCATCAATTAATATAAATTTTGTAGGATAATTAAACATTACTCTATCGCTATTTCACCACAGGTAACATAAGTTGCCAAAACTTTCTACTCATGCTCTGAATTCCTAGAATTATAAAATGAGAAGTGTTCTTTGAATACTAAGAACACTTGTGATACATTTATAGGCATCAACAGGTCCCTTCTAGTGATAGAAGGATGGCATATTTATGCATTGGTTGAAACTTTGTTAATCTTAGTATTTTGATCTAAGATTGGTGTTATCTTTGCACTTTGGTGTAATTCTTTGCTTACAAGTGTAAAGATCATTGATCTTTGTGGTCTTTGACATATCTTTGCGCTTAATTTAGACAAAGATCATAGTTATTTTAAGTTTGATGCTTAATTTTGGTAAAGATGGCTTAAGATCTGAGAATCCATGGTAGTTGAAGTTAGAATAGATTATTTTGATCAAAGATAGGTATATTTTTCATAGATATGGGTTTATGTGAGCTTAGACTTATAAATATAAACCATATTTTCATAATTGGACACATCTTTGAGCTAGCTTAGTGAAAGGTTGATGTCCTTTACTGTTCTATATACAAATATTTACAAAATTAGCTTAATATGTAGGTTTAATCCTTGTTCTTTGTAAAGATTAACTTGACACATCATATTTCAAATAGGATATTCAATCTTCAAGATGAAATTGCCAAGGATATAAACAATATCACATTCAGAGACAAGAGAACCTTTACTTGAGCTTGAAGTCCATAGAAGAGACAGGTGGGATAAAGGTCGGCGTAGATGTTCCAAATATTTTCCAACCTTGCCTCTTCAAGGTACCCTTGCCTTTGACCTTCATCTAGGTATGGATTGGTTGGGATATTATTCAATCAACATGCTAAATGTGGTACATGATCTCCCATATAATCCTAAAAAATACTTGCTAACATTTAGTCCAACTGGTATTATAACTATTGAAAATCACATTAAATCTTTCAAAGATACTAAAAGGTTTCTAAATGTCATACATGAAGATGTAGCATGTAGATTTTTCCCCTTTACTTTTAAATATGTTGCATATGAATGGTTTCTCAATTTGTTTGATAATTATATTACTAGCTAGAATGGTTTCAATAATGTTTTCATAGACTAATTTGGAAAAAATATTAGTCCATGTGTTATATACCACCAATTTACCACCATCAGGAGGAATGCAAGCGAGCCCATAAGGTCCTTTAATGCCAGGTTCCAAAAAATGTATAGTAAGACCATAGACCCTTATAAACCTGATGAGGTTTTATCTTTGGGAATCTACAAGGATGCAATAGATCCTATAACTTTTGTATTTATGAAAATATCTCTTCCATCTATAACATCATTAGATGGGGCTTATTTTGAAGTAGTGACCATCAATGATCAAATGTAGACCCAAGGAAAAATGGCCTACTATGTCCCACATATCAATCCACATTTGCCCATTCTAAAAAATTTCCCCAATAACAATTAGAATGTTTTAGCCTTGAATCAACTCCAAAATATGAATCAATTTACTTTGAGTCATACTACTCCCAATTAAAATTTAATATTATTGAGTCATCATACTGCTATTGGATTCAATGCAAATGATCAAAGAGCTTAGTACCAGTTACTGGTACTAAAAATAACTAGGTTCATAATTCTAAAACTCCCAAGAATGAGAATGAGTCTATTCAAAAAATGGTCCAAAATTTAAGCAATGATTTCCTTCAACTACAAAAACAAGTTAGCAATAATGGAGAGAGCTCTGGTAGGAACTTCTCATTCCAAAGATGTAATATAAATAATAATAGGTTTTAGAATGATAGTTTCCACAATAATAAGAATAATGAAACATCTTCTAAAAAGAGGACTATAGACATTAATCTTACTAATATTGCTTTGCTTGATTATTGCAGGGTGCATTGTATAGCCAAGCATGATGAGATTGATTGCATTGAGTTTTGTAATTCTTTTGAAGCTTTCCAATAAAAGTTAGACACATTTGAAGTGGTACCTTATAAGGATATTGGTGCAGGTACTTCATGGTCCAATCTTGTTGATCAAACTTTTATGATGGAGACATTTGATTTCCATTTTCAAGAGGACAATGAACCTGATGATGTCCCTGAGGAAATCCAAGCCTTCTAAAAATTCCTAAAGAAGACTTATCCTTTGAGGAATAGAGAATAGAGGCAGCCCTTGAATACCTCAACACCTCCAAATAACTTTAGAACTCCTCCAGACACTTCTTCAAGCGATGATCTAGAACCACCCAAAAGGAGTACCTCTAAGCATATTGTTGATGTTCTTAGTTATTCAAATAAGACTATTTATAATATTGTTGAGGACATGAACAAGATAAAATTTAACATCACATTGCATGAATTGACATAGATCATAAAACAAAGGGACCTCTTATTGGAATCATTGTCAAAGAAATATAACAAACCACCCAAATATGATAATGCTAATATGGTTATGCACAAATATAAAGCATAATATCCTCCTTTATTGCTCATAATCAAGATGTTTGGTAAGAATTCAGACAATTGTTTATTGGATTTTTGTGCATCTACCAATATCATGCCAACAGGTATTTGCAAACAACTTGGCTTAACATCTATTAATTCTAATAGAGTCATTAATAAATTAGACAAATATAGAGTTGAGGTGATTAGGGAATTATTAAATGTTCATATGAAATTGGCCTCTAAGCTAGAGTACTGTACTTTATTGATATCTAAGTTATTGAAATTCTTGATGTTTATTAGATCTTGTTAAGTAGGGAATGGACCAAAGCTAAGAATGGCTACATGTCCATGGATTGTTCACATTTATGGCTACCTTAGAAAGGAGTTCCAAACTAGATCAAGGTTGAAAAAAGGCCAATAATGAAGCACTTGATCATTGAGTAAAATGTTATCAATGAAAGAGTCAACATAATTGACTCAGACTTAGGGGTTTTCACCCTAGAGACTGCAAAGGTATGTGATCCTAAGAGTACTTATGTTATGTATGGGCTATGGAAACTACATTTTGATGGTGATAGGTATAATTTTAGGTCTGGGGTTGGTATTTTCCTAACTAATCCTATTGGTAAGAAATATAATGTATCTTATAGGCTTCAGTTTTCATGCACAAATAAACTTTCCAAATATGAAGCCCTCATCCTAGGTTTGCAATTTTTTATCAAAAACAAATTCAAGGAACTAATAGTCTATGGTGATTCAAAACTTATAGTCAACCAAGTAAAAATTAAATATCAATGAAAATTATCATACCTTAAGAGGTATAAGTTTAGGGTCTGATATCTAATTGAGTCTTTTGATGACTTTAACATTGTCTCCATCCCCAGAGAGGAAAACAAAGCTACTGATGAGTTAGCATCTATTGTAGCTAACCTCATGCCTAACCAAGACTCACCTAACTTCAACATTGAGCTGATACCTATCCTTCAGTCCCAGATAATGTGAATCATTTTTAGGTATTTAGTGATGATCAACAAATCTTAAACTTCATGACTAGTTTAGGAGCATTTGAGACTCAAATCATTGATGAGACTGATGAAAATACATTTAGGGAAGGAAAACTTGATAGTAAAGTCATTCATTTGAATGAAAATAAGATCCCTAAGGGGATGATTGCTTTGGGGAGGCTATTTGATCAAGACAAGCTAGATGAGGTTTCTAAGATTCCCAAAATAAGTGGGAACGATTATAATATTGTTGATCTTGGCCCTCAAGATCAACCTCAGTTGGTTAACATTGGAAAAGCTTATACTACTATAGAGACTAAGAGAGCTAAAGAGCTATTAACAAAGTACAAGGATGTCATAGCTTGGTATTATGATGACTTAAAGATATTTTATCTAAGATTCATCACCCATAATATACCTCTTTAACAAGTTTGTAAACCCTTCAAGCAGAAACAAAGGCATGTGAACCCTATCCTAGAACCCATGATCTTTAAAGAAGTTAAGAGATTAATAGATGATAGAATTTTGTTTCCCATCAAGCATTCTACCTAGATGGCCAATTTGGTGCTAGTTAAAAAGAAGAATGGTGAGATTAGGCTGTGTATTGACTTTAATAATTTGAACAAAGCATCTAAAAAGGATAATTGTCCCCTTCCCTCTCTTGACCAAGTAATACAAATTGTTTCAAGATCATGATGGTTTTTTAGGATACAACCTAGTGTTAGTTGATAAAGAAGATAGGATGAAGATAGATTTCACAACTAAATGGGCCAATTTTACCTACAAAATAATGTCTTTTTGATTGATAAACATAGGAGATACTTTTCAAAGTATCATGGACCATGTCTTCTCAGGTCTGATTGGTAAGTGTATCATTATATATATGGATGATCTAACTATTTTTTCTAAAAATACGGAAAATCATTTTATGCATTTACAATAAGTATATGAGAGATGCAAAAGGTATGTAATCTCCCTCAACCCCAAGAAAAGCATCTTTTGTGTTACTAAAGGCAAATTATTAGGCCATGTCATAACTAAAGATGGGATCTCCATATATCTTGAAAGAGTGGAAACTATATCTAAGATAGAGCCTCCAAATAATAGGAAAGAGTTAAAATCATATTTTGGTAAGATAAACTTTGTAAGAAGGTTCATTTTTGGCTTTGAAAAGATTTTCAAGCCATTGAATGACATGATAAATAAGGATGTCAAGGTCTCATGGAATGAAGAATATAAGAAGGCATTAAATGACATCAAAGAAGCAATTATTAAAGCTCTAGTCTTTATAAGTATTGACTTTTCAAGGGAATTTAACCTTTATTATTTTGCATTTGACCATACTATGGTTGTAGTTTTAACTCAGAAGGTTGATGGGTGTGATCACCCAATAGCTTTCATGATTACTAAATTAAGAATGCTGAATTGAACTATTCATTAATTGATAAATAAGCATATGCATTAGTTAAGGTAGTGAAGAAATTTAGGCACTATATCCTTAGAAATAAGGTGCATGATATTCTACCTGACCCTGCCACAAAGCTCATGCTAAGCCATGATGATCTTGGAGAGTGTATAGGTAAATAGATGTCAGTTTTGTAAGAATATGACATAGAAATGAAAATTACAAAATTGATAAGGCACTAAGGTTTGATTCAAATGATTACTAATACCATCCCTAAGCTAATTATTATGCAATTTGATCAGTAAAGCTTTCAAGCTAGTGAGTATTATGACTCCAGCATTCATTTACTAATTAATGATACTTATTTTGTAGGACTAACCATGGAGCAAAAGAGGGCCCTTAAGTTCAAGTTATCCCATTATCTGATCAAAGATAGGGTTTTATATAGAAATAACTTTAAAGGGGTATATTTGAGATGTCTCTCAAAATAAGAAGCTACCCAAATCATGAACACCTTTCATGAGAAGTTTTGCAATAGGCACCCATATGAAAGGATAACAACCCACATGATCCTTAGAGTTGGATACTATTGGCTAACTATTTTCAAAGATGCTCATAAGCATGTGAGGGAATGTCACTCATGACAAATATTTATCACCAAAGAACCAAAAGCAATAGTTCCTTTGCAACCAATCATGATTGCTAAACCCTTCACATAATAAGGGTTAGACTTTGTAGGGGTAATCAACCCAAATTCATCAAAAGGTCACAAGTATATCATGACTACCATAAATTATTGAAAAATGTGGACTGAATTTGTAGCCACCAAACAATGCAAGACTGAAGAAGTGATCAATTTTTTAGAGGAGAACATATGTACCAAATTTAGAACTCTAGTCTCTTTGGTGTGTGATAATGGATCTGCATTTATATCCATAAAGATGATAGAATGGGTGTATGATAATGGAATTTGTCTCAATTTTTCATCTAACCATTATTCTTAAGGAAATGGAGTGTCTGATTCTACCAAGAAGAAATTAAAAAAGTGATAAAGAAGTCTATTATAGCCAAACCTAGGACTTGGCATAAGCTTTTGAAGTATGCCCTATGGGAAAATAGGATAAGGATCAATAAAGCCTTAAAGGCATCACCATTTATATTGGTGTATGGCCAAGAGCCTATCTTCCCTATCACTCTCAATATTCCTACGTATAAATTCATGTATGAATATATGGAAGAAGGATAGAAGCTTGAAAATTCAAGATTGTTAGACATCATCCATATGGAAGATGCATGAGATGAATCCTTTGGTAATTTTAGTAGATATCAGACCATGATGAAGATGTGGTTTGATAAGAGATCAAATATCAAGGTGTTCAGATAAGGGGAATTAATTCTCCTTTTGGATAAAGCATCTGAGCCTAAGGGCAAGGATGGAAAGTGTTATCAATCAGACTCATACCCTTGTGAAGGTAATTTTAGGCCTTCATAGTCTTTTAAAACATGGAAATAATCCTAGGATAGTGATGGCGTATTCAATGGATTAAATCTATAGATTCTAAGGGCTAGCCCCCTTTGGTACACACTAGACATGATTAAGAACTTCATGAGAATAAGGAACCAAAGAACCATTTATAAACAAGTGGTTCAACTCAAATTTTTTCCTCTCCCAAGTATCCATCTTCTCCAATACAAAAATAGAAAACTCATTTATCTCTTTTGGATCATTGGACACATTTTGAAAGAGACCATTCACTTCCTAATACTGATAGTTTAAACAAAATATTCTTACATATGTTAGTATTTTGAGATCTATTTCATCCACTCTTTCTTGGAGCCAAAGTTGCTTATATGACACATCACAACTATATGGGAAAGGTAAAATTTGGTCTTGAGACTGAAATAGCTCCCAAAGAAGGTAAGGGTCATGCTCTTGATAATAAGGATCATGAGAAACTTGATAATACTCAACATAGATTTGATAACACTCTTGATAAGGATGATTAGGCTCATAGGTATCATGACAAGGTTGGTATGAACCATCATAGGGATAATAAGGAAGTATTGCATAGGGATTTCCTTATACCCAACCATGAAAATAATATCAAGATAGTGAAATAAAATTATACTTACTTAGAAATTGTGCTTGGATTGTTAGAGAAATTGCTTGAGCTTGGAATCACTAAATACACTATGAACACTGCTACAACTACAATTTCACTAAGACTAGCTCTAATGGGTCCCACTGAGCATGCCAAAAACTATTGTCAATTAGACTCACACCCTTGTGAAGGTAGTTTCAGGCCTAGATAGTCTACTAAAACATGGAAACAATCCTAAGTTGTGGGTGGCCTAATCAATGGATTGAATCTCTAGATTCTAAAGGCTAGCTCCCTTTGGTGTATCAATTAGGATCTCTACTCTATGCTACAAACTGTCGAGAAAAGGGAAGAAAGAAAACTAAATGAAAAATCATATCGAATGACGGTGATACACCTAAATTTTGGTTCATCCACTCAATTTGAGCTCCTAAAAGCACTGATTAGACAAGAAAAAGATTGAGCTTTCAATTCCAATTGACTCCTATGTATCAGTATTTCATGAAAAGGTTCTATATGGTGATCAAATATTGAGGGAAATGATGGAATATCCCTGATTCAAGGAACTAATAACCACTTACATCCATTATAACTTTATCCAAAAGACATCAAACATAGAACATGACTTGCATAATCTAACAAATAGTAACTAGGTAAGAATCAGGACTTGACGAGGAAGAAAATTCTATCACATATACAAATCACTGACATAAATACACTAAACTAGCATTCTAGAATCTAAAAAAATAGTCCTTCTATTTATTTGAAAAGTTTACAAAACTCAAATTTTGGTAGAGTCTGATCTTGCCAAAAGGGGGATCCTTAAAATGGATGGAAAAGCCAATTTATATAGAAAAACATACAAAATCCAAGAGATTGGCACTGAAAATAGAAGAGGAGATCAACTCCCGCATCACAAAAGTTTAACTTTAGCTATCCAAAAATAACCAAACCTTCTAATAATATCTTTTTATCTTATGCCTTGCATGAAAATCTCTTTGTCATTGAAAAGGATGGTGAGCTCATTTCATAATCTTTATTTAGAATAAAGATTAAATTATTTAAATGTGCATATATCTTTGGTAATTCAATTCTCTTCATGCATGATATGATGACAATATTCAAAGATAAAACTCCACTTGAAGCTGAGTTGGAAGTGTTTGAAAAGGCTTTGATTAACAAGATAAATAAGAGTGTATGCATGAAATTCTATGTTAATCTCTCCTTGAACATCCATCTAATGTTAAACTCTTTAAGCCCTTCATGCATTCAATTATCCCTTTTGGAACTGAGAGAGCTATGCTTGAAGGCAGCTACTTGTCTTTGCTTTTTGCATGTTCATGCTCCATTAGACGTGTCTAATCAAGCTTGGGTCACTCTGCATGTTTTGCATGTAGAATGTAGACCATGTTGATCTACTAATTAGCTATCAAAATCCTTCACCTTTTGTTTAAACATGTATTTCTTCAGGCTATAATTCTTTCAGGCTTTTTTTTTTCCTTTCCTGCAAGAATTGTTTCTATCTATTTATTGCAGACAATTTATCTGAGACTTTTCATTCAATTTATTTCAGATAATTTATCCACAGATATCTACCTCTTCATTTCCTTTGAACAAAAAGTTTGAAGGAATTATTTCTGCTTATTTCTTTCGGGCTTTAGCTTTTTTTTTAGTCAGTTCTCCTTTTCCTTTCTTGTGGCTTTTTTGATTGGTCCCTTTCTCATGGACAATTTGTCCAAATATTATTCCCTCAAAATTTTCTATTGAACTTATCCTTTGAACAATTTGTCTAAAACTATTCTATCTTTGACCTTTTTGAATGACTTTTCCTTCAGATAATTTATCTGAAAGAAATATATGTCTTCGGGTTTTTTGCAATAGTCCTTAGACTTCTAAAATGTGCCCTTTGGACTTTTTTAAAATTCCTTTGGAAAAGTTGATAATCCCCTTTTGCATTTTTGAATTTCCCTTTAGAAAAATTATCAAGTCCTTCTAATTTTTGTAATGGACCCTTTTGGAGAATGTTTGGTCCACTCATCCTTTCAAAAATGCCTTTTTACAAAGGGTAGATACCCTTCAACTTTTCTAAAATGCACTGTTTAAAAATTTGAAAATGCCCTTCGAAAGAATTGGAATGGTCCACTTTCCCTTTGGAAAAGTTTTAATGAACCTTCGACTGAAAGAAAATGACATTCAAATTTTTTGGAAAATTCCCTTCAAAAAAATTGGAATGGTCTATTGGAAAAATCCTTCAAAAAAGTTGAAATGGTCCTTTTAAAAAAATTGAAATTGACTTTTCTTGAAGAAAAAGAACCCTTCACAAAAGTGAAAAGTGCCCTTGCTCTTTTGAAATGCCCTTTTGGCCAAAATAAATGACCCTTTAGACTTGTTGAAGTGAACATTTCTAAAAGGTAAGAGACCTTCAAAACTTTGTGTTATACCTTTCAAAAAAATTGCTTCGGTCCTTGGAAAATTTAAAAATCACCTTCAAAAAAGTTGTCTCGCCTTTTGGGTTTTTGTAATGGACCTTCCCGAAGAGAAAATGACCCTTCAGAAAATTTTTAAAGTCCCTTCCTTCAAATTTTTATTCATTTCTTTCTTTTGGACTTATTGAAAAGGACCTTTAGAATTGTTTGAAAAGACCTTTTCTAAAAGAATAAGATCCCTTTGGAATATTGCAGATGACCCTTTAAGGATCCAAAGAAGCCTCCATGATGCCTTTCTCAAAAAAAATTTTTTTTGAACACCAAAGTGAATGCCTTAAAAAGGCCTACTAATCATGCTTTATTTCAATGACTTTTTAGGACCAATAACTGACTCACAAGATGAACTAGTATGATATGCAAAGTTTTGAATGCTAGAGGTGATAATTTGACTTGTAGGGTCAAAATTATCAACAAGTTCACACCTCTATGAATTGGCCCCTATCAGATTGTAGACACACTGGGAGACAACACCTTTAGACTCAAAGAATTACAAGGAGCATAGTTCACACTACCCACCAATGGGCAATACGTCAAGCATTGCTTCTCTACTAAGCCTTTTAAGGTTTTTATGGAGTAAATCTATAAGATGGTTAGACTTAGTGTAGGTAGGCTAGTTAGTTTCTTTTAGTTCTTTCCTTCTTGTACCTTGTTTATACATAAAAATGTATATATCTATTTGTTTCCTTTTGTTTCTTGCTTTCTTGCTTTTTATTGTGTGTTTTTTTTTGCCTTGTTCCTTGTTTTCAATAAGTCCTTTTGGACAACCCTGAGCTCAAAGTTTATTTAGTTTTCTTGAAACTCCCAAAATTTAGGATGTGGGTATGAACCTAATACATATGCTGACCATGGGTCTAAAATGTGAGCCTAACATTGTGATTTAAAGAAACTGGTAAAGACTGATGGAAGAGGCCAACTATTTCATGAGAGCTTGAACATTGTCTTGACCTAAACTTGGTTTTAAGAAGATTTAAAATTTTAGGATGAAATCTTAATCTACTATGACATAGTTATGTTTGCGCTTAATAAACATCCTTTCTTTGGATAATGGCTATATCCAGAGGTGATTCTCTAAGGATTAAACACTTGACGAAATCCTAAAACCTAGCTACCCTAGTTCCCAACCTTGCTGAAAGCATAAAAGATCCAAGAATACAAAACTAAGAACTTAGTGCAAAATCAAAAGCTTTTCAAGAATAGGTGATTTTGATAATTTCCACTGGGGCTATAGATGCCTAGATGGCAATGGAGCAAGGCCATGAGTGGAGCCAAAGACATCTCTATTAGGGCTATAAATGCTTGCTAGCAGTAGAGCAATTCCCAAGCCTTCCCTAAACTAGAAACATGATTCTTAATGAATATATAAACATGCTTCAAGTTAGTGTTAATGATTAAAGATATGAAACCTAAAAATTATCTCTTAAATCCCATGGTAAACATTAAGTGGAATCAAATAACACACACAACATCACTGTGTCTTGATGTTTAACCCTAACTCTACAAGTTCAAGGTTTGTTTCAATCATAAACTAATCTGGATAATGGCATTGATCAAGTGGAGTGGATGACTTAGTTTTTTTTGTGAACTAGAGTCTCTAAGTTCTAACATATTGCTATGTTTTTCCTATAATTCACCATTTGTTGAGGTCAAAATATCCCCCATTTTTGAAAATTGGGGCCCTTGAGAGACTTTGGACCCTAAACACTGAAAACTCAATGTGATTAGATCATTGTTAAAAATTGAAGATCATCCACTTTGATAAATTTGGCTTACTAGTTTATGGTTTTGCTTTAAACTTGCCTAAAGTTTCTAATAATTGGTCTTTGTGTCTTATAGTTACAAGTTTTATGCAGCCCTTATAAAGAGATCATGCTTATAATTTATAGATTGACTCTATTCAAGTTTTCACTAGCCTTTGGTTTGTGAAAATTTAAATCTGAATTCATGTTATGAAAGCTCTCTTCCAAAAACCCTAGCATAAACCCTTGGTTCAAATTTGCATTTGGTTGGAATATTTAAAATTATGACTTAATCCTCATTTTATGCTAAGGCTTAGTCATGTTTTGTAACACAACCAAACCCTAACCTAAAATCATGCTTGGTCCCTTTTCATTATTTTCCCACTTTTTTCCTTTATTTCTAATCGAGTCTAATGTTCACGATTGGCAGGATACTTTTAATTTTCTATTATGGTCCCCTTTATTACCTATTTAACTTAAAGCCTAAATTCCAAGGCCCCATTCATATTTATTAACATGAATGATACCTTAGTCTTAACATTTTAGCTTAAGTCTTATTTCTAACTGAGTCCTAACTTAAATACCTCACTTTTCTATAGATTCAATGACCCGCACTCCACTATGAGGGATAATTCGATGGAGCAAGGAAAACCTAATGAAATTGATCATTTAGTCCTTTAGAACAATCATGTTTGAGGATCTAGATCATGATCAATAGCTTTCACCTCATCAAAATTGAGGATTCAATAGAGCAAACATAATGATAAAAAGTCAAAAGGCCCATGAAGCCTCATGGAGCCACCACGTGGTACTCTTGCATTTGAGACTTGATAATAAAGGGTTCCTCATATTAAAAGGAACCAATCATGTATAATTTCTTAGATCAATATCAATAGTTTTCAACCACTCACCCAAAATGGATCCAATAGAGTGAAGCCAATCTTGAAATGTCAAAGCATAGAGGAAGTCTTGTGAGGATGAGAAGTGTCATCATCTCAGGGACTTGGATTGAGATCAATGACCTATGAACCTTCCCAAATGTCAGAAAGGTCAAAGCTCAAAAGTCCTATAAATCCACCACATAGCACTCTCATAATCATTAAGACTGAATGAACTAATGAGATGCATTCACTTAGATTATAATCAGACAACTCTCACTTTATCACACATTTTGATCAGATGGAGTGAATTAAATATGAGATCCATGGAATACAAGAACTTAACAAGCTTAAAATTAATGATCATGTGACCATCATTTGACATCCATAAGGACATCATTGATGTTTTCATGACCGTCAACTTTAAGCCCACCAAAACTAAAGAACTTAACAAGCTTAAATTTGACATTCTTGTGAATGTCATTTGATGCTTATGAGGCTATCATTGATGTCCACAAGGTCATAAAATTTAATCTCTTCAAACATTTTACTTAGAAAAAATGGGCATGTTTTATGTCATTCGAGGGGTCATTTGATATTATGCTTTAAAACTTAGCATAAAATATTTTTCTAAGTTTGTGACGTGTTTATTGACATGAAATAAACTTAGCTTAAAATATTTTAGCCTAAGTTATTTTATCACTATGCACTGATTAAAGTTTTTACATCTCGTAGGATCAACAAATCATGCTTCATTAGGCCCAGATGATACAACAGTGCAAAACCATAGATGATTATTCAATGGTTCTATGAGAGCCAATAGGATCGACACATGGTAGACGTGCATACAATTGGTGTAAGATACAGAGCTCATAAATCCCATGGAGATGCCAAGTGGCACAACCATAGGGATCAATGCAAAGATGGCCAGTGACATATGAGGGCCCAGATCATGATCAATGACCCATGTTGATCCTTGGATCTTGATTGAACAACACAAATAAAAATGCAATTTTTAAATAATAACAACTAGTGTTTTGAAAGCATTTATGAAAAATGCCATGAAAATTGATATATAGAAGCCAAATAAGTGCTAGTAGGTAAAAAACAATAAAATGAAGATATTGTGTGTTTGAAAATGTAAATGTATAAAGGTAGAGGTCAAAATCAAATCTGAGGCATGTATGAACCAAAGTCCAAATAATCCATCACCATTAAAGCTTGGGAAGAGCCCCAAACTTGCATAAAAGCCCTAATTTGAGCTCCGATTGATCACAATTGTAATGTTTAGGATTTGATTATAAATCACTAGTATTAGCATAAATACTTACACTTTACAATGATTTGGCCCATGATGGCTCCCAACCATCAATTAATATAAATTTTTCTTGGATAGTTAAACATTGCTCTACTGCTATTTCACCACATGTAACATAAGTTGCCAAAACCTACTACTCATGCTCTGAATTCCTATAATTCTAAAATGAGAAGTGTTATTTGAATAGTAAGGACACCTGTGATACATTTAGAGGCATCAATAGGTCACAAGTCATTTATCAAAGCACACAATCACACTAGGAATGCATTAGCATATAACATTTCACTAGTATTGTACACACACTGCTTTAGCATGTGTGAACTACATGGATTTTGATCCCTCTTTGAAGTATTGTTATGTAGGAAACAAAAAACACACGGGGTGTTGAAATCAAACACAATCTCATCCCCTTGTTTCTTTCCCCTATTTACAATATTTGTTACCTCTTGTCATTGAGCTAGGGTTTGAGTGAATAAAAAGGCACATAATGAGTCCCATAATGAAGTAGAGACATATAAATAAATACATAGGACCTACAGGCAAAGGTGATATGTTAAAATTTACATAGAGGTCAAAAACCCTAAAGGAAGAAGATGCACTCTATGAATAATAATGCAAGTCAACCAAAATCAAAACATTGTGGTCTTATCCTAGGATAACACATAGTCCTATTCTCAATGTAAATAAACTTCACACAACCTCATTATTAATTTTATAGTCACTATTGCAGTCTAAATTTCCAACCAAGTCATTAATTTCTTAATATTTCCCCCTTTAGCACATCTTTAAAAATATAAATTAATAAATCAGTTTGTGTGATTTACTATATAGGTGATGGATTATAATTTACTCATTAGTTTATTTTAATTAGATTAACCGCCCTTAATCTGAGTTTATATTAAATAGATAAATATTAAAGCTGTGTTATTTTTATATTTCTTGAATTATCTTCCTCTAATTATTTTCTAAATTATTTTCTATATTGTGTGGAAAATGCTTCCATATCTTTTAGGGCTTGTAGTTTTTTTGTTTTTCCAATGTCTCTAACACCAAATTAGTTGTTTATTTTGTCTTTAATTGTATCCGTTGAAGTTGGTAAATTCTTTATTTTTCCTTAATATACATTTCATTTTGCCTATTACTTTTTATAATACATATTATTGGTATTATTTTGTTTCTGATTTTTCCACTCTATGTTTTTCCTAGGTGCCAATTATATCTTGTTGGAGTGAAGTTGGGAGTACTTTTTTCACATCATCGAGTGTATATTGGGTGGTTTCTACATAATCCATAAATTATTTTATTATTAATAACTTTCAGTCATGTTTATCCCCATCATATATCTTCCCTATTCTTGGAATGTCCCCTTTATTTGAGTATTCTTGTGATGTCAGGTACTCTTTTTGTGATAGCTAATTTTTCACTCTTTTTTGTTGTCTATCTTCTTCTTCTTTTGAGGACTTTGATTCTAGGTAGGAAACTAATTTTCCTTATTTTATTCTTTTTTTAATCTTGTACTCATTTATTTCTTCTTCTTCTTACCTTGTCTCTCTTTTAAGGGTGAAGTGATCTTCTATATTTTTTTCCCACTCATTTGTATCAGAGCTTCCCTAACATCTGCTATGGATGAAGTGGTGTAAATTTTTTGTTGTTCCTTTATTTGTATTTTTATTGGTAGCCTTTGATGTTATTTCACTTGGCTTAGTTTTTTTCCTTATACTTAAATAATAGGTTGGATTCCCATTTTCTAACATCTCTTCCTCCATAAAACCCTTCATGTAGTGGAATATTTTACCAAAAAATATCTAGTCTCATCCTTATGTTTTTGAATATCTAATTCTATTCTTGGGTTATATTTTTAAAATTACATTGATATTCATGGTGTGATACCTATTTGTGAGGTGTGATACCTATTTGTGACGTGTAAATTGTCTCCATTATTTGTGTTGTATCCTTAAGCTTAATTACTATTGGGGATTCTATGTTGGTTTCCCTTAGAGGTATTGAGATTTTTGAGGTAGAGTTTATTCTTCAGTAATGCCTCTAAATTATGTTATAAAAGGATATAAATAAAATAATATAGATCCTATTATTATTTTTTTAGCTTGTTCATCATAGATATCATAGGACAAGGGAGGAAGAGGTGTGATCTTATTCTCAAAGGGTTCTATGTAAAAGTTATCTAAACCTACAATAAACCTAAACTATGTGTAGTATTTATGTACTATGCTTGCCACAAAATGTTGACATAAAATATGTGACTTGACTTGGGTATAAATATTATGAGATTTGACATGACTTTAGTTAGAGATAATGTAATATAGAGGTTAGTATTAAGAGTTAATACTTAGTTCGTGTGAGCATTCATTAAATTTTAAAGTATACATACACATCCACATCCACAATACACAATACCCATATATTTTCTACTCTAGATTATATTTATTCATATGTATAATTATAATATAAAGCCTCTATTACATTTCACATATCTATTTAATCTATATATCCACATTGTTTATCATTATGCTCTACGTCTCATATACTCTCCTATTCTCTTATATTCTCCTCTATTTGCCTATATATCTATTGTCTAAGACATAATGGTATAAATATCGAATAGACATATTTAAAATTGAATGTTTATGTCTTGTAGGACATGCCTCTTGTTCATATAATGTTTATTTTATTACTAAAATGTGCAAAATATTATGATATTTCCTATGATGGTAAAATTATTTGTCTCATAGACATGGAGATGTATTCTATTCTTCTAGTAACGTTGTATTCTCAATGGTGACATTTTATAACCTTATTTTTTGCCAAATAATCCTGCCAAAGTAAATAGCATTCTATTATTACCAAAGCTCATTTCCCATCCATTGTTATTACCATTGATTTGGGTGTTGTTGCCATTATAGGTTGAGGTTGTGGCTATACTTAATTCCCTTGGTAATTTTTCCAATTGACTTGTGATTTATGGTATTTATTTATGGGATTATTATATTGGGTTAAAATTTGGGGAATTTGATTCCAAGGGTTGGGCATAAACCACTTATTAAGAGGATTAGCATATATTTGATCAATAAAATAAGACTTTAAAGATAAAATATCACTAGGTATACCTATATGTTGTCATCTTGGTGAATAAGGTCTCATTTATGATAAAAATAAATATTTATCACCTTCATATTCAATTACATGTGGTTTATTCATATCTTTTCTCTCCTCCATTATTATTTCCATTATTGCATGAGTAATTCAGATTCTACACTTAGTCCTTATGACAGTTGAGTGATGAAATGTAAAAGTTTTTTTAGTCTCTTTTTATCTTCTTCTTGAATGTAACATGTATAGATACATGTCCATGTGATTGATAATATCTAATTTCACATATTTGATAAATTTTAAAATTTCCATCCTTGTGACTCCATTTACTATTTTGGTTGAAGAATGTATAACTCTACTATTTGTGAATTTATTCATTAGTGATCTTGAATTATTATTAAAAATGGAGAAAATATAATTATAGAAACTATGATATATCTCCACCTACATAGAGGTCCATGGCTTCCATGAATCATTCACTTATACCATTAAGATATATTATCTTAAGGGACTCATTATCTAACTTGTTTTTTTTGGACCTCTAAAGACCAAACTAAAAATTTTCCATCTAATCTTTCAATGACTCATCTTCTTATTCTGAAGTTATAAATATTCATCTCCATAGGGTCTCTACCCTTGTAGTATTCTTGGTAATTTATAAGGAATTTATCCTTCATGTCCTTTAACTTACTTATGGCATTAGTTCTTAGACCCATGAACCATTAGTGAGTTGCACTATGAAAGTGGCTAGAAATAATTTTAGAATTTTTGCATCCTGATTATAGTTGTAACTACTATACAAGACTTAAAACTCAAAAAGGAATGTATAAGGGTCTTTAAATTGGCATTTATTCAAAGTTAGGAAAGGCTGATGAAGGTTTTTTTTAAATGGGGGTAATACCTATTTGGGTGATAATGGGGAATTACAATGTGTAAGGTTCATTTTTGTATCCTTCTCCTCTGATATCTCCTATGATGTTCTAGAATAATCCATTTACAATGATCTTTTCAAAAAAAATGTCAATACCTTTAGCCCATAATGAGTAATGGATTAAAGTCTTGGGGTTTAATCTAGGAAGAGAGGCTCCTAAGGATGGAAGTTTAGGTGATGGGGAAAGTTATTTTAGTTTTTTTTGGAAATTTAACTAATGTTTCTTTTGGTCTAAGATTTATTTTTGGGACTAGTTGGACATAGTAGGTTATTTTAGAGAGTATTTTAGGTGACCAAGGAAAGTAATGAATTATATATTCCTTTTTATAAGGTGTGAAAATTGGTACTCTTTGCATGGATGTAAGCTTCTTTGGAGTTACAATCTTCTCTTGATATTTTCTCATGGATTCAGATTGTATCACTAGTAGTATTTCAATTATAGCCTCCTATAACAACTCCTCATATTTTTTTTAATGTGAGTTTACAACAAATTTTATTTTATTATTTGTAGTGGCCTATGTGTCACTAATTACCTAAATATTTGAACCTGCATCAAAGTTTAATATTCTTGGTATAAATATACCCATGATATCTCTCATTCTTCTTGAAACCAACCAACTTATTTTCTTTATTGAATTCCCCTACATAGGGTTAGTTTGGAATGTATTTTATAAATTTTAATGATCTATGTTATGAAAAAAAAAATGGAAACTATTTATAAATAATGGAAATACCTCATTTTTTAAAAATATAATGCTTGACAAGCCAAACATTTAGGTGTATATACCTAATTTTATCAATCTAAGAAAGTAAGTTTTGGCTAGAGGTTTCCATTATATATGTAATAGTAGGTAACTTTGATCAACTGAGGGCTAGTATCTATTCTATTATTTTTGTATAGGGAATTGAAATATGAAATTAAATTAGGTACTAATTTTGAACAATCCACACTTTCAATAAAGGTAAATCATAATGTTTGAATTAAATCACATTATTGATATTATTGCTTAATATAAGAAGCTTGGAAAGGAATGCTAATATCATTTTTAGAAGCTTGAGATTAGTGTCTACATAAGATAGTGTTATTAAAATATTGATATTAGTGTTTTGATATGAGTGATTATGGGAACATGTGCCATTTTATCACCTTAAAATGGGGGCATACATCTAGATATTCTATTCCAACATTTAGATTTGCATGCACCGTGAATTTATAAAGATGGAAAAATATTTCCCCAAATATAATTCCTTAATATATAAGTGAGATAAAGTTATTAATACTTACTCTAAAGTTGTATAGGTCTCTGAGTGTCCTTTACTCTTCAATGGAAAAATTTCAAATTTTTATTACCAGTGCAATAAGTTCCCAAGACTGACAACTTGGTTTGCATACCATGGGGTGTATTTTTTCTTATTATTATTATTATATTTTACTATATTCTCATTGATTTATCAAGATATTGAATACTTTCATTCTTTCATGAATGATCTGTAAACTAGGTGGAAATTTTGCACTAAGCTTCACCAACATGGATCTTATAACACCTAGCTCAAAAGATGATTGAAATATTATTGTTCTAGGCTATTTGAAATGCTAAAAAATATGAGAAAAAGCATAAGAACACAATAATTAACTTAGAGAAACCTAGTGTGGGAAAGAAATTATTGGATGAGGTAATTGCACTTCCATTCCACTATGCAATTTAATAAATGTTAAAGTTATTGGAAAACATGGCATTCATGGAAATTTTTTTAATATCACCATATCGAAATATTGGTTTTTTTTAAATTTAAACTTATTATAAATTTCAAATAAACACAACATATTTGAAACAACCATATACAACTAGGAATCAATGAGATCTCAAGAACAAAGACTCAAGCTTTCCAAACTATAAATTGAATATAAATTTAAGAATTATCACTAAGTTTTATAATGTATTATAACTTCAAAAAAAATTAATGGGTGATCTCTCACCTTGGAACCCACCAAATATCTCAAATGATCTATCTATAGAAATGGAAATAATTGAAACCATTCTCATCCTGTGTTTTGTATGGTGGTGAAACAACTGCAATATGTATACCAATAGTTAAAAAATGTCAAGGTGGTTTTGAAACTATTATATAAGTTGTGAAATTATCACCTGTAAATATGTATAATTATAAAACTACTAGAGAGGTTATGAAATTTCCACCTGTGCAAATTAGTAGTTTTGTTATCTATGAGAAACCTCTCAAATTCAAGAAATGAAAATTAATGAATTCACCATTATAAATGTCTAGATCATATTCATGCTGATTATATCTATGTAACTTACCTAATTTGATGTTTTCATATATAATTTCTAATAATAGTGTCTTACAAGCATGAATTACATAAATTGGGTATAGTGGAAACATCTATAAAACATAGCTAGTACATTAGATACATATTTTGGATCAATGAATGTTTGTAGGTACATCAAATTCATCAAAATACATAGTGGATCCTATCCATTCATACAAATTATTCATAATTCCATTCATAATGTATGTGCATGCGTGTTATTCAAAAAATTTATTAATTTTACACACACATGCATTCACACATTAACATCAAAGTGAGGCATTATGTAGACACCAAATATTAGTACAATTTTACATTGTGTCATTTTTATGCATTTCCACATTTGGTTTGATTGTGTAAATTTGGATACTTTTAGATGATTTACCTCACATTAGAGTCTTATTGGTCTTGATTCATCTATATTTCCTTACGTACAACTTAAATCTATTAGTTTTTTATATCATCTTATCTAATCATCATATCTTCAACTTAGTCTATATTTTGAACCTATTTCCCTCCATGTTAGAATCATTATTTTGTTGATTATGTATTGGTTAAAATCAATAGATTTCCACTTTTTACCCTCATAAATTTGTTAGTTGATTCATCTCAATGTGATTCCCGATGCTTAAATTTTTTTTATCACTATATTATATGATTGGTTTATGATTGAAGTGTCCTAGGGAGATCTATATATGCATATATACCCTTAGTAATTTATAAAGTATCAAGATGCCTCCTATGAAATAAAATATTTTAAAATCCATTTGTCTTTCACAAAATCATCTATTATTATCAAGAGTTTTACACATATAGTTAAGGATTTTTTAAATTGAGCTTACAATACACCATTATCATTCCAATTTATGTACAATCACATACTATGCCAAAATAAGGTTATAGTGAAACATACAATTACATTTTATTATTTAGGGATAGGAGATGAAGTCAAATATTTCATTGGATTTGGATTCACTAATAATCTCTCAAACTATATATAGCCCTGATTCCAAGCATGGGGGATATGTAGTTGAAACTTAGCAAGAGGTCTCCAAATCCAACTAACTTGCACACACAATATTATATGCATAGTTTTATTAAGGATTATATTAAGATCAAAGGATAAAAAAATAAGATAATTATTCTTATCAATTTAGTGAAGTGAAGATAGAATATATATAAGTCTTAGTTTGTAAAGCACCATTAAAATCTAGAGACTTTAGCAAACAAAAAAGGACATAATTGACCTCAGAACACACAATCAACATACAAAATTGAACCTTTGCCAAATCTAACCTAGTTTTAATTTTTTAGGGAGCATCTTGTATGCCCACTTTAGATCTTCCCATTTCTAGAATTTAGAATCAATACCTAAGTGTGTTTATTTCAAAAAAATTTCCTTTTATTTCATTTCCATTTTTTATTCAATCATTCCCTAGTTCCTTTTATATATTTTTGGGCATATATCAAGTCTAAACATTTTTTATTATTGCATTATTTTAAATCTCTATTGTGCCCTATTTTTATTTGACATAGTGGCATTCAATCCATAATTTTAATGTTTAGGGAAAATAGTAGAATTATTGAATTCAAATTAAGACTTTATTTTCTTACAAGCCAACAGTAAAAAATGTGACAAATTCAACAAAAAATAAATAAGAAACCAAAAATATAATAACAAGGTCAAGGGACCCAAAAAAAAATAGCCATGATTGTATGACTTGATACTAGTGATGACCAAGATCTTTGGTTTGATCCTAGCAACTAACCATGAAACCCTAAAACCATGTTTTAGACATTATTTGAGCATCTAGGATCATATTAAGGTAATAACATATTTGATATATAGATTTTGAAGAATTTTATATTGAATGTTGGTATTATAATTGACCCAAATTGAGATATAATTAAATTTATAAGGACATAATAAAATAAATTAAGGTAATACATATCCAAACACAAGGGAAAACATGCCAATAAGAGTATAATTTTAACCAATGATCCATGTGCACAAAAACAAACTAGTACCATATAAAAATGTCTATTCATCTATCAAAATTAGGCTTCTACACAATGCCACACTTTTATGTGTGTGTGTGTGCACATACATATCAAATTAAAAAATGTGTACTTAGGAGGTCTAAATAAGATATTGTATCCAAAAAATATAAGTATTGCTTGAAGTTAATATATGTTAACAAGATTTTATGTTAATGTGATTTATTTAGTTATTTCACTAACTCACCTAATGACAGTGGAAAAAACTTGTAACATTGGAGAATTAAAATGGAATAGTGATTTTAATCTATGTTTTAGATGAGAAAATACCTCATATGATGGAGGGATTTTAGGATTTTTGGTTCTTTTAACTATAAATTAAAAAGGAAACAAAAAGGGGAAAATAATGATAGAAAGTAGATGGAGCTGGATTAAAAATGGAGACAAAAAACCCACAATAGAGTAAACACAATACCATTTGGATAACTTAGAAAGGAATTTAAATAAATGAAAACTATTTCTCTCATACAAAAATGAGAACACAAACAACAAATGTATGGAGGATGAAGGTGATCTAGAAGTACAAATTCATTCCTAAATTTATATTGTATGTATATGGCACAAATCCCATTTACAAATATTCATAACAAAAAGTTTGCATCATCAGAGTTTTACATAAAATGAATAAATATTAAATAATTAATGGGTTTCTTTAACTATGAACAAAAAATCACATTACATAATTAAAGAACATTAACACTCTAAAAGTAACATTCATCTCACTTTCTTGTATTTTAATATTCGTAAATTTAGAAAAGTCTATGAACACATAAATTTTTAGCCAACCCTCTTCTATGGCTAAGAGAAAAGAAGATCCAATTTTATTTATAATGACAATAATGTCCTTTTATATCATTTTCACCTCCATAGTAATTGAGAAACTACTTTTTCACTTAACTCTGCCTAAGATTCAATTTCCTTAACTAGAGTTTGACCACATTTCACTTTATCAAATCTAAATATTTTATAAGAGACATTAAAAAATAACATTAATAAATGATTTTATGAATTTAAAACTAAAATATTTAATTAATTTATTACACATTATGAATTTAAATAAAATTGATTGACTCAAAATAATTAACATGACTAAACATGCAAAGTCATTTTATTGATCAATTTAGGCACACAAAAATGGGCAGCCTTGTCATTTTGAAGACACTAAGAGAAACCAAATGAGCCTGGTCTATTAGGTAATAGAATGTAAAATTTACACTTCACCACTAGGAACACTCTTCTTTGATCATGTGAGTCATCCCAATTTAACACATTATTGTTTGAGACATCCATTGAGATATTTGGATAATCATATGCACTTGGTCATTAGTAACCAATTAATTATCTAACTTGTTTATTATTATTGATGATGTGATGCAAGAATTTACTAGTCTTGATCTAGCCAACTAGCAACCAGTTCACCTACTCCAATCATATGGAGATGAACATGTGTTGTCAAGACAAATCACACTTAATTTAAGTGATCTACTTATGATTTTGAAAATTAAGTGTGTTTTTATCTTATTATTTGTTCTCACATCATATTTAAATGGGTGTATCTTAGATCCATGTGTTTTAATCCAACCAACTAACATCCAATTCACATATTCTAATTTTATGTAAATGAACACACGTTACTAGGACAAATTACATAGTTGTGAGAGGATGTGATTTTAAATACTTTACCATCACAATTATTTATAAATAATTAAATATTGTTTATCATGCATTAATTTGTTGAAATAGGATTCCAACACTTTAAATAGTAGTCAAAATAGACCTTGAATGTGGAAGATAAAGATTAAAAAAATATACACACCTAACAACTTCAAAAATGACATTTTGGATGGTTGAAAACTAGCTAAAAATAATTTATAAAATCTCTATGTACCCCTTTTCTACCATGTAATCAAAATCCTAGCTGAAAATGATGCTTTGAAACTAATAAGGGCATGAATTATCAACAATGGCAATTTTGGAGCTTGAAAACCTTCTTAATTATATTTCTAGGAGCTTGGGAATGGTGCCCAAGGGCTATATATGTATTAAAAACCCATTTTTACCTTTTTATAGTTGAAACATGCATTTCATAATCTTTAATTACTATAAATTAAGTTTTGAAGTTTAAAAAAGTGTGAAAATTGAAGTTTAAATCTTGTTATTTGTCCTTCAAGAAAGTTGAAAATGATGTCCAGGGGAAGTATAGGCATTAAAAACTCTTTTCTTTCCATGAAAATTTAGTTTTTGGCCTTTTAAAATCCAATTTTTGAATGTGGCATGGCTATAGATGGGCACCTTCACATAAAAATTCACTTTTTATATTCTTAATTTCAAACATGGAGAATGGTGCCCCACGTGAATACTTTCATTTTTATTTATTTTTATATTTTGATTCAATCCCCACTTTATTTTCCATAATTAAATCCCTTTTTTATTTTTTATTTTTGTATTTTAATGAATTTGAAAAGCCAAAGCAAAGAATTTAATGAGATTCGCATCATAGGATTGCATCTATGGATACTTCTATGAGATTCACACTATTACAATGTCTACGAAAAACTCTACTTGAAAATATTGTTGAAAAAAACATAAAATATTCACTATGGAAAATTTTACAAGTTTCACACCAATGAAATGCATCTCAAAACCTCCCCTTGAAAAAGTCTTCAAAAACTCCACAAAAATCTTGTTACAAGAAATCATTACGAGTTTGCATTATCAAATCGTACATTGAAACCTCCACTTTAAAATATTATTTAAAAATTTGTAAAAATATCGACTATATAAAATTTAATGATTTTTGCACCATTTGACATGTATCTCAAAACTCTACTTTAAAATCTCTCAAAAAACTTCACTGAAAATCTTGTTATAAAAAATCATTGCAAGTTTGCATTGTGGAATCACACCTTAAAACCTCCACTCGAAAAGTTTGGGGAAAACTTTATAAAAATATTCACCATAAATAATTTCACAAGTTTCACACCATTGAAAAGTCTTAAAATATCTTCACTTTTAAATTTCTCGAAAAACTCCACTTGTAAAGTATGAAGAAAACTTCATAAAAATTTGCACTAAAGAAAATTTTGTGAGTTTCATACCATTCCAAAGTATAAAAAATATCCACTTGCAAATCACATTGAAAACTTTGTAAAATTCTCCATTGTGGGTAATTCTACAAGTTTTTTCTATTATGAAGTTAAAAAAATTCTCC
This sequence comes from Torreya grandis, assembly GCA_037957365.1. Taxonomy (NCBI): domain Eukaryota; kingdom Viridiplantae; phylum Streptophyta; class Pinopsida; order Cupressales; family Taxaceae; genus Torreya; species Torreya grandis. The sequence continues at coordinate 3,337,715 of JARHVA010001080.1, forward strand.
ACTTGCAAAGTTTAGGGAAATTCCATAAAAATATCCATTGTGGAGAATTCTACGAGTTTTGTATTTCTATAAAGATCTCCACTTTTTGAAAAGTTTACAGAAAAACTCTACTTTTTCAACAATCATGAAAAATCAAAGATTTTTTTTAAATATATAAAAAACACCCATTATTATTTGAAGAATTTCTATTATTTTTGCACCATTTAAATGCATGTGTGGAGAATTATATGAGTTTTGTATTGGAAATAAATCCATTAAAATATACAATTTTTAGGTTTTTTGTAAAGGACTACATTTTTTCAACCATGGTGAAAACTCAAAGACATTTTTTAATATTCTGGAAAGATCTATGATTGTATTATGAGTGTGCAATCCCATTAAAGTTCCATTCTTTGATTTCAATGTTTAACTAGACATTTTTTTGCCTAGATGAAATGATTTTATTCACCTTTTATATTTTTACACAATTCTATCTTACCATTTAACATGCCAAAATCTACCTAGATGCTTTCAAAAATTTACTTTTCCAACAAATTGTTCTGATGCTAAAAATAATAACTCCCAATCAATTTTCAAATGAATACTAGATGAGATAAATGCCAAATCATTTTGAGCAAGTGACGAGCATAATTAATTCCTTGTATGATGAGAACATAATTAAATAAGTGTTGAGTACCATGAAATGCCAATAAAAAACAAATGTATAAAATCACTTTTGCTGATGTTGATTTGCATGTCATCGAATTTACTTGTGTATGATTTTATTCTCAAGCCTAACTTATTCCTTATGAAATCCAAACTAAAAAAATGTTTGAAGGAAAAAAATACCAAAAAGTCTCACAATATGACATTGAAATGATTAGTTTAAAAAATTTAATATTGGTGTACTAAAAAATTATGTGTGTGAAAATTTTAACTATAATCATTGGTTTTGGCTAAGGGCATGCTTTGTGTAGGACATAGCTTGGACTCCAATATATTTTAGTTGTAGAATGTTTCCTTACCCTTTGGGTTAAGAAGTCATGATGAGTTAGACTTAAGATGGTATCACAAGGGACTTCATTTTACTGTTGCATTTATTGGAAACGCGTGCACACAATGAGAAACTAGGAAATAAAAATAAAGAAAAAACTAAATTTATGTACAAGGGAACCAAGAAGGATGAAAAATCATGTAAACCCATTAATGGTTAGGATAAGTAACTACCTTTTCATAACAATGGGTTTGACTCATGAGGCCTAAATATGGTCAATGAAAGTGTTCAATAAGGTGTAATTAAGATGAACTCATGATTATTGTGAAGAATTTAATATTCCCAAATGAAATTCAAACCATTCTTGTGCTTCTCATAAATCATTTTTGCTGCACCTTTGAATTGTACGTGGACTTGTAGTTTCAATTGTGCTCAAACCAGATTCTTACACTTGTTTTTTATTCACTTACATGGAAATTCACCAATAGTGTCTTCATGATTTGAAATAGTATCATTTTACATTCTCCATCTTTATGTGAGCTTTTTTTGATATCAATGAAAATTTTCAATGTCTTCTCCAATGACTTCAAATGCATAAGAGTTGTCTTTAGGACTCAAATTAGATATAATTATGTTGTATGTATCTTCTTGAGCTAGGAAAAAAAAAAATTATCTTCAAAAATAGATTGAGGAAAAATAATTTTGCCAAAATTCTTCCCATGGTAGATAACAATTTATCTTTGAATGAATTGTTGTCATAATTGTCATCAATTTATTATTCCTTGATAGATTTAATTTCCTCTTGATTCACATTCACATCTTATTTGATTTCAACCTTAGCGATACTATGATCATTAAAATGTGTAGACTTGATTTATTTAGTTTTATATCTTCCAAATAATTCTTCTATAATGAGACATGAAAAGGGACGACAAATTAAATCTTCAATTTTGATCGCCAAGCCTTCAATTATGATACAAGAGGGATATACTTCTTGAAAAAAAATCAATTCAATATTATCCTCCCATTAAAAAATTAAAACATCATAATACCCATTGTTGTCTTATTATATTTTTGGTTCAACCAATTATCTCCTGGATAATTCATTTTCTCCTAGGATTGTCAAATTGAAGCAATAATGCAAAATATTTTATTCTTTGCCAAAGGGGAAATTGAATTATTCATTTTCTGAGTATCAATGAAGGTTCTTCTAAGAGATAATTTTCTCCCAAGATTGTGAAATTGAAATAATCATGTAGAGTGGGGAGTATTTTCTCTTATTATTTATTGAAGTTTTGACATGCTTGTTTAGAGATTTGCTTTTGTAATCTCTATTCTAAATATTAAGGGTTCTCCATACAAAATATTTTTCTCTTCTATTAGGTTTCACTACTTTCTCACCACTTAAGTGGTGGGTGTCATTGTTACCCCTTCATTTAATCAATCTATGTTGGTGTCATTTCTTACCAAGGCCAATGTCCAAGTCTATCTACAGTAAGGTATTTATTGGGTTTAACTAACAATGTTGTTTAAGGGTTTTTGGTGTTGTTTTATCCCAAGTTTTCACTCCTAAAGTCTGAACTAATGTTTGAAAGAAACACACTTACTTGAAATATAAATACACCAATCTGAATTAAATACTTTGAAATCAATCATGCAATGCTGCTGAAAAGTAAGCACACCAAAATCTAATATCAAATCCACACTTCTAAAGTAAGTTAGAGAATGATAAATTCTTGTTCAAATCTAAAAACACACACAATAACAGTTTATTCTGACCTACAGGTTATTATTCTAATCACAAATAGAACATTTATATTAATTCTAATTAAAAATAAATAAGAAATAAATTATAAATACCAAATTTAACATCATGTCTCCTTGAGGAGAGGGCCCTTGCTCACCCTTGGATCCATGGTTAAATCAACTTAGTCTTTAAAATGTATCTTAATGCATAGAATAAAAGAGTATCTTGATATAAATCTTATTGTATTTAAAATAACAATTCTTACAATATTTTTCCACTCTACAGATCGAGCATAGATCTATATTTTATTGGTTGTAAAAGAAACTATCCTAAAAATTGGGTAACTACTTAACTAACTAAACAAGAGGATATTCAGAGAGATTGGTTTTTTATAGCCAAAATACAGAAGAGTGTTGCAACAATATCCACACATGGTTAGGAATATCCTCATGGGATTTACAACTGATTCTTCTAACCATGTCTAATCACCAAATCTTACATACAATATATCCATATCATCTTATCTAGAGCTACAACCTATATAAAATAACTTCTATAAATAGAAATCTATACAAAAATATAAATCTATATATAGACATATATGAAAATAAAAAGTATCTATTTGAATCCTATATTATCATGGAATAGTTGGAAGAGCTTCTGGAATGTCTTGGAACATGTTGTGGACAAGTCTATAATGAGTTATGAAAATATGAAGCACAACTGTTGTAGAACATGAATGCCTTAGAATATGTTATAGATTCAATTTGGAAATATTGAGGGGCAAACTACAAGACAAGACTTTAGACAAAAACAAAAATGTTCTATATCAACTAAAGGAACAAAGTACATGAGGAACATTTTTGTCTTTGCCTACCATTTTATCTTGTAGGTTGCCCCTCAAGATTGCCAAATTGAAACTATCAATCACTTGATTTGTATGACACCTGTTAAAAATTTAAAAATATCATATATATATTTTGTATATATCATAATTAATTAATTGGTTAATAAATATTTTTGTCTACTTGTTTGTACCCAAGGGCTATAGTGGTGTATGCGCTTCTCCCTACATCTTAGCAGTGAGTCTTAGAGGATTAAAAACCACTAATAAACCCTCCCATTTTTATTTTTTATGGGGAAACATGATGTGAAAGTGATACCCACACACTATTTCCATAGTCTTATAGGTATTATGACTATGGATTTCATCAATACACACAAATCCATACTCTAATTTCTGATAAAGTCTAAATAAGAGGGAGAGATGTCAGTAGTCCAATCAATTGGCCCTATATAGGTCTTTTGTGAAGGGAAAGAGTCAACTCTCTGATCCAAGCATTAAAAAACACCCTATATATAGTTGAGACCCATGTACCTAGTGTATATTAGAGATGCCCCTAAAAAGCCTTGTCAAACATAGAATAGGACCTTCAACCATAATAGGTGATTTTTTACCAGAGTTAGTATCAAATCCTAAGTGAACATTAAGTACAAACAAGGTTGAGAGGGTTTAGGATATTTTGTAATAGTTCATAAAATTACAACCTCACCAAAAAATCCATTAGATGACATAGTTTTCAAGTTACACTCCTAAATCAGTTTACTAGTGATAGGTTTTGTGGTTTGCTTGATTTGGTTAGTGTTGCGTTATACTAGTGCTATTTGTGAGAAAATTCAGCCTTTCACCGAAGCTTATACACACCTATCTAGGTCTATTTTACATATCAACATATTTTATATTTTTATCTCATCATCATATCATCTTGTAGATCCTCTTTTGCATATTTTCTTTGTACATTTATGTAAATCTTTTCAAGCTTATCTCATCTTGCATCTTATTCTATCTCTCATCACCCCTCTCAGTCTAATCTCATATATATAACACTATCCATACCCCCATCAATTAAATACCTTAATCCAATCTTGGCATCCCTCCATCACATCTTAACATGGTCTAACCTCATATTATTCACTTAGTTTTAACATTAATTATCCCTAGTTTCATCTTCAATACTAAATCCACCTTATCAATAACCAATCTAGGTCACATCTGAGTCATTTTTATCACCATATCCTCACATCACCTTGACTTAATAATCCTTAGAGTCTTATTCCAAATCATATTACCCATCACAAAACCCACCTCATCTTAGTTGACATTGTATCACTTGTCTTGACCTTGACTAGCTTAATCACCTTGTCCATCACTTTATCCCTTACAACCTAACCTAATCATAGTTGAAATAATCCTTACCTTATCATCCCCCTATATATATTAATCATCCCATAAAGTCTATATTCATAAGTTAGTCCTCATAGACATTGGAAATGTTTTTCTCTACATCAGGGTCATTATCATCTTGATTATGTTTAATTAAGTTTGAATCCAATCTTGTCATCATTTAATCTTCCTTAAGTCAATCATCTTATTCTTGACATATCCTTAATCCAATCAATACCTAGTTGAAATCATGTCTCTTGGGTCAGTCTAGCCCCTTATGAAACGTTAGAGCTTATTTTAGCTTGCCTATTTGAATTTAGTAAAAAATCATCAAAGTTTAGCTCACGTCCTAATTTGGTTTACTTAATTTTAGTGAATATAAAAAAAAACAAAATATATAGTCAAAAGTAAGACTTTATCTAAATTTTTTCCACACATTCCATCTTCATCTCTCAAGATTTCCGTTGAATCCCCAACACCTGTTGATTAGGCCCAACAAACCACATCATCTTTTTTTTCTCTCATCTTGATCCATGGCATCCAAAATAGATCTGGTCAATACCTTGATTGATAAATGCCTCATGCCTAATAAGGATATACTCCTTTTTTTCTTCCTTGAGATGAGCACTCCAAGTCCTATAGACTTTGACCCTACCAACAAAACATTACCTCTAGTCTACACCCATTCACATCAATCTACTCTTAGTCTCCATCCTAACCTATCACAATTAAGTTCTTTTTCTACCAATCATAGTCAATCATATACCCCTTCCTCTATCAGCAAATGGAATCATATCTTGGCCACCTTATCATCTACTAATTTTACCACCCAATCATGATAAAAACCATCTAATCTAAAGTCCAATGCTTCCACATCCAAGTCATCAAGTGAAGAGAGGCCCTATACTCATCTTTATATATCCTTAGAAGCCCTCTTTCATAAAATTTTTACCACATAAATGATGGTCTATCCCCCCATACAACATATTTATCCTACCAAGCCTAAGCCATCTTGGTATAAATCAAACCAATACTATATATATATCATCTAACCTGGGGGCATACCACTAATCAATGTCATAATTTTCAAAACTATGCCCAAAACCTCATCAACCGTGGTGACATCAAAATAGAGAATGAATCAGATGGGTCTACATCCAAGGGTGAACAAAAAGAAGAATTCCAAGATTCCATTCCTAATCATGATCAAGCCCTTCTTTTTCGAAGCCAAGGTCAAGATACTAAGTCTATCTTTCATGGTCCACCTATCTTTGACAAATACTCCATTAACAATTAGTCCATTTATCATAAACTTAGTCTTACCTTATCTAATGAGTCTTTATTTCATGAACCTATCCTTGGTGAATCCATTGTCCTCCATAATCTTCCTCTCACCCATCATATCAAATACCCCACATTTAGAGGTCACTTATAGATAATGAGTCCTCTACTAGCAACATTACATCATATACATTAGAGCTAGCATTAGATTTAACACAAGTCTTGTCTACATCAGGATCATGTTCAACACCAATATTTAAATCAGATATTTTATCAAAATCATCATCCTTGATTAATCTTATAGATGGTGAATATGCCTAAATTTTTTAGGATACCTCCAATCTAAATTTAAACTAATCACAAGGCATATATTTTGATCCTAATTAGGATGATGAATTCATAATAGAGTTTTTAAAAGCTTTATATATTGAATATCATCAAAGTGGATCTAACCATGTATTGGGTGCATGTCCTACAAAAAATCTTAGTGATCCTTTTGTTGATCTTGAGGATATTTTATTTGATGTATAAATTGGGTCTCCTAAAAACCCCTATGAGGACCATGCTACCCCATCACCACTCATTAACCTCATCATATGACATCCACCACCTTCATCCCTCAAAGACCCCTTTATTTGTATCAATGATCATTTAATCACTTCCCTCCATAAGGATGCATAAGAACATACATTTTTGGATCCTTCCTCAAGTAACATAATATGTACCAAAAAAACAAAAGTCCAAGACCATATTCAAAAATTCATATATGATGATCAAATCACCTTTGATCCAATAAGTCAAAATCAAGAAAATTCAAATCATCAGTATAATATAAAAGTGTCTTCCCCTAGTGAAACCCTCTTTGAGGTGCTAAGGGACTATCATAATAAAAATAATCATCTATCAAATCAAAGATCAATTTCCTTTGGTGAAGCCTAATGTTAGGCACTAGGGGATAGTCAAAATATAATCAATACAAAAGAGCAAAACAATGCCAGAATTAGTATCAATATGGCTGATAATCCTTTAAATAATCAAATCAAATATGAACTACAAAGTCAAAGTGTTTTAGATCTATTAAATTCATTTGTCATATGTCATCAATAAAATATAGAATGTCCATAATATCTAACAATGTGTGCGACTGCTAGTCCTAATCCTTAAGTATCCATCACACCTCCATATCATTATACTATTATCAATTCAAGTCCTATACCTCACCATGAAATTCAAACTCTAAATCCATCCATTCTACACCTCACTATACGAGAAATCATTATCTCTTATAGGGGTGATGAATACACCTAGTCTAAATGTCTAAAGGGGTCTCAATCAAGAGTCAATAAAGGTCACAAGGATATCATTGAATCCATCATAAAAAACATAATACTAGTATCTCATATCTTCAGAATGTATGTTGGATGAAAATCATGAAAATGTCTGCATCTTGCATTTCATTCATATCCAATAAATCAAGATGCTAAAAGTAAAAAAAGTAAAAAAAAATCATTCATCCAATAGTGAAAACCAATATTTTGGTGCCTTGGTCAAGTACCATAATGAAAACTAGTTTCCGACATCATGGTAAAATAATTTGTTATCCATAAATACCTCAACACTTGGGGGCAAAATCCATCCCTTGTCATTCCCATTTATGTCACCATTATCCTTCGTTCCCTTGCTCTTAACCATCATCTACCATCATATCTTGCATCCTCTTATTATTTCCATCCTTTCTTCCATGTTTGACCTTTGTAAGGTAATGAAAATTTCCTTGGTAAATTTTCTATAATCATCTTGACATATCCTCTACTTGACACTCGGTCAACTAGACATTTGGTTCCCTCACGATGTGGTTTTTGGCCATCCCTAATCCATTATATTTTGGTCATCATCCCCAAATCAACATCACCATAATTATTTTATCATCCCATCCATCCTTATCCTAGTTTTTAGGCTTGATATTCCATTTTATAGTAACCCCATTTGTATAGTGTACATACATATTTGTAAAAGACTTAAAAATTGAAATATTCTTAAAAAAACCCTAAAAAGTATAAAATACACAAAATCCCAAAACCTATAATTTGTCTTGTCTTATGTATTAAGTTTCCCAATGGTCTTATCTTATGTCCTAATTTTACCATCTCATTGTCATCTTACCTTATATTATGTCCTAAAGGTCTTGTCATTTTATCATCTTGCCTTGTCTACTAGTGTTACTATCATCCAAATCTTTATCCAAGTCCTTATCCTAATCTAAGTCACTAGTATACTATAAATCTATACCCTTTTCCAAATCTATAATATTAATCCAAATTCACATCATCATGACCAACTTATTCCAAATCATCACCTAATCAATCATACCATTAACTCTCATCTGGGAAATTAGACAAGACACAATGTCACTACATGTAGATACTTATGTATGTTACTTGTATGATCCATGTTTTTTGACTTGTTTTCATGTCTTTTATCATGTATAAATCTGCATATGTTTGTTTTATTATCTATATTTATTAGTTTTTAATTAGTCTTGGATGCAATTATGGAGCCAAAAAATCTATAATAATGCTTTTGTGTGCCCTATGCAAAGTTCATCATCCTCTTGGTAATACTTATATCATTGGGGATAATACCTAGATCTATATTTACATTAGATTTCATGGACTATGATGAGACCTATTATAACAATGATGTCTTGACAATAGACTATACTCATCATTTCTCCTATCCTCTCTCACCTATATAAACATATAATCATATTAATCATTTCATCAATTCAATCATCCCAATAAACTCATCTAATATCCAATCATTCATCTAATTCCTTTATCATCACTTCTATATCCTCTATTCAATCATCTATCATCTCTCTAGTCATCAACATCTCAACATCTAACATCTCATTTCTCCTAGTCCTCTATCTTCATGTATAACATCTAAATCGTATCCTCTATTTAAAAACTAAAATTTCTATTAGTTTTAATCATCCTAATAATATAATCCATCATCATCCTTTAATCTAGTCTAAACTACATTGGCTTGAGGTCTTTACTGACTATGTAGGCAGCACTCAGTCACATGATGTGCTTGAGGTCAGTTTGGCCATTCTCTCCTCTTTCCCCATATTTTGTCATGACATATATCTTTTCCTTCATTATCCTCAAGTATTACATCAGTTAAATCCTTGATCTATAATATCAATCATTAATCAATTGGTCTATTAATAATCACCATCCCCACAATCATTTCCCTAATCTCCCACACCTATCGATTAGGCTTGATAGATCAAAATGTCCATATTTTCTTCCATTAGTCATTCATTATCATTTATTGGTCAATTAATAATTTAAATTTTATAATTTCCTCCTTCAATTGGGTCATGAATAGGTTCATAACTTTATTATTATCTCTTACTCCCTTGCATATGTTTTTAATAGGGGCATTGTCATTGCTAATCACATTATGGATCATTGATTTGATGCAATGTATTATAATTATTCCCCTTCATATTTTGGTCACTCTATCATATTTTTTATTCTCTCTCATCTCCTTCATCATATCACTTGACTTTAGCTTTGAGCTATATCATCATTAATTTTTGGCCAATGCTCTCCCATGCATATGTCCTTACTTGGGATATGTCTACAACTCATGGTCTTTTCTATCAATCATCTTGGTTTGAATCTCTCCCTAGCATGCGTCCTTTCTTGGTATATATCAAAATCTTGTAGCCTTTTGTATTATCATCATCATGTTATCGTTGATTCCCCTTTGGGATGTGTCAATAAATTTGACATCATCATTTTTTCTCCCTATGCATAGGTCTTTGTTAGGGGCATCATCACTTTATAGCTAATTTTTCATGTCAATTTTATATTATTCCTCATAAATATCACACCTTTCATCCCATCCCCTTGTAAATTAATCTATCCTACCCCTCATTTCTTCTTTTAGAGTGGTCATTCATCTCCTTCCTTCCTGTATTCCCATTCGAGAGGGTATCATTGCATGTCCACTAACATCATTTAATAAAATTCATCCATGAGTGTATTTATTATTTGAAAGACCATTAATCCTTCCACTTCATCCACTTGCAATTCCCTTTCATAGAGGGGTAAAATTTTTGAATCTAAATTTGCTCGCTTCCTTCTATCTCTAATTTCATCCAGTAATATTTTATCTACCTTATTTTGACTAATTCATCTTATTAATCCCCTTCTACATATTTTGTTTAACATTACCTCATCATGATAACCTTATTCCTACCTCAAAAGTCAATTAATCCTTCTTATAATATGTAATTTATCATTTGATCTTATCCTAACCCCACTTATCCATTATATTAGAATTTAAAATTCCAATCCCACCTACCTTAGCCTATTCCTAGGCTCTCCTACATCTTGAGTACCTAATCACCCATATAATCACCTCATCTAACCACCTACTATTCTTTCTTAGCTCCTAATGAATTCTAATATTCTCCAATTCTATAATCATCCTCTATTCTCTCCATATTCTCTAAAAACCTCTAAATCTAGAGGCTTCCAAGGAATTTTTAATTCCTTTTAATTTTCCATCCTTCCTCTATTTAAATCAACCACTCCTCACTAAGAAAATCAATAACAAATCTCATATATATCCATATTCTAAATATTCCAATAAATCCATGAATCCATGATTTCCAAGTCTTTTGATCAAGCTAATATCATGTTGAAATTTTGAGTCTATTTGTAAGCAATCCATAATCCATAATCACTTAGTTTTTTTCTTTTTTTGATATTTATTTAGATCACTTATCTTTAAGATTGAAATGTTGGTTTTGAATTTTCATTTATATATGAATTTTTTATCTTATTGGCTTTATATTTTACTTGGAGATTGGTAATCCAGGATTTTTTTATATAATTGCATATCATAGATCAAATTTCTCAAATTTATCATCTCACACATATTTTTTTGTAACTTCTAATATGTTGCAAGCCACCATGAAAGAATGGATATGATTATCTACATATTGATAAATTTATCCAATTTGTTTTTTAAATATCTTCCTTGATCTTGAAGGTAACTCATTGTATTGGGCTAAAGCCAAAGGACCAAAATGGTTTTCCCATGGTATGAGTAAAAACCAATGCCATAACATGAATCAAAAAGTGACAAACACCATTTACTTCAATTCAAAATAGTCATAAACCTCCATTATATGAGAGGGTCCTCTAAATATTTTAAATTAAATTCATGAAGAGACTTTGATCCCCAACAGAGTTGCCAAAACTATTGGAAATAATTTATGTCACAATGTTTTCTTTAGTTATTTCATTGACTTGCCTAATGGTAACAAAATAAACTTACAACATTGGAGAAATCATAATGGAATAGGTTATTTTCCTCCACTTTTGAGAGGGGTATATACCTTTTATGATGGGGTTTTTTATGATTTTATGTATTTAAAATCATAAAGTAAAAATTAAACAAAATGGGGAAAATAATGACAAAAAGTGGAGGGCAATGGAAGAAAATTGAAGTATATGAGAAACCCACACTAGATTAAACATAGAAGACCATTTGAATAACTTAGAAAGGAATAAAAATGAGTGATAACTCTTTCTCTCTATATAAATAATAATAAAAAATAATTTCATGGAGGATGAATGTCACCCTGGAAGCACAAAGTCATTCTTATAGTTATATTGTATGCATATGACACAAATTCCATTTACAAAGATTCACAACACAAAGTTTGGATCATCTAAGTTTTACATACAATGAATAAATATTAAAGCATTAATATATTTGTTTAAGTTTTTTTTAAAAAGCACATTCCATAGCTAAACATTAAAACCCTTAAAGAAACATTCATCTCACTTGATTGTATTCTCATATTCATAAATCTATAGAAGTTATGTACACACAAAATTGTAGATAGCGCTATTCTAGGGCTAGGAGAAAAGAAGATCCAAATTTATTTATAATAACATTCATGTCCTTTAATAACATTTGCATCCCCAAAGTAGTTGAGAAACTAATTTTTGACTTAACTCTAGTTATGACTCAATCGCTCTAACTAGAGTTTGGCCACATTTCACTTTATAAAATCTAAATATTTTATAAGAGACGTTAAAAAATAAAATTACTAAATGATTTTATGACTTTCACACTATAATATTTAATTAATTTATTACACATTATGAATTTAAATATAATTGATTAACTCAAAAGAACTAATATGACTTAAACATGTAAAGCCACCTTATTGATCAATTTCGGCGCATACAATTTGGTTGCCTTGTCATGTTCAAGACAATGAAAGAGACCAAATAAGCCTAGTCAATTGCATATTATAGGCCAAAATATCCACTTAACCACTAGGATCACTCTTCTTTGATGATGTGACTCATCCCAACTTAACATAGTATATGTTCAAGACATCCTTTGAGATCTTTGGACAATCATATGTACTTGGTCATCAGTGATTGGTGCATTATCCAACTTGTAGATTATTTTTGATGATGTGATGAAAGAATTTAATAATCTTAATCTAGCCAACTAGCATCCATTTCACCTAATCCAATCATATAGAGATGAACATGTGTTATTTAGCCAGATTACACTTACTTATAGATCTTAGCTTTACATGTGATTTTGAAGAGTATATGTTTGTTATTTGTTTATTTATTATCCCATTATATTAAAAAAGGTGTATCATAGATCCATATTTCTGATCTAACCCAATTGATTCTTAGTTTACCTATTACAATTGTTTGGAAATGAACACATGTTGTTGGGCCAAATCACACAATTTTGAAAAAATTGTCTTCTCACTTGATTGTGCACCCACTTATGAGAGGATGTGACTTGAAATATATTATAGTCATAATTATTTATAAATAATTAATTATTTTTTATCATTCTTTAGTTTTTTAAAAGAGCTTACCAATGCTTCATACAATAGTCAAAAGGGACTCCAAATGTGGAGGATGCAACAAAAATAATGTACATCAAGTGGCAACCTAAAATGGTGTTTTGGATACTTTACAAATAGTTGAAAATAATGTATAAAATTTATATATACCCTTTATCCCTCATGTGATTGAAACCCTATCTAAAAATGGTACTTTGGATCTTAGAAGGTGTGAAAAATTAGAAATTATAGTTTTAGAGCTTGAAAACCTTCTTATTTATTTTTCCAAGAGCATGGGAATGGAGCCCAAGGGTTGTATATGTATTCAAAACCCATGTTTTATATTTTTTACAATTGAAACATGTATTTTCATAGTCTTTAATGGCTGGAAATGAAGTTTTAAAGATTAGAAAACATGGGAACTATATGAAGTAGTTTTAGAGCTTCAAAAAACTTATCATTTGTCCATCAAGGATGTTTAAAATGATGCTCAGGGGCAGTATATGCATTCAAAACTCTTTTATTTCCTCTCTTATGTCTAAAATATACATTTTTTAGCCTTTTAAAATATAACTCTGATTGTGTCAAGGTTGTATATGAGTGCCTTCATATGAATACTTAATTTTTAATTTTTTAAATTCAAACATGGAGAATGGCACCCCAGATGCATACTTCCCCCTTTAATTATTTTTATATTTTGATATTATCTCCACTTTATTTTACATAATTAAAGCCCTTTTTTATTTTAATGAATTTGAAAATTCAAGGTGGAGAATTTTATGAGATTCACATCATGAGATTGCACCTATGGATAATTTTATAGGATTCACAATGATGCAATGTCTATGAAAAACTCTACTTAAAAATCTTGTTATGACTTGGGTTTATTACACTTCTTACTTAGTATTCAAAATTCATAGTCTAATAAATTAATTTTTATCAATCAATCCAATCATGATCAATACATTCTATTTCGCTTCAACATGGAAGACTACAAGTTTGTACCAACTCATTTTCAATCCAAATTCAAGTATTCTAGCAAGTGTTCTTCTTTTTCTATTGATGGTACACACTATAGGGAGTTGGTAGGAATCCTTTTATAATTGACTCATACAGTTATGGCCTCTTCTCTCATTCATAACTATCTCTAATTAGAATTTTTTTTAGTGTCACATTCTCAAATTACTTATATTTTATATGGTATCTTCATGGTACTACTAATTATGGGATTGAGTAAAAATTGTTAGAGTAGGGGTTTTATTTTTTTCCCATATTTATTTATTATGATATATTTTCCCTCATTTAGAGTTTTCCTAGTTTTATGCATAAGTTTTCTTAGGTGTATAGGTTGACTAGATGACTAGAAAGTAACTCCCTTGATCAAATATTTTGGGTATGGGAGTTACTCCTCTATTCTCAGATTTGTTGACCTCATTTTGTGAAGGAGTTACTATTCTATTCTAGGGGTATGTTGACCACATTTTTTGGAGTTACTTAGCACTTTATTATTTTTACTTCTCACTTTTTCGAGATTTGTTAATGAAAGTTTGGTTTTATCTCTAATCTCTTTTACATTATTCTTGTATTGGTTTCATTTGCTTTCAGATGCATTATGTCGTGCATTCGCTTGGGTTATGTGATCACTCAACTGGTGAATTTTATCTATCTAAAGACCTTGGATTATACTTTGATATGGTATCAGATCCACCCCTATAATTGTGTGTTTAGTTATTAATTGTTACCTTATTATTTGAAATCGTGAGTAAATCTTGTTCGATAACCTATTTCTCAGAGTGTTATCATTCAGTTATTTTTTGAGTTATGCTTGTGTAAATAGCTAGTTTTGGATGAATTGAGGAAAATACATTTATATTTTTTGTTTGAGCTATAGATGTTATCCATTGATTTTGGATGCATTGCACATTTTTTAATAACTCAGCATATTCATACCAAACAAGGCCATTTTGGCACTACAAAGAGAACTTGGTTTCTTTGCCATCACGTCCTTCTCCACCTGTTGGGTCTACCTACTTATTTTTATCATTCTTGGACACCATATTACATGAATAATATCTAAATCCATTTTTTAATATGATAGCTTACACAACTGGTTCAATGTTTTGTCATCTATACTTGGAGCTACCCACCAACAAGATGTTCACCCTACAAACAAAGCTTAGACCACTCATACATCCTCCATTTCACCATTAGAGCAATCTCAACCCAAAAATATAGCCTCCACATCATCATTAGATTAAACACAAACAAATATTCACCTCCACATCATCACTAAAGCCCTGAAGTAGTTTTCTAACCCTCTAGTTTCTTCACTAGATCTAGTTTAGGCTGACGCCTTCCTCAAAATATCACCCACCTATTGTCTCCATCTGAAACTAATATAGTAGGTCTATATTGTAAAATAACTAATCTAAAAATAAGCAGTTTCCTTGAAATTTCATGGTTTGCTATTTTTATGGGAAAATCCTTGTTGAATTAAAACCTTTTACTTAAAAAAAAGTGTGTAATGATGATTCCAAATCAAATCCTTTGATACAAAATCATATCACTTTACATTTGTGAAAGATTTTTTAAAAAGGGGAGTCTTTATTTTTTTAAAGTAGAAAAATATTGTGGGGTCATTTTTAAATAAAAAAGGGGAGTGGGGTGATAGGTATATTGCATTTTATATAAAGTCAATATTGTAAAAATGATTTGAAACATTAATAGTGGGTTGTTTTTAAGCAATTATTTTTTAATTTTTTTAGTTAAAAATTAATAGATTATGGGATTTATTTAAAGACGTGGAGATATTATCATTTTTAAAACTCTTCATATCCTCGCTAGCTGAAGACCAAGGGTGATGTTCAATTTGGTAGGTGGCCAAACCCCCTCCAATTCAAAACATTCATTTTTTCTCTTTCTTGATCACTTTGTACTTAGTTTTCCTTGGATGAATTATCTATTAAGATTGACGTCCCCTTGCTTTATAGATTTTTTCTTTTCTAACACTTTCACTAATTGATTTAGATGTATTCTTGACTATGACTAATGTCTTTTAATCATGCATAGTTTGAAACATTTGATGGAGGTTCACCATTTCATAGTTAAGAGGGTGTATTTTATTTGTGTCACTCTTTCAATTCTACTTGCACTTTCATTTATGCAACAAAAACTATACAAAATACACTTTATTTATACATAATGGATACAAGTTCAATTAAACCTATAACACCAATTAATTATCATGAATGAAAAATTAAAATAAAAACTATTCTAAAGAGCAAAGGTTTGCATTACACTACAATGGGCTTAAAAACTCAACCAACTGTAGATACAAAAAAAGTGATAAAGTCATAGTGATGAGCCTATGGGTTGCCATGTATTTTTATGTATCTTGATCTCCTCTTTTATATAGAACCTTCCAAATCACCCAATGAAATGTGAACCATTTTGGAAAATCTCTTTGGGAAGTAATATGTGATGAGAGGTCATGAACTAGAAAATCAACTTATTAGCCTAAGTCATAGCAACCTTGACACCCTTAAAGATTTATTCACCAAGTTCAAGTATTTGAGATTATAGTTGAAACAATGTGGAATAAACAAGAAATATGACAAACTTATTATTTATATACTCTCTAGGTTAGGTCATGATTACTCAATCTATGTCTCTAATTTCTATACCACTAAAAGTTCTTTAGGCACTACATGGAAAATCCCCTTTGTAGATTCTTTCATTTATGGCTTGACTAGGGAGCAAGACATTTTGATATATATGAGAAAATTTAAGTCCTCAAACCTTAATCCCTAATTACTGAGAATAGGAAACATAAAGCTTTTAACAAAGATAAGAAGAAAAAGAATAACGATCAAGAGAATAAAAAATAATCAACCTCTACCAAAATAACCACTAAAACCTCCTCTTCTAATGACAAACATAAGAAAGAGAAGGTTAAGTATGTATATTGAAATAAAAATGGGAATGATGAACACAAGTGCATGAAGAAACAAATTGTTCACCTAATTCATCTTTTAAAAAATAACAACGTAGGTGTTCTTGAGTTTATCAAGTAGAATTCATCAACTTAAGATTCTTCTAAGGAAAAAAATCAAAGGTAAAAAAAAAGAAAAGGGCATGGATCTTACAACAATTACAAATCTAACATCTTCATGGGTTATTGACTAGGGTGATTCTCACCAAATGGGTTCTTTGCAACTTGAGTTTTCTTCCTTAGATTCTTATAGCATGTCTTCTATCACTTTGGGTGATGACACTTTAGTAGAAGTTATAGGTCGGGGGTCTATTGAATTGAATGGAGGAAAATTAAATAATATTCTAAGTATTCCATCACTTTCAACTAATCTCCTATTAGTGTAACAAATCACTCACATTAATATGGGCATGAAGGTTGAGTTTTCACTAGATTCAATCATAATTAGAGAGTTGCATAATGATTTTACAATGGTAGTGGGTAGGGAAGATCACCAAGCTAGGTTATATATTTTCTCACATTTTTCACCCAATTATTCTTTGACTACATTATTGACTCATGCAGATGGAGTTAGTAAATTTTGGCATGAGCAGTTTCACCACCTCAATTACTGCTACCTAG
Organism: Torreya grandis; assembly: GCA_037957365.1. Classification (NCBI taxonomy): domain Eukaryota; kingdom Viridiplantae; phylum Streptophyta; class Pinopsida; order Cupressales; family Taxaceae; genus Torreya; species Torreya grandis. Next base: position 3,355,462 of record JARHVA010001080.1, read on the forward strand.
AACAAATTAAAAAAATGACATATTCACAAGCTTAACTCGATTCCATTTCTCTAAGGTTATTTGTGAGGGTTTCACATTTGGGAAACATTTTAAAGATAAATTTGATAAAGGAAAATCTTGGAAGGATTCACAAGCATTGGATTTAGTACATATTGATGTATCTAGGCATTTTCCTAGTCTATAATTCAAAAGGGCTAAGTATGTCCTTAACTTCATTGATGATTTCTCGAGATACACATGGGTTCACTTCCTTAGGCATAAATATGAAGTTTTTGATAAGTTTTGATAATTGAAATTTATTTTAGAAAAATAATCAGATAAATGCATCAAGGTTATTCAAATTGATAATGGGGGTGAGTATGTCAACAACATATTTGAGTAGTTTTCCATAGGAGAGGGGATTGATTTACGATGGATATTTCCTTAAAGTACTCAATAGAATGGAGTTGTAGAATGAAATAACATGTCCTTAAAAGAGATGACTAATTATATGGTTCACTCTAAGTCATTGACATCTTAGTATTGGGTTAAATCCACTAATTGTGTTTATTACATTCATAATAAGTTTCCTCACAAAAATTTAAAATGTATAACTCCATTTGAAGCTTGACACAATAGGAAACACATAGTTGAGCACTTTAGGGTTTTCATATCTCCATCTATGGCATGTATACTGAATAAGAAATGTAAGTATATAGAACCTAAAAAGTAAGCCTTGTATTTTTTAAAGTTATCCAGATGATGTTAAGGGGTACCATCTTCTTCATCTGACCACACATGAGATATTCATTGAGAAAAGTGTTCACTTTAAAGAGAGTCCCACAGACTCAACATCTAACACTTCTCCCAATTCATTAGACTCATTTGGATTTGTATTAGATGATTCAGATCAATCTGAGTGCATTCCATAAGTTAAAGACACTTATTCTAGTTTTGATAGTGAGATTAGTGATGGAGACTCATCTCCATCCACATCTGGCTACACTTTAGAGGATGGTGTTTCTTTACTTGACTCATCCACTTTTGGTCCACTTTGGGTTAGACAGACATTGTAGAGTGCAAGAACATGGGTTGGGGATCCTTCAAATGATAGGTGGACACATTTATATTTTTAGAGTGGTACACATGCGTTTTATGCCTCTACCATAGATCTACAGACTTTTTAGGAGGAATTAGGGATTCTTGAGTGGGATTATACCACACATGAGTAGTATAACTCCTTAACTAGGAATCACACTTTGGATTGACACTTCTTCCTAAGGAAATAAAGATAATTTGATGAGATGCATATATCAAACTAAGTATTCAATAGATGGGTCTATTGATAAGTTCAAAGTGTAGTTGGTCCCAAGGGATTCTCGCAAGTGCATGGCATAGACTACACATATAAATTTGCACTAGTAACCAAAATGAACTCTTTCATACTCACACTTGTTCTTTTTGCATCCAATAATTGGGTTATTCATTAGATGGATGTGAAGAGTGTCATTCTTCACAGTGATATTAAGAAGGAGATTTATAAGGAGCAGCCTTCATGATTTTTTAAGGATTTTTCCTTTGTATGCAGACTCTGAAAATCCATATATGGCCTCAAATAGGCCCCTCTAGCCTAGTATGCTAAAATGGATTCCTTTCTTCTTTAAACATGATTCACTAGGTGTCATTTAGATCTAAACATGTATCTATTGTGATAAGATGGTTCACTCTTGATTATGATTTTTTATTTTGATGATATTTTGATCATTAATAGCTCTTATTCATATATTTCAATGATAAAAGGGGCTATTTAGGATACATTTTCCATGAAAAACTTGGTTTTTTTACACTACTTCCTTGGGATTCATATTTCTTAATCTGACTCAAGGATTACTCTTGCACAACCTAAGTATGCTCTTGATCTACTTGCTTAATTTCACATGGCTAATTATAAGCCAACTTTGACTCCCTTTATATTTAGATTCAAGGTTGAGGTAGATTTTACTTCACCTTTGGTCAATGCTACCTTATATCGATAACTTCTGGGCAACCTTATCTACTTGAAATATACCAAAATTGAAATATCATATGCAGTGGGCGTAGTCTTCAAATTCATACAGGAACCCCATGAGATGTATTCTAAATAGCTAAGAGGATCTTACACTACATTTGAGGCACACATAGATTCAATATTCATTATATATCTGGTAGTGACATTGACTTGATTGGCTATACTAACTGAGACTGGGATGGTGATATTTAGAATCACAAGTCCACTTCATGCTATAGTTTCTCCATTGGTTCAAGTCCAATTAGTTGGTCAAGCAAGAAGCATAATTCTATTACTTTATTATATACTAAGGTAGAGTACATGGGGCTATCAATACTACCACTTGTTAGAAAATTTAATTATAAGTGGGCTTAATTGACCTTTATCTTTGGTATTAATTAAATAAACAATACTCTATTATTTATTTCCATGAGGTGGAAACCTCATGATAATAAATAATAGAGTTATAATTATTTAATTATTATTAAATTTTAATTAAATTATTTTATCAAGATGGATGGGCCTATTACTTTTACGAAGGTCACCTCCTTTGGTATTTCACTATAAATAGGGTTTTACCTTTATTGTGAAATCATTCTAATATGAAATAATTTTATCATATTCAACTTCAAAATTTATGAAGTCTATTTGATAGAAGAAGTGAGAAGAGAAAGAATATGTTGTATTAGGTCTTAGTTTCTTAATAATTTGAATAATCATCATTGGTGGGTTTTTTTTACCTTTTTGAGGTTTTCCTAGTAAATACATGCATACTATGTTCATTATTATCTATGTTTGCTTTGCTTATTCATGTCACTCTAGATTCTACTTGTGTTTATTATTTCATATATCTATATATGAATTTTATCATGTTATTATAGACAATGGAGATTATTTGATCGACATGCATATTATATTTAGTTAAATATCAATAATTGATATTTTTATTTATTTAAATGTGTTATTATTCAAAGCTTTGTATGTCCCTCTGTGGTGGAAAGTAGATTTAAGTTCTCAAAAGCTGCATATAGTAGCTATTTGATTTCAAATTTCTATTGGATCTTCATCCTAGACCATATTGAAGCAATAATAAATTTGTTTCAAGCATTGAAATCATTCAAAAATGTATTTCAAGCATTGAAGTCCTCCAGTGGTGTAATGGTATGACCTGGGCAATCAATTTCTCTCAGATCTTGAGAAGCTCTCATCACATTTATTGTCAATCTAAGCAAAAACAAATCCTAATAATCTTTCATTTATCTCTTAAAATTTTCCCTAATTATCTCCAACAAACTCGTATGGACATATATAACCTGAGAAATTCAAAATATCATATAAAATTTTAATGTCCTCAAATGGGACAATTAAACTGAGTTAGGGTTTTCTAACAAGCCCTTGAATAAATTTATCAATTAACTAAAATCTGACCCACAAATCTAGCAAACCCTAGCTAAAAAATTTATAGAATTTCTAAGTAAATACATGCTAAAATAGATGAAAATAAACTAAAATCAAGGTCCCTTTTTTCACCAAGATGGTTTGGCAAGTAGATGAAAACACCCCTACAAGTATATTGATTTTTATGTGAAAGAAAAACTTCATTTTCACCTCATGAAAAACCCTTAAAACCTCAAAAAATGGGTCTCCACACTTAGGAAAAATTAGGGAAATAAATCTGATATTTATTTCTTGGAATTTGCCCTTATAACCACCTTTTGAACCTCTCCAAGCAAGTTGCCCAAGTATCAAAATAATATATGAAATTTATAAATATTCCTAGGGCATGGAAATATCCCTCCAACCTACAAATTGATCCATAATAACTTTTCAAGTGCTGGAATAAATTATAAAATTTACTTTTGAACCTATAAGAAGGTTCCAAAGATAATTTCCCCTCTTGAGAGGGGTTTCCACCCTCCTAAAGTAATTCCCCACCCTCAAGATGGCCTCCAAACTCATGAATATCCTCAAATCTAGTTCACCACCTCTTTGACGCTCAAATAATGAAATTTTATATCCTTGATGAAGGTGGTTTCTAAAAACATCTTTGTAGATCCACTTGCATACAACTATGCAAAATTGAAGCACAACTACAACCCTTGAGTAGAGGTACCCTAAGAGTAGGTATAGAGGTTTTCATCCATAAACCCTTAACAGACTTGAAGGTTTTCATCTTCAATATGTGATGAACAAGCTTGACATACTTGTACAATAATTTCAATATCCAAAATACATAACTTTTCCAAATGATATTTTCCTTTTCTTTTATATCTCTCCTCCAAATGTGTTGCTCAAAATAGAGAGGGAGAGCTTACCCTTTTCTTTAAAAAAATATATAAAAAATATTCCATAAAAATTCAATTTTAGAACTTAAGTGACCATGACCCTTAAAAAGTCCCAACTTAAGTGAAAATTAGATAAAAAGCATTTTTTGCATAACTCAACTGAAAATTAGAATACTTATTTACTTTTCACCTTTTTGCTCTTTGAAAAACCCTCTCATAGTTCCTTTCACTTTCTTTCCCTTAGTCTTGTGGGAACAAAACCAAGTTAAGGGTCTATAAGCAAGTTATGTTAAAAAGGGGGACATTACAGTCTTCTCCACCCAAAATTGCTTGTCCTCAAGCAATTGCAAATGCCATGGGGTTGTCCCCATATTATTCATGATAAACTTACTAACTAAAATGGCTTCCCACAATGAAGATCTAATTTAAACTCCCCACTTGATAAATTTGTATCTTAGATGTTGCCCCTATGGGCTCAAGGTGTCATGACCATCCTTCAATAACTCCTCTTAACCCAATAGAGATAATACATTCTATATGGGTTTGCCTTTGATGCAACCTCTCTTAGAGATCAATGTGTCCTCAAAAGATGTTTCTAAAATTTGGAAATAAGTAGCAATAATATCATCATGAAACTTAACTTGAGTGACCATAACATATAGTTATAACCTCTCTTGAGTGTGTCCCAATACATGTGGTATGTTATCCCTCTTTGAATTCATTTTATCATTTCTCTTATGTATATAAATAACTTTAGATTAGTTAAATAGAAGCCTCAACCAACCCCTAATATAGGATTGTGATCCCTATGCTCTATCAAGACAAAATCATGCTTCAACATAAACAATTTTAGAATACACCATTGACTAGATTTTACCAAAAAATTAAATTTTTTACCTTCTACATATTGGTGTACCTGCCCTTTAAATTCAAATTTTTCTATGTGGTAAATTTTAGAATGTACCCTGGTATGTGTCTTCTTCATTATGGGTTGTATCATGCCCTCAAAGTGCCATTTTTTTTAATTTTATGTGGCTGGACTTATTTTGTTGACTCAAAAAAATTTAAAACAACAAATTTATATTTCAAACATCTTTTTCCAACTCTTTCCGTTAGCTGCCATATGTAAAATAAATTGATTTTGATGCCTAAAAGAATTCATAGGTAAGCCTAGATGTGTTTAGCATTCTCTTGTAAGAAAAATTACCTAGTTTTCTTGCCATTTGAACCTTAATAACAACTAATTGTAGTTTTAACCCATTCAAAATCAAAGAGAGTTCTCATTTTACTTAAAACACCTCCATTTCCACTCTTGAAAGAAGGAATAGGGTGTTTCCCAAAGCAATTTTTGGGTTTCCCTTGGCAATCAATTCTCATCTCATTCCTCACAATACAAATATGAAAAAAATCAAAATTTGTTACACTTACCAATTGTCTTGTAGAGGGTTCCAATTTGGAATGAAGGGGATGTATTTGATGTCTAGTGGTAGCCTTCTTTTCAATATCCCCATGTCCATGAAATATCCTCACAACATACTATTTTTAGAATAAGGGGCCTCTCTATCACTCAAACCATGAAAAATAACCTCTATACTTGTTACTTTGAAATTTAAATCCATGGTTTGATAGTTTTGAGTGTACTTACCAAGTGAGTGCAACCACTGAATACCAAGGACCATATTGGTCTCCCCGATGCCAACCACACACAAATCATCCTCTATAACCTGCCCTTGTTTTTTAATTACCATATCTATTATATTGCTTTCATCCTTGGTAAGTGATCTCACTAATGAAACCTCACATGAAGCAAACATGTTAAAAAAACATTATTGTTTAAAAACTCTTTTACAATTATATCATCATGATTTATCTTAACTTGGTGGTAGTGTTCCCTTTCTCTCTCTTAATCTCTCCTTCTTGTGGTGGTAAAACCACTACTATATGTTTGGACCATCTCCATAGTGTTGGAAAGTGATAATTTCACCTTCTTAGTGCCCATGCTTACCAAGGTGACTAATAAATTCAAAGAATACAAACTAAAAATAAATAAAAAAAAATAACGGTTACCTTGATCCATGTTTCAAAATTTCCCTTGTCTACTTCCTTCCTCGTGTTGGCCCTGTACATGATGGCTACATTATGTTGATGGGTCTCACCTAGATCCCATAGCCATGAGGGGTATTTTCATTTCCTTTCCTTGAAATTAATTGGAATACTTATGCTTCTCCTTGATTGTCACTTACCACCACCTCAATGATATCACAATCTTTGTAACCAAGGTAATGAGAGAACCAATCATGAAGAGAAAACACTGAATGCTTACCAAGTTGACAACTAAATTATTTTCCCATCAATAAATCTGATTATACTTATTTTATATGCAAGGTGAATCCTTCTTCTTTCCTCCTTGGCATTACTCCTTCAATAGGCCTCTTTGCTATATCCCTTTTTATTGCAACATGTGCTTCCATATCAAGACCTAACAACAAGTATTTCCTCCAAGTTTCTTCTTACAATCTAAAATTAGACAAGTAAAATGATGCATGAAAAAGGATAATACAAAAAATTCCTTTCTTAGCATAACTTTATATTATGATGTCCTTGTTCAAGATTCCCTTTTGACTTTTTGTAAGTTCATGAAGTTGTTAAACAACTTCTCTTTGATTCAAACTTAGAAGTTTTGATTTTTATGTAACTTTCCTATTAATGTCAATATTTTTCAACCCAATTGGTTGCTCCTTCATTTTTTTGAACTCTTTACTTGGTTACCCTTTATTAAAATCTTGTTCTATCCCTTTTGAGGTCACCAAAATGTGTATCCCATTGCAACCATGGAGAATAATTTCCTTTTTAGTTGCCATAAATTTTAGTTTTGATTCTTGTAATTATGAGTGTACTCACCAATGGATTGAAACCATTGATCTCCAAGCACAATATCTATCTCCCCATGGTCTATGACAATGAACTATCTTTCAAAGTTATAATTTCCCATGGCTAGTTCTAATTCTAATGTGTAAAAAATGATTGATATGGAGGAGCCATCCCCCATGGTTACATTAAGTACAAAAATTTCCTAGGTGGGTATATTATGTCTAGCAACCATTTTAACATCTATAAAATTGTGAGTGGATCCATTATCCATAAACACAATTTCCATTTTGTGTTCCTTTCATATGTAAAGCATGGAATCTAGTAGCACTAGATAGGGTAGCAATCATCTCCTTCTTTGTCACTTGTTAGATGTCCTCTATTTTTTATGTAATTTCTCTTCAATTTCAATTTAGTTCATCTTCATATGTTCATTTCTTTTCTCACAATTTTTTGATTGGTTTTCCTTTGGTGGTTGCCCTTCTATTCATATTTCACATGCCCTTAAACTATTTGAATTTTATGATTTCAATCTCAACTAATTGTCCATAACCATGGGCCCATAATTGACTTAATTTTAGTGCCCAAAACTCAAATGTTCTTCACTTGGTGGCTTCCCTTTGAATTTAGCCTTACATGCCTTCAATTTCCTTGAATTTTTTGATTTAATTTCCAGCTGTTCACCCATCACAAGGGGCCTATAATTAACTAAGTTTTGGTAATTAACAAGATTGTGGAGTGGCTACCCATTATATAATTATAAATTGGGCTTAGTTAATTATTTTAAGGGATTTGTTTCGCCCACTTGGAAACCCTTGCTAGGTGCCCTTAGTGATTTTGGTTTTGATGGCTCTACCTTTTTATCAAATGCATCAACAATTCTTTCCAAGAATTATTCATGTGTCCCAATAGTGTTTTGACCTTGTGTTATTTGAATTAAAACCACTGATGTGGGTAGGGGGTGAATTAGTTTTAAAAATTTTCATTCAATTCCATTCATCATTCTTTAATCATTCAAACTAGTATAGAGATATAACAATGCATAAAAGAGAAATCACATAAGCAAGAAGTAAGACATAAACACATGAACACTAGATCTATGTGTAAAATCATCATGGGGGATAAAAAAAAATATCACACCACTTTTAATAATATATTAAAATAAATTAAATAATATTTAGTGAGGCACCAACCCCACAAGGAGAACCAACCCCTCACTAGTCAAGCACCAACTAACTAGTCCTCTTACAAGCTCTAACTTGCAAGGAGGATCCAACCCCTTATGTGAATTGTAACCAAAATATAAAATTCAATTACAATTATAAAATCTTCAACTTTCAATTTAGTTCCAACTCCCTTCTTTACCAAGCATCAACCTAGCCAAGACAAACTTGATCACCTTAGGACACCTTGTTACTCACTCAATTGATGGTGACCTCTTATTCAAATATCTCTCTCTTCTCTATCCTATAAATAAATCATTATAATACACTTTTATCACTCCTATGATGAATCTAATGATGTTATCTCACCTCATTTATCTCACTTCAACCTTCTACCCCTCTAAAATAGCCTTATAGGCTCACTTGCTCAACATGCCTCTTCTAGGTTCATTAGGTCAACTTGACCTTGTCATCCACTTAAATAAAATTTATTAGATAATAATGAGTTATAATTTAATAATTATTAAGGTATAAATTACCTACCTATTCTTTTCCATTTATCTCTTTTATAATCTTATGTTCTCATTCTCTTACATGCTCAAATATGTCAATTAGGCCTTGCTTATACACTCAACACTTGTTATACCCATCTTGGTTAGCCAAGAACCTTACCCCACTTGGTTAAAAATTGAAATATGTCCTCATACATGTTTCAAATGATAAAAAATTACTCCATATTTCATTCATACCCCTTAAGGGCCAAAGCCTCCATTAGGCCTAAAGAAGACCTAATACAATTAGGTATTTTTTAAGCACACGTTACACATATAACTTATTTTAACACCTTTATCCTTAAAAAATAATTTAAAAACTTAAAAAAACCTTAAATATACCCTTTATATCATTCACATATGTCCACACCACCTATATTTCCAATTTACCACTTGAACTGTGCCAATAGGCTTACTTGCCATTAACCCTTCATACCCAAGAAAACTATGTCACATAAAACTAAAGTATAAAATCAATTTTAACAAATAACCACATAAAAAAATAATATTAAAAGAGTCTCCATGAACTCATTATTACCAAAATTTCCATTTTATACCTTCACTCAAGCTCTAAGCACACAAAAATACTTCTACAACAGGCTCACTTTGATCTACTAGAAACTGCCAAAATATAGTCAAGAACTTTTGGATTTTTACACTTGAATAGTGAAAAACCAAGACTCTAAAATAATTATAATTAACCTTTTAAATATATTAAACATCATAAAATTCATTTTATTACTAAACACTATCCAAATCACTTTAAACTTACCTCTGTAATATGATTACTCAAAACTGCCAACATGCATGTTAACATAGTCATGTATAAATTCATGTTTAGCACTTGAAATGATACTTAAAATAATTATAATGAATATTAATAGTATATATTATACCTATATATCATCCTCAAATAATTATATATAAAACTATATTGATAATAATTGGTCTTACAGACTAATATCTCAAGCCACTCTCTCAAAGTCTTTACACAGTTTGATAAGCCATTTTGGCTTCCACATATTAACACCTTAGAGTAAATAAAAACATTCCATAAATATTTTATATTTAATTTAGGTCATAAAACACAACATAATATTAATCTGATGCTTTATATATGTGCATATATCCTCCAATCTTACCATTCTCACTTACATACATAAAGCTATCATTGTGCCTTAAGATTCAATCACAGTGAACATGACTTCCAACATCTATAGGATCACTTTCAAGAAATTATAAAGCATTAAGGTGATTATTAAAAATACTTATATCATATTAAGACACAAAGGTACATAATTCAAATATCAACTATAGAATATATATAACTTTCTTTTAAACATACACCTTCACTGTCCATCTCCACTCAAACAAGTCATCTTGAGAGTAAATTATTGATTGTGTATGAACATCATCAACACTTATAAACCAAGGAAACATGAGTTATAGGTCATTAAAAATTACATAAATCAACTGGATTCATACCTACTCATTTTAAACCAATCCCTAATCTATTTCTCACTTTGACTAGTTTTTCTCATTATTTTCACTCTTTGCCAATTTAGTGATAGGTCAAATTGGGTGAGAAAAATAGTTGAAATATATGATATATCTTGTATAAATAACACCATGTACATTAATAACAAATCTTGACCTTCAACCTCCATCCACTTACATGCATTGACCTAGTCAACTCTACCTGTAACATCAAATGCTTCAGAAACAAGCATATTTCTATAGCTTCTAATCACTGCCCTGAAAAACCACTTCCACCTAGAGATTCCTAAAGGAGTCCTATACCACCTCCAATCATAAAACATGATCAAACAAAACATTCTAGGTAATTTCCAATAAGATCTCTCTAATTGGGTCATTATAAGGGTTTTAAGAGGGTTTTAGACTAGTTTACCTTCTTATCATTTGTTCATATAGTATTGCCACTTAAATGAAAAAATAATTATTGTAAAACATTATTATAACCCTTTTAAATCTCTCTCAAAGATATCAGATTTTGATGCAATGATCACACATGCCAATGAACATCAAAAGTTCTTCTCAGGTTTGGAAACCTTCAATCTGCATATAGAGGAGACCTTAAAACCAAATTTCATGTTTCATCCTTTATTTTAGGACCTAAAGCTTGTTAAAAACCATTGAAACAAATTTTAAAACCTAAATCCATGCTTATATGTGCTCTATCACCTTGAAAACTGACTTTGACTCCTCATTAGACCTCACTAGGTCTCTTTGCACACTAGGCCTAGGACTGCCAGTTAGATTTTGACATTTGAACATACTTGGGAACCTATTTTACTAATATCAACAAGTAATAAATATATTAAATGACATAATATCAAGATCACATGGTATTAACCTTCTGTACACTAGTCTCATATTATTCATCTTAACAAGTTACCAAGCCTCAATCTTCATTCTAGGTCTCTCATGCAAGGACTAAGCCTCAAACGTGACATTCCTTCCACTATAGATGCAATTTAAACCTTATTAAAATGTTAAAACACCTACTCAAATATTATTTATATTATTTGGATCCTTCATATGTCATGTTAACATCTTAGGACCCCTAGTTAGATTAGATAGATTCTAAGACTAGCTTATTTACATATTAGACTTGTAGGTCATACCTATGTAGTCATACTATGAAACATACCTGGGTGTTTAAATGAATTAAATTCATTTTCAAATTTCCTTAGACATACTCTTATTCCTTTGTGTATTTATCTCCTAGAGCCATCATGCTCCTTCTTGCACCAAACTAGATAGCCCATGCTCAAACCTTCTCATCACTTCATGACATCATCCTTCATCATGGACTTATAATAACTCATTTCATCATTCATTAATATGAATCACAAGAAATTCAAATGGATCACCATACCTCATTATTATTTTGACATCAATGACACACTCAACCATATGACATCAATGACAACTTGTAACAATTTCCCCCTTTGTCATTGATGGCAAACCACAAATGAACTTATGAAAATAACTTCTCCATCAATATAATCTCTCTCCCCCTTTGAAATTAATGGAAAAGGGTATTATACATCTACCACCTTGTATTTTCACTCTAAATAAAGAAAATTTATTAAATTCTTACCTTATAGTGATTAAATTGTTGTCTCTCAACTTCATCTATTTATTATCAGCTTGACCTATGACTGTCATAATTCCACAAACCTTCCTTAGACCTAAATTTTATGACTACCTACTTAGATATCTCTTTAATCCATACATGATCTTCCCTTGACTTCATTCTCATTATAAGCCCTAGAATTTGACAGGCATACCTATATCTCAAAACTCTTTTTTGATTACTCATAGATCTTCAACATTTTCCCTTGTCTGACTTTGAACACATGTCCACACCAAATTTTACTTGAATCAAAATTATTTTAAATAAGGTTAGAATCTCCTCCTTTGTCCTCATATTATGTTCATAATATTGATCTCCTTTTTATCAATAAAAATAGAAAGTTACCTCACCTTAGGCTCACATCTAATGTAGTAGACAACTTTTTAATCATATATCTTCAAAGCCCCCCTAAGATCATGATCTCATTTCAAGTTTTCCCAACACATCATTGACCTCCATACCTAAGAACATCAATCTTATTGAAACCATCTTCAATTTGATATTATAGAGACCTACATACACTAGGCTTATCTACAAATAATAGCATTGTTCTAAACAATAATCTTAGACATCTAAACACATGTCATAACAAAAGATTCTTCATGTAATAGTTTATTATCTTTATGTTTCAATAGACATCATGGCTTATACCATCTTAAAATAACTTTCACCTAGAAAATAGTCAATTAGGTCTTATGAGACCTCAATTTTTGTGCCATACCTTTGTCAAGATCCTCATACAATTCACTATCTTTTCATTGTCTCATTGTCCCATGAAGTCTTAAAAAATTTATTCATGCAAGTCAAGTTATATGATTTAAATACATTTAGTAACACCCAACCTTACCATGTCCACTATTGATCATGTTTATAGGATATAGTCATCTTATTAGGTCTTTTAGCAACATGTGAACTCATGATTCAAAAGAAATCCTCTGTTGGATCTTAATACCTCAAAGCATACATGCTTAACTACCATATAAATATAATCAAGGATATATACATTCATACCTTTATACATCATGAAGATTAAAATATACCTCATATCACCAATAGGTCTTATTAACATACTTCAGGCTTCTAACAAACCCTTACTTATCTATGATAGTTTCATAGACTCAACTCACCTCCTTTTGCTTGATGACCAAGATCACTTCATTTTCAGACCTCTTTGTGATGATATAGATCAATTAATAACATCTTATTTGATGAGCCCATAAAATGGATCATTATATTCATAAAATAATATCCTTTTACTTGCATAGTAAATGGATCTAAATATAATTTCTGAACTTATGGTTTATTTATAATAAAATAGTAAGTATATATCATGAATATGTCTTTAGAATTCATTTTTATCTATTTGTTAGCTATTACTCATTATTATTGGAAAAAAGATGTCAATGAGTACATACATAGTCCATACTAAGCTAAGAATGATCTAAAGTATGAAGAGTAACCATTCAAGAATAATGTTGGAGTGGTGTCAGAATCTTCTACAATAAGATCCAACATTTTGGTCAAGTTATAGATTCTTATAGGCTTGATACAGACTCACATAGTAGCTATGGATTACAACAAGCTTGTTACAGTAGCTATAGAATACAATTTTTTTGTTATAGTAGCTATGGATTACAATAAATTTGTTATGGACTAGCTATGACCTACAATAGGCTTGCTATGGACTAGCTATGAATTACATTAGACTAGCTATAGATTACATCAGACCAACTATGGATTACGTAATCTAGATATAGATTTCATTAGGCTTGTTATAGACTTTAGTAGGCTTGTTATAGATTTTAGTAAGCTTGCTACATATTTTAGTAAGTTACTATAGATTTTAGTAGGCTTGCTACAAATTTTCGTATGTTGCTACAAATTTCTACAAAATTACTATAGAATTCAACAAAACTATTACAGAATTATTTGGAAAGTATTTTTAAGAGTATTCTAATGTTCTATCTATCATGAAGAATGTTTTCGACGTAGTTTTTTTCTATATATAGATTTCTATGTATATATTTTCCATTATAAATTATCTTCAAATATAATTTTGTGTAATTTGATTTCAAAAAATAGCTCTGTCCATATTTGGTGGAGATCGAGATTATGCTATAGTAGATTTATTTTTTAAATAAATATATCTATCCATATTTTGTGAAAATTGAGATAGGATAGAATATCTCAGTTGTTACTCCTAAATAAGATGTTGGTTGGATGCATGAAATTATAAATGCAACCTTCCACACCTGAATCAATCAATATTTTCCTTCCATCATTTTGAGTATCCAATTCTAAAATTAATGTTCTAAATAAATCCTCTTTCAAATAATGAGTTGACCACTCATTCCAAATAATATGGATCAATGTATTTATGTTTATTTATTTATTCTATGATGATCCTCTTTATAGTAAATTCTTACTTTATTTATTTACTATTGTAAACATTCCTTTTTATATAGTTTGTGTGAACCTACAGGTGTTTTACTTGTTTGTCAATTCAAAAATTTAATTTTTATAAATGTGATTTATTTTTTACAAGTGTGCTTTGATTTTTATAAGTATGATTTTCAATTCCAACGAGTATGATTTTCAATCCCTGTAAGTGTGGAGTGTGATAGAAGGAACTATTTACCAAATATCTCTTTCTCCTATTGCAAACATCCTTCAGACACTAGCCCTTGATTGACATTATTGAATGAAGGAAATTGATAACTTTTGTCATTTTTGGCACCATTATCAAGGAAATTTGATGTTATTAGGAGATTCAAAATTTTCTAAAGAAATTCTTAGTGAAAGAGAATGTCTTCTTGTAAATTTTGTGATAGGAGATACTTAGTTAATGGTTTCTTTAAGATTTATTTTCTATAACATAGATTAAAATTTATTTTTCTACAATTAGAATCTAGATTTTAAAAATTAAAAAAATCCAATACTAACATTGCAGGGTAGAAAATAATAATTGCTGACATCATGAAGGAAGATCTAATTATTGATGTAGGTTGGAAATGAAATTATGAGACAACCAACAAAATGGATAAAATAGTGTGATACATAAATTTATGTAGTTATTCACATTAAATAAATTTGAAATAGATACTTATGTATCTAACATGTATATTTAAGAAATGATCTACTGTACAAATAGAATTGCACCTTTTCCAAAACCGCCTATAATGGATCACACATTTTTTTAGATAATTTTGGAAAAGTTGCATGTAATCATTATTTTTTATAAGAAACAAGTGAAAATCACTGTTAAAATGGTCTCTAACTATTTTAAATCATCTCATACCTACAATAAATATATTTTATTATTTTTTGTTTGGTTAAAAAACACAAACAATTTTTAACAAGATAAGATTGCACATCAGATTTTGATTGTGAATAAAATATAGAAATGATTAAAATTTATGAAAGGATGATTGAAGTATACAAGAAGATGACATTGCAGGTAGAGATAATTATGTTGATGATCTCTACTAAAATGTATGAAAATGGTCTGTAATCTAATCTATGTACTTATTGAAGAAAGACTCATGGGTTGAAAATATGTGGGGTATTTAATCTTGTAAGTAAACGTAGTTTATTTCTAGTAATGATTGATATAGTAATAATTGATCAAGGAATTGAAAAAAAATTTGTATGATATGCTGAAAGGGAACTATCACTCCAACCAAAATCTGGGTGATTTTATGTTGTAAAGTGTTGTGTATGGATTTCATTTTAATCTAGTTTGGCTGATTGAATTTGTTCCATATAATAATGGTTTCAACGGTTGGTTTTTCTTATTCATTTCATGACTAGGAGAAACTCATTATGATATTATATAATTATCACCACCCAGAATATTGTATGAAAATAAATCATGTATAAAGGGTATTTTTGATAAATTTCACATGGGTCAAATAGATTTGACAAGTCAAAAATAATAAAAATCTGCATACAAGATAGATCACGGTGGAAGTGGATATAGGTCATGCAACATATTTGGTATCATAAAAAAATTACTCTAAATTTTATGTGAATAATCATATTCCAAAATTTGTAATGCTTATATAATCATTGATTTTTACAAATTTTTAACATGTATAGTTTGTTGCTCTTATATTAGGAGATCTAACTATTTCTATTTCTATTTTCTCTTAGAATCACTAAGTTTATACTAAATTTTTATTTTTAAAATTATTTCTAAACTATAGCCATAACTTATGAAAGAAAATATAAATTAAAATACTAAAAAAATACTCATCTTGATACTAGATGTTTATTCTATATTTTATGTTTGCTATTAAGTCTTCATGGATGAGGAAGTTTATTTTAAAAAAAGATGACAGTCTAAAAAATAATTATACTTTCATCCCTGATTAGACTAGCATACAAACCAGAACCTTGGGTTTACATATAGTCATGGGAGATCAAAGATTTAATAATGTCTAAGTGTTATAGATGCTATAAATTAATAAGAAGTATATGTTTCAAATATGTTATCTCTAATAACACCAAATCATCCAAAAATATTCAATGTAATACACATCTACGGTTACAAAAATATTAAATTGGGCCTGGCTTCAATGGGTTCCACCCATTGACCCCACCCTGTATCGTGATAGGGAGCGTACAAGGGGCACTACCCCAGGGCTACCACCCCCAAACCCCTACTTTTGATTTTTTTAATGAATAATAAGATAGTGTAGAAGCTTGCTCAACATGATACAAATCCAAGTCAAGCTGTATATATAAAACATAGATTTTTTAGTTCCAAGAAGAGACGTGCAAAATCTATGTATAACAAGGAAGCCAAAGACCTCTAACATTCAGTTATGTAGGTATATTTTTTAGTTTCTAGTTTACATCAAATAATTTAGTAGTATCTTTTCTGTACAAATAACAATTAGTATTTTATCTAAAGTTCATAAATAAAAAGAATTCATGACATTTTATTTCTCTCATTTTCATCCATCTTCATGAATTTGCTAAACCCATATCCACTTACATAATAATAAAACTTATCTGAGAAAGTTCTTAATTTTCATAATAAATTCCCATTAAAAATAATGTTAATTCTTGAACCATCAATCATTCTTACATAGGTTAAACTGTATTCTTCCATATACATTTAAATGTTCATCTTAACATTATGTTGTTGAAATTTATATTTATTTGACATTATTGATATTATACTTGGCTGAAAAGGTTTTGTTTATTTCTAGTTTTTTTATAGGATACTTTCATTACAAGGAGTCATTTTAGAGATGAAAATTTATGCCTATAACTTCAACAAGCAATTGATAAATTATTCTTATTTACCTTTCACAAAAGACTAGAAAATTTATCAAAGTTTCAATGCTAAATACATGTCAACATATAGAACAATTCATGATACATTTGCAAGTAGTATGAAAATGTATAGAGTCTATAGCTAACATTTTTTATGTCATCAGTTTTTAAAAAATAAATAAATCAATCAATAATGAAAACCTTTGGGCATTGTTGGTAGTCTTAGTTTGAAAACCAACTTGTTGGTGGACCAAGTGTTGGAATAAAGAGCCTTGATTAAAAAACTAATTTACTAGCTAGTCAAGGGAAAAAACATAAAAAATAAATAAAATATAATTTATTCAATAGAACAGTTGATGCATTTTTTTTATATGGTTGCTTACTTCTATGTTGTTATTTCTAGCATAGTAGGACTGTACTTTTATCAAAGTTTTTTCTAACTTTTTTCATTGTGGTTACCATGAAGAAAACAATGAAGACTAGAGATATGTCAAGGTATTTTACTTTACTATTTTATGTTTAAATTTTTCTTGTAATTTTTGTTATTACATGAAGATCTACTCTTGAAAACAACTTTATTCTAGAAAAATGGATGAACTTCCATCTAATCTATGTAATCTCATCCCACTTAATTCATTTAGCATGCATGAGGACATGCATTTCAGTGCGGGGGAGGAGAATAGCTTCAAAGATACAAGAATTGGGCTTATCCAAATATACAAAACTAGTTTGATTTTGATTATGGTATATAGTTTTGTTAAGAACAAAAAAAATTTATGTCAAAACTACTTTGTGGTCAAAATAAATATGTGTAGACATAGTAGAAAATTCTTAACACAAGAATCAGCTCTCAACTCGAAAAAATTAAAAAAAAATAACAAAAAAAAGAAAAAAATGAAGAAAAAATGAAGAGAGCAGCATGAGAATTCCACCAAAAAACTTATGTCAAACGAATCCAAAAGAATCTAAGGATAGTAGGAAAACTCTCCACACAAAGACCTATCCTTAAATATCTATTTTCATTGGTCACTTTTGTCTAATATTTTAAAAGATAAATTTCATTGTACTTATACAAATGAAATCAATTTGGGAAGCCCATTTGAAGTATGAAGTTAAGTTAAATCCATGCATATGTACCATAATATTTTAAATAGTGGCATGCATGAGGACATGCATGAGATTAGGTGTGGGGGAGATGATAAGAACATAAAATGGCTCATTATATCCATAAAATAATATCTTTTTTCTTGCATAGTAAGTGGATATAAATGTAATTTCTAAACTTATGGTTTATTTAGAATAAAATAATAAGTATATATCATGGATATATCTTTAAAATTTATTGTTATCTATTTTTTAGCTATTACTAATGATTATTGAGAAAATAATGTTAATGAGTACATACACAGTCCATACTAAGCTAAGAATTATTTAGATTAAGAAGAGTAATCATTCAATAATAATGTTAGAGTAGTGTCAGAATCTTCTACACTAAGATCCAGTATTCTGACCAAGTTATGGACTCCTACAGGATTACTGTAGACTCCTATAGTAGCTATAGATTAAAATAAGCTTGTTACATCATCTATAGATTACAACAATTTTGTTATAGTAGCTACAAATTACAATAGTATTACTATGGATCAACTATAAATTATAACATACTACAGACCAGCTATAGATTACATCAAACTAGTTACGGATTACATCACACTAGTTATAGATTACATCAACCATCTAAGAATTTCATCAAACTTGCTATAGATTTTAATAGGATTACTTTAGATTTCAATAGTTTGTTATGGATTTTAGTAGGCTTGTTATAGATTTCAAAAGAATTACTATAGACTTTAACAAAATTGCTACAAACTTGTTTAGAAAGTATTTCTAAGAGTATTCTAATGTTCTAACTATCATGAAGAATTCTTTCCATTTAAATTCTTTCTATATATAGATTTTTATGTATAGATTTTTAATTATAGATTGTATTCAAATATAATTTTATGTAATTTAATTTCAATAAATAGCTCTATCCATATTAGGTGGAGATCAAGATTATGTTGTAATATATTTCATTATTAAATAAATATCTCTCTTCATATTTTGTGGAAATTGAGATAGGATAGAGTATTTCGATTGTTAGTCCTAAATAATGTGTTGGTTGGATGCAAGAAATTATAAATGCAACCTCCCAAACTTGAATCAATCAATCAATACAATTTTACTTTCCATCACTGTGAGTAGCCCATTCTAAAATTTATTTTCTGAATAAATGCTCTTCTGAGAAATGAGCTAGCCATTCATTCCAAGGAATATGGAACAATGTATTTATGTTTATTTATTTATTCTATAATGATCCTCTTTGTTATAAATTCTTCTTTTATTTATTTTTTGCTATAAACTTCTTTTTTATACAGTTTGAGTGAATCTACATGGGTTTTGTTTGTTTGTCAATTTAGTAATTTAATTGTTGCAAGTGTGATTTACTTTTTTAAAGTGTGATTTAATTTCTAAAAGTCTGATTTGATTTCTAAAATTGTGATTTTTAATTCTTGTAAGTGTGGAGTGTGATAGAAGAAACCATTTGTTAAATATATCTTTCTCCTATTACAAATGATCTTTGGATACTAACCCTGGATTGACATTATTAAATAAAGGGAATTGATGACTCCCATCATTATTTTCAAAATTAAAATACATCATTGAAACCTTAATCTTTAGAATAGATTTTAAAAGCTCACTAGAACAATGTACTTACTTAGATGCTTCTACATTTCTCATCATGATTCAATAGACCTGGTAAGGTCTAGGATTTAGGTCTAGGTACAGACCTAAACCAAGCAATACCTTCCTTCTACCATGCTATATGACCAAGAAGACCACCTTGGAATTATTTTGATGTAAGAACCTTATTTTAATGCAACATCTACCAAGATTCAACAAGCATCCAATATTTTTTCTTTCACAAACTGAAGAACATATTGATCTTGCAACTCACCTTCACAAGCCTATCCATTTTGTGCTTCTATGATCTCTTTCAAGTTGTCAAATATTCATAAAAGAACCTACTCTGATACTAATTTTTGGAATCACAACACTGATGGTGGGGTGAATCAATGTGAAAACATTTCATTCAATTCCATTCATCATTTTTGAACTATTCAAACTAGTATAGAGATATAACAATGCATATAAGAGTAATCACATAAGCAATAAGTAAGACATTGACACATGAACACCAGATATATATGATAAATACTCATAAGAGGTAAAAAAAACTATCAAATCACTTAGAATAATATCTTATAAGTAATGAAATAATATTTAGTGAGGCACCAACCCTATAAGGAGCACCAACCCCTCACTAGTCAAGTACCAACCCAACTAGTCCTTTAATAAGCTCCAACTTAAAAAGAGGATACAACCCCATAAGTGAATTGGTATCAAATAAACCACTTTAATAACACTTATTAAATCTAAAACTTGCAAGGTATCTCTATCTCCCTTCTTGACCAAGCACCAACCCAACCAAGACAAGCTTGATCACCTCAAGACACCTTGTTGCTCTCTCAACTGATGGTGACCTCTTCTTCAACTCTCTCTCTTCTCTATCCTATAAATAAATCACTATCATACACTTGTAAAAATCTTATGATGAATCAACTGATGTTATCTCACCTCATCCAACTCACTTTAACCTTGTACCCCTCTAAAATAGCTTTCTAGGCTCACTCGCTCAACATGCTTCTTTTAGGCTCACACTCTCAACATGCTTCTTTTAGGCTCACTCGCTCAACATGTTTCTTCTAGGCTTATTACGTCAACTTGACCTTGTCATCCATTTTTTTAAAAAAATTATTAGATAATAATGATATATCCTCTATTCCTTATTAATTTATACATGAGCTACCTCTTCTCCTCTATTTATCTCTTTTATTTTTTTATGTTCTCATTCTCTTACTCATTCAAATAGGTCAATTAGGCCTTACTTATATACTCAATACTTGTTATTACCCATCTTGGTCGGCCAAGAACCTCACCCCATTTGGATAAAACTTAAAATATGTCCTCATAGATGTTTCATAGAATAAAAAATCACTTCATACTTCAGTCATACACCTTAAGGGCCAAAATCTCCATTAAGCCTAAAGTAGACCTAATACAATTCGGTCTGTTTTAAGCACACATTACACTTCTAACTTCTTGGAATAAATTTTGCTTCCACAAATTCTTGAAATTTAAAAAAAAAAATCAATATACCCCAATATACCCCTTAAATAATTCACATAGGTCCACACCACCTATATGTCCAATTCACCACCTGAACTATGCCGATAGGTTTACTCACCATTAACCCTTCATACACAGGAAAAAATTATCTCATAAAACTGAAGTATGAAATAAATTTTATAAAAAAAATGAAAAAATAATATTAAAATACTATCCATGACCTAATTTTCACCACCATGTCCATTTGACACCTTCACTCAAGCTCCAAGCACACAAAAAATACTTCTGCAACAGGCTCACTCTGATCTACCAGAAGCTACCAAAATAGTCAACAAATTTTAACTTTAAAACTTGAACACAAAAAAATCAAGACACTCAAAAAATTATAATGAACCTTTGAAACCTCATAAACATCTTCAAATTCATTATATTCTTCAGCACTCTTAAAATCACTTCAAACTTACCTCTGCAATATGATTACTCAAAACTACCAATAGCCCTGTTAACATAGTCATGTATAAGTTCATGTTTAGAACTTGAAATAACATTTAAAATACTTCTAATCAATATTAATAGTTTATATTATACCTATATATCATGTTATAATATTTATATCTCAAACTCTAGTGACAATTACTAGTCTTACAGACCAATCTCTCAAGCCACTCTCTCAAGTCTTTACATAGTTTGATAATCCATTTTGGCTTCCACATATTAACACCTTAGAGTAAATCAAAACATTACATCAAGATTTTTATAATTAATTTAGGTCCTAAACCATAACATAATATTCATATTATGTTTTATCTAAGTGCAGAGACCCTCCAATATTACCATTCTCACTTACATACACAAAGCTATCATTCTAACTTAAAAGCCAATCATGGTGAACATGACTTCCAAAAACTATAGGATAAATTTCAATAACTTATAAATAAATTAGTTGATAATTAAACACATTTATATTATATTAAAACACATAGGTATAAATGTCAAATATCAACTATGAAATATATAGACCTTTCTTTGAAACATACACCTTCACTATCCATCTCCACTCAAACAAGTCATTTTGAGATCACTTTCTTGCTTGTGTATGATATTAATCAACACTTTTAAAACAAGTTAAAATTAGGTATAGGTATATAATAAACACCTCAATCAATTGAATTCATCACTAATCATCTAAAACCAATCCTTAATCTCTTTCTCACTTTGACTAGTTTTTCTCACTATTTTCACTATTTGCCAATTTAGTGATAGGTAAAATTAGGTGAGAAAATTAGTTGAAACATAGGATATATATTTTAAAAATAACACCATGGAAATAAATAATAATTATTTACCGTCAACCACCATCCACTTTCATGCATTGATCTGGTCAACTCTACATGTACAATCAATTTGTTTAGAAATAAGCATATTTTTATAGCTTATACTCACTGCCATGATAAACCACTATAACCTAGAGATAATTTAAGGAGTCATATACCACCTTAAATCATAAAACATGATCAACCAAACCATTTTAGGTAATTTACAACAAGATCTCTCCAATTGGGTCCTTATAAGGGGTTTTAGAGGGTTTTAGACCAGTTTACCTTCTTAACATTTATTCATATAGTATTGCCCCTAAAATTACAAAATAATGATTGTAAATGATTCTTAGGATCCTTTTACATCTCTAAAAAAGACTCATATTCCCATTTAATGATCACACATGCCAACGAACATCAGAAGTTCCTTCTCAAGTTTGGAAACCTTCAATCTACATACACCAGAGACCTTAAAACCAAATTTCATGCTTCCTCCTTCAACTCAAGACCTAAAGATTGTTTAACACCATTGAAACAACCTATAAAACCTTAATCCATGTTTATATGTTCTCTATAACCTTGAGAGAAATTTTTTAACTCTGCTTTTCTTACACACTTTCCTAGACTATTAGGCCTATTTAATAGTCTTTTTTATTATTTTTGGACTTGTATAGAAATATTAGGAAGTATAAAAAAATTGATGTGTGATCTAGGTACCTTATATCAATATACACCCGTGTATAAATTTTATTGATCTAACCCTATCTTTGGACCCCTTTTCTAACACTAGGTCTTTCCAATTAGGCATATTTATGCCTTGGTGTAACACAGTCCTCAAAAACCATACCAACATTGGTTTTACAGGTATAAATCCAATTTAATCTTGTATATAACCTTTAATTAAATAATAATACAATTTTTTAGCTTATTTGGATGGTGGAAAATCTCTAAAACATCAAAACCCTAATCTAGGGTTTTCCTTCCCCTATATAAACCTAAGAGAGTAAATAATTGATTTGTGAGTTATACAAAGGATTTTATTGAATTGGAAGGTTCTTATACCTCTATATCAACTCCATAAAACTCATATAATCGCTATAAAACCTATTTCAATCCATTTTTCCACTTTTCTAATCGAATCTATATTTGACTATGCATGAATTATGCATTATAAAGGTATGCAATGAAGTTGGTACACAAAAGATAATATCAAAAAGAAATTAAAAGTGAAAATAACCTTATAAAATAAAAAATAATACTTAAAAAAACTTCAAAAATAAATTAATTTTGTTTCCATTATCATTTTCACTCACAAAACAAGTTGCATAGTCTGCTAACAATGTTTTAACACAGGAAATAGGGCCTATTTGAACAAAAATTCAAGAACCAAGTGTTTATTCTCTATTTCCTCAAAAAATATATCTTTAAAATATTAAAAAAAAAAACCTATCCATAAAAAATTACAACTCTTATACATAATTAACTACTGTAACTACCTAGAGGGACCTTTTAATGATCACAAAAGTCAAGTTAAGAAGACATGTATGTGTAACAAGTTGTTATTTCATACACTTGAGTACTTTGACCCTTAAAATGGATTAAATGGGTCCTTATAGATGTTTAAAACATGTTTATAAAATTTACTAATTCATTAATTTACCCTTAAAACACTAACTACAAACAAACTATTCAAATTTTTGAAAATCATGTTTTGGAATGAAAACTAGGAATTTGAAATTTAAACTAACTAAAAGAAATTCTAACCTACAAAATTGAAATATAGGGATGTTTGAGGCACTACAAGGCCATAAAAACCATAACCAAACCAAAATTTAGGGGAAAACACCAAAATTTAAAGCAAAATCTTCCTAGGAGTGATGCTCCTACATCATACTCTTAGGGAAAGAGAAAAGAACTCAATGATTGTTGTCCATGAGTGCTTCCAGAGTACTCATGTTGGGTGAATATTTTTGTCACCAACTAACTGATGGAAAAATAGGTATATCATCCTCAACATAAGGAGATTTATATGGCAAAATATGAAGGTTTACCATAGCAAAATGAGATAAATCTCTCCTCTCATCAAGGGGAGGTTTCCTATAAGGCAGGGGAGGTTCCCTGTAAACTACTATAACTAATATAAGCTGAAAATACACTCAGGGGTGGGATAACACCATCCATCTCTCTTTTTTTAGAGATGATTCTCATAAGGACAAGGAGAAATTCTAGGTAATTGCTGAAGACATTTCTCTTCCTTCATAAATGGTGATTAGAAAACCAGAGGAAGACTTCCTGGATAGTAAACTGTAACCACAAGAAACCCATGAAAGCACAAAGTTTTTCATCACTTCTCGCACTAATTAGGA
Source organism: Torreya grandis (assembly GCA_037957365.1). NCBI lineage: Eukaryota > Viridiplantae > Streptophyta > Pinopsida > Cupressales > Taxaceae > Torreya > Torreya grandis. The sequence goes on from JARHVA010001080.1 coordinate 3,380,710, forward strand.
CATAGTAACATAGTAGAATGAAGTGTAGAAAAAATTCTCCACCTCAACTACAACAAAGTGAAAGAATACGAAGGGTAATGAAAGCTCAAAGTCTCACCAATATCTTTTAAACTAAAATAGAAAACAAATAGACTAAAGACAGTTATGGCAGCACAAAGTCTCCCATAATCATCTTTAGGACACCTTCCAGATTATTTCCACTAATTCTATTTCTTTTATCAAATAGACAAGACTATATTCAAGAAAAAGACATAAGAACAATTTCCTAGATAACACAAGCTATTTCAACACAAAGTCTGAAAGGTCACTTGCTTTCTCATTCAATTGATAAAATATGATTAACAGTCTGAGCTCAAAGTCTTAGGAATGCCTTTCAATTTTGACAGAGTTTCACTTCTAATAATAGAGAGATCCCTTCTCCAAAATGAGAGACTACAATATATAGTGCTCAAAGAAAGACTTGGTGCTTTGTTTCATAAAATGGTCCATGCTGCATTTAATGCATTAGACAGAGAAAATTTTGTGAAGGGGCCATGCTAGAGTAGTTTTCCATCCTGGACTTTGGAATTCTAATTATGTCAAATGTCTCCTCCCAAGCATGGGTTGCTTGGTCTTCTTTATGATACTTACGTAGTTGTCCACTTCACTTTTACTTGATGAAGAAAAATAGGCCACGCCATTAAATGTTTACGCTCTCTAATTTCCACCTGGTGGACTGCTCCACCTACTAGAATAAATCTCATACAGATATTTATGGATTCACTATAACTTTCCCTCTTTCCATGCTATACTTTGTCTTTTCCTGGCGATCTGAGCTCTTAGGCTATCTTCTCACTTTCTGCTAGCTCCTTCAACTCCTTTGGTTGTTCACTGAGTTTGTTCTCAGAGTCCACGCCATATTTGAAAATCAACAGATATTTTATTACCATGAATTTGACATCCATGGGGATTTCATTGATCACTTGGTTTCTTAAATCACTTTGAACCTTGAACCTTTGAACCTTTCAGAGTGCATCGGTTCAATAGTTCAATGGTTCATCAGTTTGTCAATTCAATATTTTGTAAAGGGCCGCATTCACTCTTTTTTTTCTTTTGTTAAACTATTTATTTGAACCATTTGGTTGAACTTATTTCTGGAATCTTCCACTTCTTTCATTCACTCAAAACTTTTGTTCGCACTTTGAACTCTTTGAACCTTTAAACCTTTGAACCATTTCGGTTTAAGATTCAACGGTTCAACAGTTCAATCTATTTCTTTGAATTCTTTGAATCTTCATACTTTCTAGATCCTTTCCTTTTCTATCAAACTCATTAAACTTTTGATCCTTCGAACCTTTGAACCTTTGGAATTTCAAGGTTCAATGGTTCAACGATTCAATATTAACTCTTCGAATCCTTTTAGTCTTTAATTTCATCGAAGCTGTTGAACCTTTTGAACTTGTTAAACCTTTGAACCTTGTAATGGCAGGATTCAATGGTTTAGTGGTTCATTCTAATTGTTTGAATCCTATTGTTAAGCCTTTTGATTGAACCTCGGTGTTGAACCATCCTCAAAGAACTAAGCAAATGCCTTAAGTGTTTTGAACTTCCCTTTGAGAAAGCTCGCTTATTGAATCGGTGACTTCCTTAGCTGAAAGGGCTTGAATATTTAAAAAAATTAGATACTCAGAACATTTTTTGAAAATGAAGAGATCATTTTGGCCTACAGGACCAAAATAGTTGACATGTTGTCCACAAAAACAAGTGACATATTTTGGGAACAACAGCTGGCTCCAGTTGGGGAACTTCCATCGATTGTAAAAATGATCAAGGGGAGTAGAATCTAGAATCTTCAGTGCCTTCATGTATGCCATTGGGCTATGGAGTCATGCCACCCAAAAATAAAAAGATTCCAAAAAAAATGAAATGAAAAACATAAAACAAACTAAAGACTATACATATGTACAACTACTCTTATCTGATACTTCAAGGATTGAAGTGCTTCAGATGCTGCCCATTGTGAGGTAGTGAAAAAGGTGTGCCATCCTGATATTTCAACAAGAAACTATTTTCACCATTGAGCTGATGAATATCAAATGGGCCTCTCCACAAGGAATCTAATTTCCCATGCATTCCTTTTGGTTCTCTCCTCTTGTCCCATAATAGAACTTGATCTCCAATCTAAAAATCATGAATCTTTACTTTTTGGTCAAAGAGCTTCTTTACCAAACTCTAATGTGTGGAAATATGATCTACTACCATAGTTTGCTTCTCTTCTAGTTCAGTCAAGCACATGATCCTCTCGTCAATGGAACTTTCAAAAGTTGAATCTTCTACTACCTTTGCCAACTTCAGTGCTAGTAATTCTAGGGTGATTGGTATCTCTGCATTCAAACCATACAGGAGTTAAAATGGTGACATACCTATTGCCCTCTTGGGTGTAATTATGTCTACCCATAAAGCATCAAGCAATGCTTTATGCTAGGTTTTCTGATTGTCATCTACCAGCTTCCTGATAATGGTCACCAGGTTATTGTTATTTGATTCTGCTTGGCCATTTCTTTGCGGATAATAGTTAGAAGAGTGGGAGAGAATAATCCCATAATAATAGCATAACTAAATAATCTCATGAGAAAATAAACATGATGCATTGTCTATTACAATCTTGTTTGGGACCCCAAACTTGGAAATGATGTTTTTCTTGAGGAAATTACATACTACTTCTGAAGTAGCATGCTTGAATGGAATGGCTTCCACCCACTTGGTAAAGTAGTTTATGGCTGTGAGGACATAATTATGTCCAGCATTGAGGATGGATTTACAATGCCAATGAAATCAATTCCCCATTTCTAAAATGGCTCTTCTATCACCACAGGTTTGAGAGGTAATGTGGCCAATTTGGGTCTTCCAATGAACTATTGACACAATTCACATCTACGTACCTATTTATATGCATCTTGAAATAGTGTAGGCCAATAGTACCTAGATCATAGAATCTTATGGGCAGTTACAAGTGTAGAAAAATGTCCTCCACAAGCCAAATTGTGGAAGGACTCCAAAAGTTTGTTCTACTGCACTTTATCCATGCAATGAAGGAATACCCCATCAAGGTTCCTCTTATATAGACCGTTGTCCCATAGGACAAAGTTGGAAGCTTTCAACTTAACAGTCCTCTTTTTTTATGAGATAGGTGAGCAGGACACTCACCATAGGTAAGGAAATGAGCAATAATCGAATACCACTCATTCATAGTGGTGACAAAGAAAATTGTTGGAGTGTCTTTAACTTCTATTTCTTCATGCCCTATTTCTTTTGGTATGTTATTAGCAATTAATTGGTAGAGACCCCTTCCCCACACAAGCTTCATTGATTTGATAACTAAATCAAACTCCTAGATTTTGGTAATCCAATTTCCCCTTTTGGGTCCAAACTCTTGTTGAGTTAATATGGACTTGACTATTGTATCAGGGACCAAAGCAATAGTGTGTGAGTTTAGGATGTAAAAATGGAAGTGCTTTACCACCTTTACCATAACATAAGCATGCTTCTCCATGTTTGAATACTTTATCTCATGAGCTTTAAGAGGATAACTCATGAAAGATATGGAAAATTCCACACCTTCTTTATTTTGCTAAACTAAAATGGCTGAAAGTGTGTGTTCAGAAGCATAGTTGTATATCATGAAGTCTTTGGTCTAATCAGGACAAACTAGAATTGGGGCATGGGCGATAGCTTCCTTGGTGTCTTGAAATGTTGACTTGCCTTCTTTTGTCTAGCTGAAAGTGGCTTTGCCTTTCATCATATTGACAATGTGGTGAGTCTTTTCATTGAATTCAGGAATGAACATTCACAAAAAATTTACCTTTCTAAAGAAAGAGTGGACTGCAGTCTTACTGATAGGAAGAGCAAGCTCTTGAATGGATTTGACCCTTTTTGGGTCGGTCTTTATGCCTTCTCAGGATACAGTGTGTCTAAGAAGTCTACCTTCTATAACCCCAAAAATAGATTTCTTGGGATTAAGAGAAATACCATTCTACCTACATCACTCTAGCACTTGTTGTAAATGATACACATGATCAGGATGATGTTTATAAAATACTATCAAGTTATTGAAGTATACCACAATGAATTTTTCCATTTTATTTTTGAAAGCAAGATCCATCGCTCTTTGGAAAGTGATGCCATCATTGATCAAGCCAAAAGGCATTCTGTGATATGCAAAAGTACCCCAAGGTGTTATGAAAGCAGTCTTATGCTAGTCTGCTTCACCAACTTCTACTTGATTATATCCTAAAAAACCATCTAACATTGATAACATCTCAGCGCCAGTCACTGTCTATAGCAGCTGATCCATGATGGGCAGGGGATAGTTATCCTTTAAAGATGACTGATTCAGATTTATGAAATCAATACACAGGCAAATTTCTCCATTCTTCTTTTTCACAGAGACTATGTTCACAATTTAAGTGGAATGATGGATTAGGAAAATAATTCTTACATTTAGCATTTTCTATATCTCAGATAAAATCATGCCTGATATCCTAGGGTTGTACTGCCTTTGCTTTTACTTGTGAGGTAACGACCCAATCTTGAGAGAAATTTCGTGCTAGATTTCTTCAGATTTGAGAGATTTTAGATCATCATAAGAGTATGCCAAAACATCAATGTAATGGTGAAGCAGAGTGATAAATTTGAGTTTTTTATCAGGGGTACAATAATTCCCAATGTTGACCATTTTTGGATTGTCTTTTGTACTCAAATTGATTTGATCAAAATCCTTAGAGGATTTTGAATTCATTTATTGTTCCTTGATAAACCTATCATGCTTGTCAAAAAGTTTCTCAAGAGAAACTAATTTTTTGGGAATTTTATTTCTTTTGAGCTGAAAGAACTCTTCATCAACTTTTGAATTTGTTTTCAGAGTTGATTCCCATGGTGGGGATTCACTGCCTTCAAAATGAAGCTTTTCAAAGCTATCCATATGTTCTAGAAAAGAAATGATTTAGTTGTGACCATTAAACACCTACCAATGGTCAGTATTATCAGGTACACTTGGTCAAAAAACCAACTCAATAGTGTACCTATTTTCTTTAAAATCTTGGTGAGGGACCAAGAGATTTGTAGAGACGGCCAATGAATCTACTTGACTGTTAAATTCTCTGAGCACGATAGAAATACTGAAAGCATCAAATATTTTAATACATTCCCACACTAGATTGTGATAATATCACAATCTCTCATTCTTGGTTTGATACAGGTTCCTCACCTGAAAAACCACCAATTCAGTGTCTCTTTTGGCATGAAAGATTTTAACACCTTTATTTTGAGCAGCCTTTAAACTGAGTAACAACAATTTATATTCAACAGTGTTGTTAGTGTTGTTAAACTGTAACTTATATGCATAGGGGAAAATATCTCCTTGAGGAGATATTAAAACAAATTCAGCTCTAGAACCAGTAGAAAAATTATTGCCATTGAATTCTAGAATTTAGACATTATTAGAATTTGATCTTCTTTCAGATTTTTCTTCATCAAGAAGGAAAGATCCCTTTTCATGTGTACTTCACCCTACTAATTTTTATGATGCCTTACCTAAATTTTTTGTATTGTCACTTAGTAAGCTTTCATCTACTGAAACAAGAACGTCTTTAGTAGACAAAAAGTAATTACCCATGCCTAAAGACTCAAATAGAGTTTAAGCTTTAGGGGCTGATGTTTGGGTGACAATATACTTTGCCTCTTTCTCAGCAAGCAACCTTTGCATGATGCCCTTGATAGAGATTCTCACCTCAGATAGGTCCATGCTTAATTTTCTACCAGCATCCTTAAATTTTTGTTGCCCAAGCAGAATGCTATAGGAAGCTGGGACGTTAGCCACCAAGACTGTCATTTTAATCTTTTTTTCTAGAAAAGCTACAAATGTAAACTGGGCATCTTTGATCTGACCCAACAGAGGCACTTATTTATTTTCCATGGAGAAACATCTCTCAAAAGTTTTAGTCAATGTAAGGTCGAGAGAATCTGCCACTTTGGTGGGCATGACATTGTCAGATGCGCTTGAGTCTATAATGTAATTGTTCAGTTGATGACCATTTATGAACAGGGAAACATAAAATAGTTCCATTTTCCCAGGGGGAACAAGAGGAGTAATCACAAGATTATTTCAAGTAGATGTGTTCTTGGGGGGACCGAGAGTTACTTCTAGAATATCTTGTCCTGCAGGGATGGTTTTATTCTTGACGCATTAAAGTAACCTATCCAACTACTCAGGGTTAGATTGCAAGAATTCAAACTCAGACATTTGAATTTTGGTCTTCTTAACATGGTTGATTATATCAAATGACTGAAATGAATTAGAAATAGGGGAAGGCAGTCCATCCTTCTAGTTTTTTGGGGGGGGTGGTACTGGTCTAAGAATTTGAAGTAGAAGGAAAAGGAATATTTGAGGTACTTACTTTTTTAGTGATCACCAGGTCCTTTGATTGAAAAGGAAGAGTGGTCCCCTGTTTAGCAATTGAAATTGTTGGTTGAGATCCTTTCCTTATTTTTTATTATCATCTTGTTGACCTGACTAGTTTTAGGACCTGGTAAATACAGCGTATGATCTATCAAACACTTCTGAATTGTTTCTAGCTTCTTCTTGGTAATTTAGAAAACTAATTTTGGAGTCACCAGATAATTTTTCTTCTCTTTCTATGAAAATATTAGCATCATATTCTTGGTTCAACTCAGGTTGGAAAGAGAAATCGGATTCAATTTCAAGATATCCAACTGCTAAGTTAGTTGGTGCTGCTTCAATGACAAGCTTTCTCTCTGGGGGAGGAAGATGATTTAGTTGCCCTTGATTTATGGCAGCATTGTCTTGGTATGACTAATTAGGAAAAGTCCTCCTTGGTATATCTCAGTATGAAGGAGGAGTAGACATCCCTTATGCCATTTGCTTTTTGAGAGCTAGTAACTCATTTTCTAGCTTCTACACCATAGGATCAATGGTGCCTATAGAAAAATTCTCAAAAGATGAAGAAGATTTACTTCTATTAGGATCTCTTCTTATCTTTCCTATCAAGAAAAGATCATCTTCAACCTCAGTGGCCAAACCTTGAGCTGCAGCAAGGTCTATGTGGCCAGCCCACCTCAACGAGAAACTCACTTTAGGAAGTTGAGAATTTATGAAGAAGCATTTGATATTTTTTAGTGTTGGTTGAGCAATCATAGGAATCTTATTTCTCAACTTATCAAATTTAGCTATGAAATCCATCATAGGCTCATGAGGCTCTTTCTTCATTTGTGTGAGCTGAGCCAACAGGGCATGTGCATCCTCTATAGGTTTGAACCTATCTTTAAATTTGGCTTTGAAGGTGTTCCGGTCAGTCACAGTTTGAGCTTATAGATGATAAAACTAGTCTATAGTAGCACCTTTTAATGTTTCTACAAATATTCTAACTGCTATGTCTTCATATTCCACACCTATCACACCATAGGGTATGCATAAGGCTACAATATGTTCATCAGGATGAACTCTCCCATCACCATAGAATTTAGGAAAATTCTTTCTTGAACTACAAAGTAGTTCATTTAAAGGTGGGCTTAGATTGAGAGGACTGAAGGTGTTACCCCAAGGGCCTTGGGCTACCATGATATGACAATGGAAAGGAGAGATAACAAATCTTGGTGGGGTATGTATAGACAAAGCTCTACTAGTAGAGGAAAGAGAAGCTTTGCCTGGTATTGAAGACCTAACGTTGGTAGGAAGAAAAATCTTAGTTCGCTAAAGGTGAGGTTGTGGAGGGGAAAGATCAAAATTATTTTGCTAAAAAAACTCAAATACAGGGTTAATAATACCTTGAGATCTTCAGCTTCATGTATATCGTAGATCTACTAGAGTGTAAAATGGAAATGAAAAAGAACTGGAACTACTTCAATTTGAAGCTTGAGGCTTCAAATTGTGCGTTCTTCCCTAGTGGAGTCGCCAAAAATTGTTGGGTGAATATTTTGTCACCAGCTAACTAATGACAAAATAGGTATATCAACCTCAGCATAAGGAGATTTATCTCATTTTGCTATGGTAAACCTTCACATTTTGCCATATAAATCTCCTTATGCTGAGGTTGATATACTTAATTTGCCGTCAGTTAGCTAGTGACAAAATATTCACCCAACAACTCCCATGAATTTTTATGTTATTTCAAGTCATCCACATAGCATATTATACTATTTGGTGGTTTTACTTGACTAGGTACTTAAATTACTGCTTGTCTTTAGTTTTTTTTATTACCTTCTTGTCTAGTATTTACTCCAACTCTTCTATCTTGGGCTTAGGCAACTAGGTTACCCAATCTAGGCCTATTGTAGTTGTGTTCTCTACTATTTTTTATCCTTCTACTCATTATTTTTAAGGGTATATGTATAAAACATTTAATATTGGTGAGATATCTACCCACTAGGCAACTCCAATTCATAGGCATTATTTGTAAACTTCTTGAGTATCCTACAAGGACCAATCTTTTTCATCTTTAGCTTATTGTATTAAACTCTTGGGTACCTCTCCTTCCTAATATAAGCCAAAACTAAGTATCCAATCTAAAAAATTCACCTCCCTTATACTTACGTCTACCTTTTTTTTCCACACTATACTCTAGGTATTTCCTTACTTGTTCATGTACCTCCTTCATTTCCATTGTAAAATCTTCACCTTCATTACTCCTCTTGTCCATATAACTAATGTTTTTGACCTCAAACACTCCTCTAGGATGCATACCATAAATTACTTGAAATGGGATCATACCAATGCTCCTATTGGTAGAGTCATTATAACAAAACTCTACTTGAGGTAACACAAGATCCCACTACTTGAGATTATCCTTAGATAGGCACCTCAATAGGTTCCCTAGGCTTCTATTAACCATATCAGTTTGACCATTTTTTTGAGGATGGTAATCTAAACTAAAACTCAAGTTTGTTCCTAGCTTTATCCATAATGTTATCTAGAAATGAGAAAGGAACTTGGTGTCTCTATTAGATAAAATGTTCATGGGAAATCCATGAAGCCTTGCTACCCCTTTGAAAAATAGATTTGCTACATGGGTGGCATCATTATTAGTTTTACATGGAATTAAATGTGCCATTTTAGAAAATCTATCCACAACTACATATATTGAGTCAAAACCCCTATATGTCCTTGGAAATACCATCACAAAATCCATACTTATGGATTCCCAAAGCCTATTTGGTACTGATAGGAGTTGATACAAACCTACATTAGTGCTATTACCTTTAGCCAACTGAAAAATCTTGCATCTTTCAACATACCTCCTCACTTTCACTTACATTTTAGTCTAATAGTAGTACCTAGTGAGCAACTCCAACATATTAGCAAGCCCAAAGTGGCTTGACATGCTTCCATTATGCTTATCTTGGATCAAACTTTTTCTTATTGAACTTCTTGGCACACATAGCTCTACCCTATTGAATAGTAATCCATCTTGTAGGACAAATTCCAACCATGGTTTATTTTTGAGTGTACTTGGGTGCTTGCAAACATTATATGAGTCCTTAGAGTCTTCATCATCCTCATACATGTCCTTGAGTGATTAAATTCCAACACTCTCTAATAGTATCTCATGCACCAATAAGACCCTCCTACTCAATGCATCTATAACCTTGTTACTTTGCCTTTGTTTATGCTTGATGGTGAAGGTGAAATTATACATGTACTCCACCCATTTCATGTGTCTTTGGTTCAATTTGAGTTTGTTAGAGATGAAATAAAGTGAATGATTATCTATGTAAATAATTAACTCCTTTAGCATGAGATAATGCCTCCACTTTTTCAATGCTTATACCATTTCATAAAACTCCAAGTCATAGGATGAGTACTTCTTCTTGGCATTTTTGACCATTTTTATCACAAGTCAAAATGAATCAACCCCCTATAGTCCAAAACATGATATATGGGTCTAGTATAATGTTATAAGATTTTTTATAGTTCATTTTATGTCATTTAATGTCATATTAGCATTGGTCATAGTACAATTTAGTCCTTATGTCATTTTGAGTCACTTAGGGGTCATATATGGGTCATTAAATGAAATGGTATAGTTTTATTAAGTATAAAAATGTTATAAACTCCTTATCAGTGTCCCTCATGTTAGCACATGTCATATTCCTTTTCAGGAATATCAAGACTAACTAAAAATTGTAGGTGTTAACTAAAAATCAAGAAAACAAGTGAGAAAGGAGGAATTTTTTTAGTTGTATGACCTATAAGAGAGAGTGGCACATGGAAGAAGCTTGATTAATGATCTTTAAGCTTACCTAACTCTATTTTCATGTTTTACATGCTTTATAAGTGCCAAAATTGGTCTATAACCATACTATCTCTCTATCCCTCTATTAGATAAGAAGAAATAGTCAATAGGTTTCTCCTTGGTACAACCAATAGGAAGACTTCTAGGTCAAATGATCTTGGTGGTGGATATTAAACTTTGTCAGATTCACATTCATGTTTGTATTTCAAAGATTGGATTCCTATACGTTATGAACCATACTTAACAAGTTGACTATTCATTTTTACTTGTTATTTCCCACACCCTTTAGGTTTTTCTCATATTTGAGCTAGTCCGTACAACTCAATTGATGATTTTTATTATATAGTATGTATAATACATCATTTCATGTTTTCCATGTTTATTTTCATGATTGGAAGTGATTTCAATGGATAAATACTTCAAGTTATAGGTTAGTGTCACTAAAGAGTTTGTAGTCAGGTTTCTATTCTTTCAGAAGGTTTCTTTCTCTACAATGATTTAAAATCAAGGTGTGGTGTTATAATTAATGTTTTTGTGTCTCCTTGACACCCTCTCCTTCCAATATTTCTTTCCAATCTTATCATCATTTAGGTTGTAGTCAAAATGTGAGACACAGTCAACTTGTTGCTTACTTTCACTTGTGTCATGGCATGTGGAGTTCTAAACATGTTAATGGATGTGTTATGAAGAATTAAAATGGGGTTGAACACATTATTTCAACATGATAAATCAATATAAACATATACAATACCATATAATTTAATGTGACATTTAGTTCTCTAGGATACACAGTCTTGCACCATTGAATGAGCATCTACAGGTGTCATATAAAGAGCCAATCATGTTTAGACAATGCATTAGATTTTTTTAAAGTTACTTATGATTTAAAGGTTTAATTCAAAAACATTGAGGAGAAATAATACTTGTTATATGATCCTTTACCATGCATATTGTTCATGATTATGCTCATTGTCTTCTCTATAGCTGAATGTACATCTACATCTGCCCTCAGGAGATGACCACATTGAAAGGAAGCATTTGAGTTGATTAAGGTTATCCATAGTGAAAATAATCCATTTTAAGGTGTTAATATTATATAAACCTCATTGAATATTTTTATATCATACATATTGTCAACTTATTCATAGTCATTACCTACATACAAAAGTGCACACCTATAGGTAGCCCCATAGAGAGTTGAAGGTGTTATATGTAGATGTTAAAAAATGTTTTGAGACCCTTATTGAGGTCATAAGATGTTAGAGATACCTTACGAAACATGTTTGAATTCATAGTCAACAAATCAAAAGTGAGATGTCACTTTAAGAGAAAAGAAATGAGTTTTAGGGACAAAATCCTTAAAACACCAAAACAAATGCCCAAACACTTTAGGGGATACCATATAACAATGTAGCATGATTCCTAGATGAGATTAAATGCACCTATGTTGTAGACTCCACATTGGGATATATCATTGTTTAATTGAATTGGGTGTGTGACTATAATAAAGTGATATTTGAAGGCCTCAAAGTTATGAAATTATTCACTACTTCTTTTTAGTGATGTCTATAGGAATTAAACTTCCAAGTAACCTTCATAATACAAAGTTTCAATATGGAAGTATATATTCATTTTGGGTAGTATTTTTGAGTTGAGAGAGTAACATAGTGTTTCAAATACCATCAAAATTGTTGAACAGTAGGGTTTTAAACCCCATCAACACCTACAAGTGTTCTTTCCCTTGAGGCAATTTACTTATAGTTGACTATAAACTCCCATAGGCCCATGAGATGAGATTATATATGGAAATATAAACATTTTATAGTGTAAAATAAATAAAAAGGTAATAAAGGGATTAAAAAACATGTGTAATAGGTTTTAAGGATGATACTCACCTACAATACCCTCCATTTAGCTCCAAAATAGTCAACCATAGCTAATTATGACATGACATCAAGCTAAAATAAGTGACTTGGAGTATATCCTAGAATGCATATGATGAAAACAAGTATATATGAATGGTAAAATGGAATTTTAAGGATAAAATAAGGTCTTATTAATTTTTTTCAAGTTCTAATCATGTGACAACCTATAGTGACATCTCTAAAACCTACACACAGTCAAGATTCAAAAGGGTTTGTCTTAGGTTTTGAAAGATTTAAGGGAAATATTGAGGTGATATAGATATTTAAATTAGTACATAGGGTCCCCACCACTTCCTTAAGCCCCTCATATCCTCATTTATTCTATGTAAATAGGGTAGATTCCCTCTATTTTATCTTAGATAAAGGGCACTCCACAAGGGTGCAAACCTGTAGGTTTTGGAGAAAGAGGATGACAAGGTGAAATAGGGGGTGTTGAGACATTTCAAGAATATTTGGAAGGATGTGTCACATAGGGTAAAAAATTTAAAACCATTCACATATTCTTGAAACACAACATAGTGTTCCAAACAGGATGAAAGCAGATAGACCTATTAGGTCTCAACTAGGCCTAAAGCCCAACAAGAGGGTCAACTTCACTTCCAACACAACATGAACATTGAAAAGCATTGGCATACCTAATTTGGGACTTACAAGGAGTGTTAAAGCTATTTAAAATTAGATAAAACCATAGGTAATCCATTTATTGGCTCAGACCAACTCAAACCTATGCAAAATATCAGCTTTCATCTATTGAATAAGACTAGCACTACTCCAAGTGATGGCTCTATCATCAACATATACAAAGAGAATCATGATATCATCACCAAACAATTTTACATAAAGAGTTGGTTCAGAATTACACCTTTGAAAACTAGACTCCTTAAGGTATGAATCTATCTTCATATACCAGGCTCGAGGAGCCTGCTTAATCCCATACAAGGACTTAATCAACTTACAATATATATATTTTTTACCAAGTACTTAAAATTTCTATGGTTATGACATGTAGACCTCCTCCTATAGACCACCATTCAAAAAGGCACTGTTGACATCCATTTGGTGCACCTACCATCCAAACTGAGCAACAATAGCAACAATCAAATGAAAATTTACCATCTTAGTAGTAGGAGTAAAAGTATCCTCATAGTCAATCCCTTCCTCTTGTGCATAACCTTTTGCCAAAAGTATGGCCTTATAATTATCTAAGGAACCTTCTACCTTACATTTTAATTTATAAATCCTTGTAAAACCAATGGATTTCTTTCTTGGTGAAAGCTCTGCTAGCTCTCAAATCTTGTTTTTCATGAAGGAATCATATTCCTTTTGCATGGCTAATTCCCACTCAGGATTCCCTTTGGCCTCCAAAAAATAATTAGGCTCAAATGACTATGAAACTGTAATTGTTAAAGCAAAATTAACATGCTCACCTTTGTTACCAAGCTACTTTCCTAATCTCAACTTTCTATTTTCCATACCTTAAAGATATCCTTCCTTCAATGCTTTCATTGTGGCAGTGTACCACTTTGGTTTCTTTGGTTGTTCCTAATGTGAAGGTGGAACCTCAAAATGTACTATTGGAGCCTCACAATGACCTACAACAATTCCCTCCCTAAAATGTAATTCCACTGCTGAAATAGAATCTTACTTAACTGCCACATCACAACTTATAATAGAATCATTAAAAAGAAACAATGACTCAATATTTGAAACTATACCAGTTGTTGTGAAGTATGGCATATTTTCATTTACTATGACATCTCTATTTACCACAACTTCGTTAGTAGAAATATCAATTAATTTATAGGCCTTTGACTGCTCACTATATCAAACAAACATATATGCTTTGCTTTTGGCATCCAAGTTACTTCTCTTTTGACTAGAAATAACTACAAAAGCCACACAACCAAAACTTCAAAAATTACTTACATCTGAAGTTCTACCTAACCCTCCTTTGGAGTCATATTATCCAATGATTTTGTAAGACTTCTATTGAGTATGTACACTATCATATTCACTGCTTCTACCCAATATCGATATGGAACATTTCTGCTTTGGACCATATAGTGAGCCATGTCCATCACCATCCTATTTCACCTTTTCACAACTCTATTTTGTTGTGGAGTGTAAGGGGTAGTATGTTCTTTGTGTATGCCTTAAGTGGTAAAAAAACTCCTTAGATTTTCTTGAGATGAACTCACACCCATTATCCATTATAAGAGATTTCACTAACCTTCCCGTCTATTTTTCAACCATAGCTTTCCAAGGAAGGAAGTTAGAAAAAACAATCAAATTTCTTCACTAGAAAGTATACCCACTTTTTCCTAGAGAAATCATCAACCATCAATAGAAAATAATGGGATCTAAAAAGGGTAGGTGTCTGCATTAGACCATACAAATACACATGTACCAGATCAAATACTCCCTTAGATCTTGAAATTTTACCAACATCAAATAAATGTTTAATTTGCTTTTCCAACTGACATCCAATACATACATGATGACTATCCCGAATAGAAGGAATCCCCTTAGCCATTTTAGTCCTGCTCAGTGTAGTCAAATACTGAAAATTTAAATGCCCATACCTTTCATGCCAAAGTGAACTTATGTTATCAACCACTGCAAGTGCACTTTCCTTTACCCTTTGTGCATCTACAAGCTTATACAATCCTTTTTCACCAATCCCAACAACAATAATCTTGTTATATCTAGTAGTGACTAAAAATTATTGTCCTTGAAACTTTACAACAAAATTAGATTTTGAAGTGATCTCACTAATGGAAAACAAATTTGTGTTTATATATGGCACATATCTAACATTCTTAAATGTATACCGAACTGCATCATTAAAATTGATCTGAACATTTCCATATCCTTTCACAAAATGAGTCCTACCATATCCCAAAGATACAGATTCATTATTACTGTCATTTTTAACAAAATCCACATACCAGTCCTAATGGCATGTATAATGGTGAGATGCCCCTGAATCAAAGTACCAAGCTTGATCTATCATATAATTACCACTAGAGGCCATGAATGAAAATTTGGGAGATGTTTATTCTCCTTCACCTTCAGCTACATTCACATGATGAGTTTTCTTTCTAAGGTTAGCCATATCCTATTATCTTTTCTTGCAATCTTTCTTAAGGTGACCAGGTTGCTTACAATAAAAACATTTCCACTTAGATCTCTTATTAGAACCACTTACTTGTGAAGTATCTATAAGAAAATTATTAAAGTTACCAAACTGCTTACCCTTTCCCTTCATGAAGAATGCACTCTCTATAGAAGTAGATGTAGACAAAAATGCTTGCTCCTATCGTCTCTCCTTTTATAGTAACAATGTGGATAAATTTTAAAATTCCAAAGTTTGTGTCTTAGTAATCATGTGCAAGGACTCCGCAAATGACTCAAATGAAGGTGAAAGATTTTGCAGACCCAGAGCAATCAAATCTTTCTCATCAATAGGATTTTACATAGCCTTCAACTAATCACCGATGTCCTTGATCTGCAATAAAAACTCAAAAATAGAGCCACCTTCCTATATCTTAGTAGAAAACAACAAATTCTTCAAATATAATACCCTATCAATTTCAAAATCTTGGTATTTAGAAGTAATATTAGTGCATAAAACTAATGTAATGGTCACATTTTTTACCTTTGAAATTAGATTATCTGATACTAACAGTTTTAACAACATAAGAGCCTCCTGATGATGTTTATCATAGTCATCATAACCAATGAAAAGCCTATGCTCTTTACCAAGCACTATTTGATCAATATTTTTATATTCACATATTATTAAAATGTTATGAATCCACAAACTAAAATTTACGTCTGTTAATTTTTGTGAATCTGACAAGAGGTGTTGTAAACTAGTCATTTTGACCTAATTTTTTTTAAAAATGAATATACCAAAAAAACTATAGTGATTTTACACAAAATTCCTCCTACCCGTGGACTCAAATCATAAACTAGTCAATACCTCCAATTTTCAACAAAAAACACCACATCATTTGGAAAATTTTAAAATTTTCATCTTTAAAAACATCAAAAATGGATAAAAACAATTTTATCTAGAGATCTACAATTCCAATTTAAAAAATTCCTTTTCTGCCAACATCCAAATTAAAAACCCATAAAAGTGTGAAATTTTCACATTTCAAAACTTTTTCGAGATAATTAGTCACCAGTAGGTCCACAATAACCCTTATAGGCTAAAGTTTTGAATTAATTCAATTAAAAAAATAAAATTAATTGAAATAATTAAATTTTAGATTAAAATTTTCATAAAAAATATTCTTCCAATCAAAAAATTGACCTACCTTCAAAACTTTAGATGCAGATTCTGGGAGAAATACTCAACTAAATTGAATTTCGTTAGTTCCTATCATCTCCTTTCGAAAAATAAAAAAATTTAGACCCCTCACTCACCAAAAATAGTGATCAAACAAAAATCTAGTCACTTTTCAAACTGTATAGAAATGGCCACCCAAAAAATATAAGAAAAATAAAAATAGATTTATGAGCCTCTTGTGTTGCCTCCTACCACTTTTCCTTTGCTGAGACAGGTTTCTTAATGCTTCTCCCATGATTACTAGCTTTCTCGATGGTCAAAGGAAAAAAAAATCTCTTCATGGCTCTCCATCAGGGGCTTCATGCTCTTCCCTGACAAGACCACTCCTCTCTTACTCCACAGGGTCCCTCCTAAGCTTCTTACACCATAAGCTCTGAAACCATATTAGATTCAACAAAGAGATTGAGAAATGTGATTACCCAACATACTAAATAATACATGAGAGGTCTATTAAATAGGTAAAATATCCACCTGAGAAAATAGGGGGTGGGAACAACCACAAGCATCAGGTAGTGTAAAATAGTTAATCTCGTAAAAACAAACTAATCTATTAATCCAAGTGGTTAAAAAAACTAACCAAGGTGCATAGATAATATACATTAGTCAATAACCCAAGGTATTTACAATAATATGCTAACAGTTTTGAGGTCTTGTATATATTAGGATAGATGTGTGTTTTCCATAAGTGCTAGGCACTTTTTTTGGTGTGAGTTATTTGTGTGTTTTCCCTAAGTGCTTAGAGAGCACAATATTGTGTCTTGGTGTCTTGTTTTGTGTATTTATTTCTTGTTGTGTTGGTGTGAGTGTTGAGTTTTTTCATAGGCATATCAATGTCAATTGTAGCATATAGGTGAGTCCATTGACCAATGGTAGGATAAGATAATTAGTATTTAGCATAGAAAGTATGATACCCCTAAAAAACACCAAAATGTTGACCAAAATTTTACCCTAGGTCAAATTGGGTCAACACCCTTATATGTTCAAACTTTTCATAAGGTCCCCTAGGTTTGAAAATGGTCACCATGGTCCTAAATGAAGTCAATTCATACTTTTAGGGTTACATAATATGTTCCAAGCTTTGTCATCTTGTCCATTTGTCTTAATGTCCTTTTATGCCACATTTTTGGTAATGTTAAGGAATTGTACAATTTTTCACAAAAGGACGGATGTTTCAAAATGCAATCTAATGTACTTCCTATCAGAGAAGGTTAGAGAAGGCTTTGAAACTAAAATGTGGTAGGTTTAACATAAAAATAATAAGATCATATGTAAAAGGGTCAGTTTTAGATGATTGTACGGATTGGTGTGACTCATATGTAGGTGTGAAGGCTTCCATAAGGTGTCTTGAGATCCCCACAAGTCATTTCTAGGCTCAGGAAACTTCAACAAATTCAAGATTGATGAAAACTAGTTTCTCTCTCCTATCACTCCTTTAAACAGTTCAAAAAGGGTCAAAATTTTTCATTTGATGTGAACAAGAGAAGAGGAGTTGCAGTGAGTGCACTTGGTGGATGTTAAGGTTCCCTGTGAGCTTTCATTTCATGATCATGGTTTCAATATTGGTGGTATATGCTATATGATCAATAATTAATATTTTTAGTACCATCAAATTGATTGCATAACCCTAATATCTTGGTTTTTCTCATTTGATTGCATTTTAGAAATTGATCTATGTGAACCAAGTGATGCACGTAGACTTGCAGAGCATGTTCACCCATTTCATGTTGACTTCAACTAGTTTGGCACATGTGACCATGGAAAATAGGTAGGATCACTCTTTTGTGCTAGAAGTGAACACAACTAAGAAGCTGAGAATAATGTTTTATCAGTTACAGAGTTTATTCTCCTATGAGTGGCTTTAGGTCAAGATTAATATGTTTGTTTTCAACCTCATAGAGCATGGTAGTCAATTTCTCGATTAAAGGTATGTGTTGATAATATTTCAAGGGTGACAATCCAAGATTGAGTTAAATATCAAACACCTAAGATCCATGTTCATAGAGTTGAATAAAAGTTGTAAAAAGGGAATGTTTACCTTGAATTCTTTGAAAAGAGACTTTTGTCCATATAATACCATCTTATGGTGAAGGTAAATAAGGTCTAGGCTATAACCTAGATGAAGAGGTAACATCTTAACATGAGAGGAGGTTGTTAGGTCAAGATCGAATGATGGTGAGTGAGGTTTCACTCAGTCAAGTTTCTAATGGAAATATGCATAGAAATGTAGTGTCATTAGGTCAAAATGAACCTGGAACATTACAACTTGAAAGTGACACCTAATGCATTGATGGTAAGGAATGATAACATGGTCTCAAGGCACAAATGATTCCATTCAAGTATGAAATGGTCCTAGGGACCTTAGGAGAAACCAAAGGTGTGAAACACATTACTCAAACATATATAATCGCCTATAGGAACCTCTTATTTTCTCTAAAGAACACCTACAGTTTTACTCATACTCAGACTAGCCTAAACTAATGAAGGATGCAGGTTTGATTGGTAGGTAGAGGTATAAGATGGATAACCATGTATAAATTACTCCCAGAGTTATGATATCAAACTTTTATGTGATTTTTAGAGCAAAGGATAAACATATACAACCATAGCTAAAGGTTCTTAAGCCCTATCAAAACCCTACACACAATCACAAGCCTAAAAGCTAGTCTTGAGAATTTGAAATGTTGAGCCTCTAAAATCATGGTCAAGGATTGAAACTTAGTATAGGGTCATCATTAGTTAAACTAGGATTACATGTCCTCCTGTAGGTTAGACTAGTAGTGTAAGTTCTCACTATTTTGTCTCAGACCTGAGGCACTCCACAAGCAAGACAATCTACAAACCTAGTACATTGATGGTAAAAGGATGAATGGAAAAGCCTTGAATGACTATATTATGATGTGTAGGGTTTAATTGGATATTAATAAAGGTTGAGAAGGCCCTATAGTCACTGTGAACACTCAAAGGTGGCCATATACTCAAAAAACATAGTTTATGCTTATGAGGCTTAGAAATGGACATGAACCTCATGGATTTTAATGACACTCATATGATCATATGATCTTTCAAATCAATGTGATAACCTTCATTGGAGAGTGGAGGGTTTGTAGAAGATAACTCAAATTGGTCATTTTTGGCCTAAATTTGTCTCAGGAGTGTCCATAATGCATATTAGGAGCTGAGAGCCAACTTCTTTCACTCATATCTATATGGATGAGATGCATGGGGTCCCAATCACTTAGGTATATTTGAGGGAGGTGATGAACTTGAAATTAGGGGCAATGGTTTGAGGGCTAATGATTTAACCTTTATGAATCATTGTTAAGAACCTAAATGACCTAAAACCCTTATAAGAACCTGATGAGAAAGAGATAATCATAAATGTATCTAGAAGGGGTCAACTGACCTATAAAATTATTTTGACCTCCTTGGCACTCTCCCAGGCTCCCTACAACTCAATTGTTTTGTACCATCATTTGTACATACATGTCTAATTCTATGTTTTCTATAAGATTTGAGGTGATTTGAAGGTACAAAAGGGAAGAAATGAGTGAAAACCATGGTATAAGGTGTGTGGAGATGTTTTCTAAGTCCTCATACATCATTCTTGCCTTAGTCATGTATGGAAACACCTCTACTAAGCTTATTGTTTCAGGCAGTCTTGAATAAAACAATGAGAAAGAAGGTGACTGCCAAGTTGGAGATGAGAGGTGTGTTATTGAGTTTTCTTCAAGTTTATATGATAAAACAAAGGATAAATAAGTCTTGATTAGTTGGCTCACATCTCTGCAATTAATCTCTTTGAGTGTGTGTAAGTCACCATAGTGACAAGTGTGACAATTAAGGCTTACAAGACTAATGAGTGACTATAAGGAAGTGACAAGTGGAAAAGAGAAGATCATTAGTTGAGGGGTGTATAATGACTAGCACAAATCATGTTTATACCTTATTAGGTTAGGGCATATGTGCCAATGACTTATAAGGCAATTCTAGGTAGTTAGTGAACTCCTCATCAAGAAAATAGTTTCAAGGACAATAAAATATCCATATGACAACTTCAAGAGAATCTTGTAATACAAATAGACACTTATCCAAGAAAAATTCATGATCTATTTTATAACTCTTCCTCTTACATTGTAACTAGTTTTCAAGACTTGACACTTGGCATTGTGACTCTTCAACATCACTCTTTCTCTCTCTTCTTCCATTGCTCTATATATTGAAGCCATTTTGGCATTGTAAAGGATCCACAATTCGTATGGTGAAGCCCTGTTGGTTTGACATATTGTTTTGATTTTGAATAAATTTTTTAAGTTGGTTTAGTCTCTACAATTCTTGCCTAAGTATGTCAAGTAGTCTATTTGGATGACAAGTGATGATTGTTTCTCCTTGCTTCCATTTTGCTCTTGTATGCATTGTGTGAGTAATCTTTCTTCTAACAGGTCTCATGAAGTGTAAATGTTTTTTAGGTGCATTCGAAGTGTGAAGGATATCATTAGTGTCTAAGATCATAAATCCTATTCACCCACATTTGGAAATTCATAGCAATTTGCCTCCATGTAGAAACACTTATGCTAGAAGAACCTTGAGTTGAGATTAGTTTTAACAATCTGCCTTCATAGTGAAAGTTTCAAGTATGTTTGTGGAGATATCCTTGGTGTATCACCTCCATTAGTATAGGTTAATTTTATGTTTCCTTCTTCCCTCTTCACCCCCAACAAGTGATTAGACTAGTGTAGTTGAGAGCCTAAATAGATAGATCAAGGGAGCTAGCCTACAATCTAGAGATCTATCTCTGGTAGCAATTTGCACATACTTAGAAATAGTTCCATGTTATCCCAAATTTTAGAAGGTATGATTGACTTCTCTAGGATAAAATTTTGGGATATAACAATGTATGGGTAAG
Source organism: Torreya grandis (assembly GCA_037957365.1). Classification (NCBI taxonomy): domain Eukaryota; kingdom Viridiplantae; phylum Streptophyta; class Pinopsida; order Cupressales; family Taxaceae; genus Torreya; species Torreya grandis. The sequence goes on from JARHVA010001080.1 coordinate 3,402,181, forward strand.
AAATTGAGTTATCATCTTGGTAAGTGATCATTGATTTCTCCTTATACTCGGTTCTTTTGTTATCTTGGTTGTAAACCTCATGCTATCACTAAGGTTGAGGTGAATGACACTCAATGGGGAAGAGAATTATTCCAAGTAAATTCAAGGAATGAGCATGACAAGTATACATTATGGATATAGGATCCCGATGATCTTTACAATAGTAATATTGTTATCATGTCATGTGGTGAGATAGAATACAATTTGGGCCAACATAAAGAAGGGAATAAACAACGGTTATCATGGTCTCATGATCATAGTAAATACCATTTTTAACCATTTTAGTTTGTTCTCCTTGAGCTTTTTTATCATCATGATGAGTATGGGATCTAAAAAGGTGTGCTTATCACACCTAAACATCATGAGTGTGGTAAAAGTATGTACTAAAGGATTTCCAGCCACTAGAAGGAAGAAGTGGGAAAGAAAAAATGGCATACTACAATTATGCTACAAAAAGGTCAAGGCACCAAGAGGGAGTCCATATCATGCTCATAAGGCATGATGAAATAATTGGAAAAGTGTTTCTAAACACTAATGTTTTTACTAATATGTTTGATCCATATATAGGTTCACTAGAGAAATCAATTACAATGGCTATAAACAGTGCAAAGAATGTTGTGATTTTCATGCATGGACAGCTAATTGGGCATGGTATAAACCATCCAAATGCATGTTTGAAGAGCTCAATAAATTCTAAAATTGATGAAGGTGGAAAGATAGGAAGAGGTATGCAAACTCAGTTGGTTGAAAACTCAAAAAATTATGAAAATTTTGGCATGCTACAACCAATGATAAATTCTAAAAATGCATATGCAAAACCTGATTTTCTTTACTTATAAATTTTTGAGTTGGTAAGACAAACACCGCTGCCTATTGAGGTCATAAACCTTGATGTTTTGAGCATGCTACAACCCAAAATAAGTAGTGGATGTAAACACAACATCTTCATAAGGATGATAAAACTGATTTTTTTGATTGGTTACAACCCTTAACAAGTTTTGGAAATGCTCATGATTTAGGTCACTTCTTGCATAGCAAAGGTTGGGAAAGCACACGTAAGGTACAACACTCTTTTTTGGATGAATTTAAATGTTTGTTGGAATTATTATGTGATGCATACATGCTTGAAGACGTTGACAAAGGGCATAAAATGGAATAATACATGACACACATAAGGAGATCCATGCATGATTGCTTACATACCCATGACTTTCCCTTACAATGTGTGCTCTCAAATTAGTTTGAGTTTGTTTTCTATTTACAAGTGGGGAGCCTACAATTTTGGTTTGGGAAAATTTTGGCATGGCATATTAAGGACCCTAACAAGATTTGGAATGCATACCATGGAAGCACACCCACCCTAGCACACTTTCAAAAGGGACTTTTCATAAGGGCCAACCTTTTCATAGATTTCAGTTTGATTCATTTCTATAGCCTAGCCCTTTTTGCATAATGTTTGATTTCACAATGGCTTCCTTGAAGATTATGGAGATGAAGGGATCATTCGAGGTCAAATTGGTAATGAATAAGTTGACATTTTGGAGCAATTTCCTGGTTGTACATCACAATCACAGCCCACATATCTGCATATTTATTCTTGTTGATGAGTTAATTTATTCTTGGATGAAGGAAACAGTATCCATGGCTTCACAATGAAAAATTCCAGCTCGTCAGAGGACCATGTTGAAGAGTTTGGGACATTAGATGAGGCACATTAAAAGCTATTTTAAGTTGCGTTGGGCAACATATGTTTGGGGCAGCAAGTTGTTTGAAAGAAGATGTGGTTAGAAGGCTATTTGGGAAGGTGCTAAGGGTTTGTGGCTTATTAGCATCAATAGGTACATGCATGGTAGTTTCATATGAGGGAATAAGAGACCTATAGAAGATTGTTATGGTGCTTATAACACTTGGGGGCAGCCCTCAAATCACAAATACAACAAGGGGAGGTTTTGTATTGAGGTTTCCCTTCCTTGGGAAAAAGTTACAGGTAGCCAATTCATCATAAGGAGTTTTGGGACACCTCCATGGATATTTCAATTGCTTGAGGACAAGCAATTTCAGGTGGGGAGGATTCTCATGTCTACCTTTTAGACATGACATTATTGAAGACCTTTAGCCTTGCCTAGTTTCTTAAGGGCCAAGGGAAGAAGATAAAAAGAAGGGAAACATTTGATTTTGAAAAGAATAATTTTAAAAGCACTTTATTATAATAATTTCACTTAAGTTGGGGCATTTTCAAGGGTTGCGAGTATTGAACCACTTAAGTAAATTATAAAAAGATATTCTTTTATAATTTAAAAAATGATCAACAAAGGTATTTTCCACCCTAATTGGGTACTTCACTTGGGAAGAAGTATAAAAATAATTGAGGGGTCTTGTTGAAAGTCATCTTGGATCATAATTTGAATTTACAAGTTTTGAGCATGAAAAAGCTTGAGCTTTAGACTTGAAGACAAAAACCTTCAAGAAAAGAGAATAAGGATTAAAGCCCTCATTCTTCCATGGGACAACTTCATCCAGGAGCTGTCATTAATCATCAAAATTCAGAAACGAAAAAAAAATAAGGGTTTTCAAGTGGGTTGAATAGCTTGGAAGGTTGATAAATGTCTCTAGGAGGGTGGCGACTTGCTTGTGGAGGTTGACGACTTGTTTTGGAGGGGTTTTACTAGTGTGTGAGGGCCATTTCTTTCACTAGTATTATTCTATAATTTTTATATAATATTTCCAGCCTTGGACGATTTGGAAAAAGGACCTGATTGAGGGTTTGGGGTCAAACATTGATTCTAAAATATTTTAGAATTTTCCATATGATTCTCAATATTTGTTGTGGTAAACTTAGCTTGTTTGTGAAGGAAAAATCATCATAAAAAGGTATTTGATTGCAATTGTATTTTTATATTATTTTTGAAGACCTATTGAAGGTGAAACACTATAGAAATTGTCATCAAAGTGCTGCCATAAATCATATTAATTTTATGAACCTAGGCGCTTGGGGTTTGAAGGGTTTAACATATTTTTATGCTAATTTTGGATTGTATTTGTAGGTATGGTTTGCTGTTGTAAAAATTAGATTTTCTTCTTTTGCTAGGGTTTCATATAAAAATCATATTTCAAAAAATATCCCTAATTTGAGGACATTACAAAAGTGCAATGGACTCTTAATACAATTGTTATAAACTTTGTTAATATTGATATAAGTAAATAATGAAGAAACTCTAGTACATGAATGGCATATCAAAAACTTATGAATGAGAGTACATATCGAACTCTGAGATTATTTTCTTATGAATAAGTTTGTTATGCATAAATTTCCTATGTTTGAGACTTTTATGGATTTGTATGTGACACTAAGCTTAGAAATATTTCTTGTAGTATTGAGTGAGATCTTCAAAAGACTAGATATGGTATACTCTGTAGCCCCATATGCTATGTTGTTTACATTTGAAATTGAAATATTAGGCTTACACTATACATGTATAAAACTTATAAAAATGTTACCTTTCTACTTAACCATTAATGGAATCTGTGTTGCTTGTAATAGATGCCTAAACTAGCAAATATAGTCCAATGAAAAGTAGGAAAAATCAAATAAGTAGAACTTACATATAGGGTTGATGTTTAAGTTATTGATTCATGTTCTATCCTATATAGAAAGGGAAATAGACTCTAAGTTAAACATTTTAAAATTCTATTAGTATTCATACAAGTAAATGATTGGATATTGTTGATGTTATGCGAATTGATTACAGGTACACAACAGATAAGTGTAGGTTGGAGGTAGAAGTCATGTTCAGTGGCAAGGACATGGTACATAGATAAACCACCATGGTGATTTAATAGTTTACAAAACCTTAGTGAACCCTTGTCTTGGTCATTTTTTCATTTAGTTATATTTTTCAGTTATTGACTGGTCAGTTGTTGTGTTATCTTTTGTCCTTTGTTATTTAAGGCTAACTGAGCAATCAAATTAACCATTTGATGTGGACGTGGTTCAATCCAAAATATATGATGTACTTAAAATGAAACAAATATCACTTGAAGATCATGAGATCTTGGATGAGTTCTGTAATCCTTGATTAAAAGACTGATTTAGGTTTGTGCACTGAAAACTGCAAAAGATACGAAGAGTGGGAAGGGCCGACATTATGGTTATAAAGTTTGTTATAGGACAAGGCAATGATTTCATCTATTTAGTTTCTAATATAAACTAATGAAGGATGTATATGTTATTATAGTCCACAAAAGGGTTTACGATTTACTCTTGATAGGGTCATGTATAAAGTTGCACAATAAGTCATAAGACTTAGGTTGGAGCATGATGATTAAAGGTTTTAAGGGTATATTGAACCCTAAGTTATGCATAACATGGACCTAAAGCTTGGTTTGTATTTGTAACTTGAAATTTAAGCCAAAATATTAAATCGATGACAAGGTAATAATGTTGGGTTAGACTAAACAACCACGGTTATGATGTTGTCATTGACTTGGGGAAAATAATAATTAGATTTTTCATTTATCTTTTGGGGAAGCTACTTGATGGGATTATGCATGGCGATGTAGTTGGTTTTGCATGAGAAAATAGTAAGCATGCAAGAGGTGAAAACTTGTCTATTTTCACTCAATGTAATGTAGAGGAAACCATACATGTGTGTTTTGCATGAAGAAAAGAGTGGGAGTTCCACTCAATAGAACTCACAGTTCTACCAAATGGAATAGTCACTACGAATGGCTAATAAAAAGGTTGGCAAGAAGAAAAGAGTGGGGGGAGAAAGAAGGAAAAAATAAAGGAACGTGGAGGGGAAAAGAGAAGTGAGTGTAGGCTAAGAACCCTTCTTGATATCACATTACATTGAAAAAACAAGTAAGTGATTTTATTTTTAATTGTAATGTTGAAATGGTGCATGCATTCATTGATACAAATAATGTAGAAGGTTTGGAATTATTTTCCTAAATAGACATGTCATTTGTTGTGAATGACACTTAGTCGATGATACCCAATAGGGTTAGACAATTTAGAATACACGTCCTTAGATGACAATGAGTAATTGAAAAGACCTTGCAACTTTTTTGTTGGATTGACTTAGAAGCTTCAAATTTTGAATGTTTTATGATTTTTTTGTTTTTGGGTGCAAACCCTGGTTGTGGGTTTTTCTTTTTTGAGTGTGTTGAAGTGCTTGTTATCGTTAGAAACCCTTAAGTTAGGTTTATCTTGATTATTGTTTGTTGGACCTTAAGACCCTAGGTTATTGGTCATTATTGCATCACCATCATGGCTCAGTTGAATATTGTGTGTTTGTGATTGGGTTCCTCCTTCCATCTCCAACCGATGGTTGGGATGGATAGAGAAACCTATCTATGCTTGGACTTATCTTGAGCATGCAGATGGATTTCTATAGAAAGTTTTTTTTTGAAAAGTTTCATGTTTGAAATCTTGTGGGCAAAAATGTACAATACATTTCTGTGTAACTAGTATGCATTGGGATCAACTTTGCAGTGATGGTTATTTTGTCCATGGTTTTGGATATGCTTGCAAATCCGAGTTGATTTAATTCATAGCTAAATGTGATAGTTTGAAGGCTATTTAGAATACTACAAAGTATGTTTTTATTATTAATATCTTTTGTAATGTCTTTATATTATGAGAATATAACAGAGTTGTGAGTTACTTCATATCATGTAGAAATATCGATTTATATTTTTTTACATTCAACATGATTGCAAAGTAAACATCATAGTGTTAAAAGTATGGCATTATTGTCCAGTACGAAGTTGTAGGGTTTACGGTGTATTCTAAAGTTGCAACTGTAATGCATCTTGCATTTTGTTGTATATAATGGAGTGGCAAGTAATGGATGAATTCATTTATGTAATAGTTTTGTTATATGCAAAGGTATCTTCACATCATTCTGTACTAGTAACACTTTCTTATACAATTGTCATTCTTGTAATTCATGTAAGCAACATAGTTGTAAGGTATTTTTATGTGTTGTTAAAATGTATAAGGTTAACATCCCTTATTTATGGGCTATAAATAGATTGTAGGTTATGAAATTCCAATTTTTATAAATATTAAAACAATATTTTGATCATTTGGAATTGCGTAAAGTTATAGGGATCTGACATGATCTATTGAGATCTAGATCACTCTTGTAGTCGTTGTAGATGTTTATTGATATACAAAGATTTGTTGCATGTAAATTCTATTTGTATTGATTGTGAATATGTGAATAAGGTGTTTGTTGATGAAAGTTATGGCTTGGAAACTGAGTAGCTTTTACAGCTAAGTCATGTATAAACTTGTATGTTTCATTTTGATAGAATGACTTGTTTTGTTTGTGCATTAAATTTTGTTCATGGTCATATGGAATATATATATAGAGAGAAAATTGATGTAGTATTGTAATGAATACTTATGGGTATTCGATATTGCAAGTATATGAATGTGGCAATGAATTTGAATTGTTTTATGACTTGTTATTAGTTGTTATAGTTGTGGTATTCAACAAAATATGTTATAATTATATTATGATTTTCAAGGCATAAATATTGCAGCTTCAAATAGGCATCATGTTCACTAAATAGCAATTGGTTTCATTTATATTAGGAGGAATTGGTTGAATGAATTTATTTTTCATGAGCTTGAATCGATTACTCTAATTGCTTGACTAGTAATGATTTGTTACAACATTCAATCTTATTATGAAGGTCATGAATGTTGTTGGTTGTTTTTAAATTCTCCTTTTGTTTTGGAATTTTGTGGTATATTTGGAAGGAATCGATAGTTGTCATTTTTAATATATAATGGTGTGCTAATGACTAATAGTATGGGTTCATTATGAGGCAGAATGCTTCATAGAACTTAGAATTTGAAACCAATATGGTAATGAAATAAAATGTTTTAAGTTTTGGGTGGAGCCTTGATTGTTTATAGCATAGTGAAAAAAGGAAACAACACCAAATAGTGATGGTGATAGTCCCTAAGATAATTGATTTGGATTTAATGTGCATGGTTATTTAGAAATAAGAATATATATATATATATATATATATATATATATATATGGACATACGATAAAGACTTGTGGATAGTTGAAATGCGTGACACAAATACATTTAGGAATTATGAAGTAAAGTGACTTTCATTTTATATATATAACCATGGACATATGATAAAGACTTGTGGATAGTTGAAATGCATGACACAAATGCATTTAGGAATTATGAAGTAAAGTGACTTTCGTTTCTATTGGCAATTATTATTTTATAATATGGTGCATTAAATAATGCAAGATATTTAAATTATATTTCATTATAATTAAGGCTAATAACCATACTCCGGGAGTGGAGTTACATAACAAGATGTAAAATATATTGTTGTAGAGGACATAACATAATTTCAATTGAAGTTATTAAGTTCAGATGTAAATACATACATACATAATGTGGGAACATACATATAATATACATATATATGTATGTGTGATTAATTTATATTTTACATATGTGTGTGTGTGTGTGTGTGTGCGCGCGCGCGCATGTTGACTACAATAAAGACTTGTGGATAGTTGAAATGTGTGACACATATACATTTAGGAATCATGAAGTAAAGTGACTTTCATTTTTGTTGGCAATTATTATTTTATAATATGGTGCATTAAATAATACAAGAGATTTAAATTATATTTCATTATAATTAAGGCTTATAACCATACTCCAGAAGTGGAGTTACGTAACACGATGTGAAGTATATTGTTGTAGAGGACATAACACGATTACAACTGAAGTTATTAAGTTCGGATGTAAAACTTACATACATAGTGTGGGAACATACAGATATAAAAATATATATGTACGTGTGATTAAATTATCGAGATACTTGTATGGTTAAATATGTTTGGTGTAAACATGGTGTAAATGACTTATGTGGCATGAAATTGAATGTGGTGTAAATTAATTAAGAGACTGTCATGTTTATGATTCTTATCTATTTCACACAAATATAGAGATAGATAATAAAGCAAGCTAGGATTCCGTACTAGCATGCTAATCATGAACTAATCTCCGTGGATAATCTTCGGGTTGGAATTAGTCATGAGGCAAGGCTAAAGTTACGGGTATGCTTGATATTATTTTAAACGACAATGAATCTGTTTATTACCTTAGAGAAACCTATTGTGGGTTGTGTAAATGATATTGTTTAAGTTATCAATTGATAAAGGCATATTATATGATAGATATGAATGGAAACTATCTTGTTCTATTAAGCACGTATCGATGGGTTCCATTCATATTTCTTCTATAGTGGGCTTGCAACCTTAACATGGGGGTGCATATTCATTAAATGTTTCAGATGTATGTCTATATTTAAGTCTCAAGGATCTTTTTGGTAGGAGACTGATGCCTCAGTTGTTGATGGTTATTGGGGATGGTTGAATCAATTAATCTTTCCTTATAATGATCTAATCAAGTACATGGAGCAATGCAAAGATATGGTTGTTATTTGTTGTTATATGTGTGGATTTATTAGTATGGGTTCAAATTCAATCATGCATGAGAATTTGTGATAGGGATTCAAATGATGTCACTAACATGGAGTTCAAAATTAGGGTAGAACTGACCCTTGTGAAGTACCTCGCATTGTAAATGATGTTGTGCATGTTGATTTTTGTGAGCTTGTCTTATTATGATTAATAAAACAAACTTGTTTTGATTCTAGAATCATTTGGGCTAGTTAATGAATTGTTAGTTAGAGCATAATCTCTATTTTTTTAAGTTCTAAATTTTATGAAAAAATTGGGGTTAGGCACCATAAGCTCTGTTGTTTACATTTGAAAATGCAATAACATGTTTACACTATAGTTGTGCATAACTTCTGAAAAGTTACTTCTCTACTTAATTGAGTTCCCTTCAACTTTGTTAACCTTGCTTCGGATTTTGGTGATAAAGTATGGATATCACATATTTGTTTACTTCCTTAGATCAATTCAATTCTAGAACCTTGTTCAATTTATTCATCTTGAACTATGTCATATTTGTCAAATGATTGGAATTAATGACCTAATATATTAATACTCACTTTTGAGGTCTCCTAACAATAACAATTTATTTTTCATCGTTATTATGATTAGCAGAGTATGATGTACACTGGGTTATAGTACAACACCTTTTAGAAATGATTTTTCTTACAAACACTCTATTTGTATTAAAGTCTATTAATTGAGTGCTTAAGAAATAATCCAATTAACCTAAGACTAATTACGCACATGACTTACCTCTGCAATAACTTATACCATACCATGTATGTATGTATAAATCTATTATAACTCCCTCCAATTCACTTCACTCAAAGGATGCTCAAATGTTGTGTGATGAAAATGCGTGAACAGGTGAACTTAAAAAGAAGTAAATGCACCGTTTTTACAGCATCGAACTACAATTTTACATGTCAAAACCACGTACGTCGAATTCTGTGCCCGGACTCGCCGAGTACTCACTGCAAGTTCAAGCTCAAAACTCGCTATGGACACACTCGCAAGCTCGAGTGTCGAATACTCAAATGGGCTTTAAAATGGCAAGTACTTGGGAACTCGTCGAGTATGCATACTATGATTTAGACCACTGTTTGAAATATAACAGATCTACGTGTTTTTTTTAAAACGTTCGTTATTATTGGTAGTCCCCTCATCTTGGTCAAAATAAAGGCTAAGAAAAAGAGATTAGATCCTTCTGAGCATGCTTGAAGATAATATTGAATTTCTCATTCTTCACACACAGGAGGATCCCAATTCAATCCCCATGGTGATAGTTGAAGCATGTGAAAGTGATCAGGTGCGGCATAAAGTGGCAGAGCTTGTCTTTACCGCACCCAGCAATTCCACACTACAACTTCACAACCACAAGAATTTATTAGCGAGATTGGTGGTGGGGGGTCTGCTGAACCGGAACAGTGTGGTCGCCCACTGTTTTGAGTTGGGAATGTGGTAGGCAACATGCCCAAACCTCCTACAATGGACTTTCCCTATGGCGGTACTCCACCATATCGATGATGCTTTTCATCGTTTGTTCAACGACCATATCGATGACGTCTACTATCGTCTAAAATGTCTAGAGAATATCATGCACAGAGTGTCGTGAGAGCCAACTCATAGTAGCTGGCATACCATGTTATATATATATACACAATGAAATGACAAGAAGAAAAGTGTTTGTATATATATACACAATGAGATGAGAAGAAGAAAAATAAAACTAGTTGTTTGCATTTCATAGGGAGTATATACAAATAAGAAATGCAAACAATTATTTTTATTTTTATTGCCATTTTTAATGGGAAAACATAAAAAACTGTAAAATCATAAATTTATCAATACATATATCACAATTTTTATAATTTAAAATAGAAAAAAGTTATATCATACAATATAAATAAATTGAATTAAAAAATAAATATAATTTTTAATTTGAGAAGTATTTAATAAATTATATAGTACAATATTTATTTTATTGGAAATACTTGATAAATATGTATGACATTTTTCTTCTCAATAACATATAGGAGGCCAAAAAATATAGACCATGCCACCACCCCATAGATAATATTTAAATTCTAGATCGTGGATCCATATATAGGGCTCGGTGTATCAGAGTCCGAGATAAGTTAAATGTACTTATGAAATTAAAAAGCTACACACTTCAGATCTTTGGTTTTGTAGGGGTCGCTTTGCCCTCCAATCCTTCTCCTTGCCCTTGCTTTGCCCTCCACTCTTTGCCATTGCCTTTGCTTTACCATCCACTCATTGCCATTGTTTTTCCCTCCACTCCTTTCTTCATTGCTCTCATTGTCTTCATTTGTATAAAAAATACAAAGAGATGAGAGGACATAGGGGCCCTCCCACTTTTGTTTGTTTAAATCTAGAGTCTTTAGCAACGTAAACTTGGCACAACTTGTGCCTCGCTTTCTACCACATGTACTATTGGAATTCTGTTGGGTTGCATCAAATTTGTATTACAAATATGTTTCTAAGAAAAAAATACAAAAAAGTTGGTGATGCAATTCCAACCCAAATGATGGTGATATAAGTACCAAATGAAGTAGTGATATCAGGGTAAAACTGAATAAGTCATTTGATTTTTTTTAACATATATAATTTCTAATAATTTTTGAAATATTAAATTCGTTAGAAATATACATAGAAATTTTAGATGAGGATAGGTGAAGGTTCTGATCTCTAAGCATAAATGTATTTGCTTATAAGAAATCATGTAATGATTGGCTCAAGCGAGATAGAGATTAGATTATAGGTAAGTTTAAAAATCAAAATAATAGCATGTGAGAATTATTATTTATTTATATTGGTTAGTTGAAAATTTGGGACTTTCCAATTGTTGTAGGGGTCAAGATTAGCCAAGACGAGCCACAAACTTAGAATGAATTAGGAGAATTTTGTGACTCCACTTAGACGAAATGAGTGTAGAACATGTTGTGCACCACTTTGTAAGTTTTATTTACATAAGTTAGTTTACAACATCTAATTGGGAAATCAATTAAAATTTATATTTAATTGTAGCAAAAGTGTTATAACTATAGAGTTAGTACGCAAGTGCAACAATCGCTGAAAGTCAGTGGATGGAACACTAATGCGTTCAACAAGAGGGCTCATTCTAGGGGTTTTGTGTTGGTAAGGTATTATTCATTGTTTTGTTGAAAAGTAGTATTTTTTTATTATTTGATTTGTAATTGTAATTAACCATTTAACAATTTTTTACCCCTTGTACTTAAATAATTATTAAACTATGTCTTTGTAGATTAAAAAACTATCTATGATAGTTGAAGGCCTTGATTCTGAGCAAGATGGCAAGGATGATGTTCCTTACGGCAAGAAGTGCATGCATGGACGTAAGAAAGACAATGCGCGGATAGATGATGATCGTAAAAATATCATGATATATAATTAACGTGATGAGGATTAGGATCAAGCTCGTATGCATAATTTTTTATTTTCATTTTAGAAGGAATAATACATGAATCTCTCTCTCTCTCTCTCTCTCTCTCTCTCTCTCTCTCTCTATGGTATTGTATTATAGATGAGAAATCTCCAATGGTACTATATTATAGATGAGAAATTACTTATTTCCTTGTTTAAAACATTTTTCTCATTTAAGACGTTATTGTTTATATCAATTTTCATAATTTATTGTCAAATTGTAGCATTTTATTTATGAATATTCACATATATTTTAAGTATATATTTATAAATAATAATAAAATAATTATTGGTGGAATTATTTAAGTCTACAAGCTTGCAAATTAGATTTCAACACGGGGATAGATTATTAATTGAACTTCGATAGAGCAACTAAAGGCAACTTGCGTGGGCACTGGAGACATCTTTTGAAATGACAAAGATGACCCTCTAATTAGTTATTGCAAAGCTTTGTGAAAAAGCACAAATAGTTATGCCAACCCTAAAGCATTGTGGAGAGCCCTGAGGATTGCTCATGAGCAAATTTGGGTAGGGATGGACATCAAAGGGGACTCTCAAATCATTTTAGAAGCTTTGAATAAAAACTTAAACAATCATTTACGTCTCTCCTCGATAATCAAGGATTGCAAGAATTTGATTTTAGGGTTTTCAATAGTCACAATCGCTCATATCAGAAGAGGCGAAAACTAAATAGGTTATCACCTTGCCAACTTTGGGGTGGGGCTTAATTCCCAAAACCAATCTTGAAATTGGTGTCCCTTGCCTCCATAATTAATTAGCTCAAAAGATTGTTAGAAAATGATGAAAAGATTCTAAAGCAGATGGTCACCAACTTGTTTCATGCTCAACCTGACATTGAGAATGGGGAAGGGTCTTTAATAGATCGCATTCTATAATCAATGAGGGACTTTGGTCAATCTACTCCTAGACTTGACACACTAAAATTTGCCCAATGGATAGGAGTCCAAACAATTCTCTTTGGTGCCAATAACACTAGCAATCCACAAGGATGTACACTTGAGTTATGGACTGGGAAGCATAGTAGATCAGAACTGGACTCTCCATAAGGCTATGGCTTTGGATGAGATTTCAAAAGGGAAAAAGATTGATGTCATTTGCTCCAAACTTGAGATTGACACTATTGCATTCTCGGTATCTCAGTCTGTGGAAACTTTTGCAATGCTCATGGTAGGAGGAAAATGTGAGGGAGGACTCACAGTAATGGTCTCAGATTCTAGCTAGGATATTGAGCTCTAGCTCAATTTAGTTTGATTTTTAGTGTTGCTATTGTTGCCCACAAGATTTACGTGTTCAATCTTTGCTTTTGTTTCTCCATCTTATAAAACAGTTACAAATTGTTAATATTTTTATACTTGATTTTCTCAAGTTCTTGATAACTATTATAATAATCAAATTTTAAGCTTTTTTTTACATATAAAAAATTATATTATATAATTATTTTTAATTATGAATAATTATATTAATACTATTGTATTACAAATGCAAATGAAGATGAAATAGGGTACCTTTTTTTTTTCAATGCAAAGTCAGTGCAACTCGATGCTAAGTTGGCATAATGTTGATGTAACTAAAATTACTTGGACACATCAACTGTGTATTGCCAAACTCGATGCAAATTTCTTAGATTTTTGCCGTTGTAAACACCCAAAACACATGGGTTTCCGATGGAAATCCTATGTGAATGACGACATGATTTACTTATAAAATAGTAGTTTATTTTCCCATAGTAGTTTGAGGACTAATGAGATGAAAAGAGGAAATCGTAGATAAGTAGTGGGAAAATGCCCTTCATTATATTATATTGCTTGAAGAATTACTCCCTTTTCCTAGATGAATTGTTGAGGAAACAAGTATTGGATTCGGTTGTTTACATGTTGCCACGATGCCACTTGGAAGGTTGTTAAGATGTCCTTGTGTTTTACAATTACCTTCTTTATGAGAGAGGATAACAAAAGGGTGTCATCAATAAAGTGAAATTCGGTGTACATCTTTCCTCCCTTTGTGGCAACTATGCCATGAATCTCTCCTTTGGCATTCGTGTTTTACATGGGCCCTACTAGAATATTTGTTTGTGAGAATAAAGAGATACAGATTCAGAGGATCAACTCCTCTTAATCCTTTGGTGGAGTGGAAACGCTATTATGTTCCACCATTAATAGCCATCATATAAGTAGGAGTGCATATACAACAACTGATCCAATGAATTATCTGATCACTAAAACCAAATGTGGAGAGGGTCTTCCGTATTAGCTCCTAGTTACATTTGCCAGAAGCCTTTGACATGTCAAGTTTTATCATTATACTTGGCCTTTGTTATGTCTTTAACGAATGAATAATTTTTTGAACAATTATGATATTATTAAAAATATATCTTAAACAAAATCTGATTGGGAAGGAGAGATGAGCATTGGGAATAAGGGCCTTAGTCTATTGGGTATAAGCTTTGAGATGATTTCTTAAACCATATAGTTAAGGGGAACTGGTCTATATTGATCTAGTTTGTGACTTTTGCTGATTTTTTAAATAAGAATCAATTTGTACAATTCAATTGTTTGACCATTTTTTTTTATTTCTCTATCGGAGCCAAGAGATCTCTTTTTATTAGATCCCAAAAAGTTTGATAGAACAATCCTGTGAATCTATCCAACCCAAAAGCTTTATCAAGATCGAAAGATAAAATGACATCACTTCGCTCTTCTTTGATTGGTCTCATGATTGTATCACTATCTTCTTTCTTCCCCAGTTTGGGTATACGTTGAAGCATTTGTTATTGAGCAGATGGACCCTGAGTTGAATGTGTAGGCTTGTCGAGAAGTTTTTGGTAGAAGTCAAGAGACATAAGTAAGCATATTAGGTTGGTTAGTGATATAAATCCCATTTTATGTTTATATTATTTATATTGTGTTCATCTATTAACTGTTATGCGCTGCGACATGGAAGAACTTGGTATTGGAGTCCACATAATCAATTTTTATTTGGATCGTTGATGTCACTGTATTTCTTCTAACTTTTGTGTTTCAATTAGATCACGGATTACTTCTTGTTCTTCGTTCTCTAATCTTCAGCGTTGATACCCCTGAAGTATACTTACACCCATTAGAGGTGTAACACACACGACAATAAAAATTTAAAAAATAAAAAGTAAAAGTTAATACACGTGCACACCTAGATGTATAGAATTATTGATACATAATATAAGAAGACAATCCTCGTTTATAATAAGGGGAGGGTATGGAACCCTAGTCTTTTTGAGTCACTACATGGCCCCAATGAGATAGATGCCAACCTTCTTACACAATTAGTCTAATACATCTTAAGGGCATCATAATGATGCAAAATATGAGCGCTTTGTAGCAAAATAGCTCATTTGCATTACATCGTAAAATGTCTAGCTACACTTTCTCATGTCAACTAGAGACAAACTCGGTTCATAGAGCTGCCCAAACTTGCAATTTGTTATTTAGAATGAATGTCAATGCTTGAGGTTTGTAATGGAACATAAATCATTCCCAACCAATTGACAACCCATCCGATCGCAACAAATGCTTCCATGAACAAAATATTGGCAAAATTACACCAACACTTCAAATCACAAATCATTGTCGATCTACAAAATACGAGTCAATGGATTTGTGCAACCACAAACAATGCAGATTCTACAGTGATTTCAGTCATCCAATGTTTCTCTCTTGGCAATTTTAATCTAACATTTTTGTTATGTTATGCTTATTCATAGACTTGTAACAGCTAGGGATCTATAAAGTTTTATATTTTTGTTTATTAGAAAGCTCACATAAAAAATATCAGGATAATCTGTATCAAGACTTCATAAATTAGGCCAACATAGCTCATGCCAAAATACAATTTTGGACTAGATATATAATACCATGAAGGCTCATTGCCATAGGCATTAGCAGATCTTGTTTAGTCTACAATTTTGTATTATCTTGTAATACAATTTCCATTTTTTCTTATGGAAATAAATTATAAACAAAAAAAAAACCTAAATTGATTCCCCTCTTGCATATTGTATAAATGAAATTGCCATTGCATGTTGATGTCTCATAATTTCAACAATCTACATTAAACATTGTTGCTCTGTGCTTTTAACAGTTTTACCATCTACAACCACTGATATAGAGGGAGAGACTTAACCAAAACAAGACACAAGTTATCTCTTTCCTTGTACCCCTCCTAAAGCACTTTTTCTTATGGTTTGACAAGTACACAAGGTTTCTCGAAAAACAACTTAAATTTTCAGATACCCATTAAGGGCATACAACTCCCTACGAAGTTTTATGCGTTAGATCTTAAGGTAGATGCACTAACTCAACTTGACCTTTCCCAAACTAGGCCTCAAATAGGTCTCCTAGACTGTAAAACTAAGTTATGGCTCCAAAATTCCCCACAAATGCCAAGACTCCAAGAAAACACTTGATTCAATTTAAGGAAATTAAACTCAAGCTCCAACTAAAATTTTAAAATCTCAAACAATGTCTAGATAGCCAAGCCAAGAAATGGTCAAAAACCCTAAAATATGGTTCTACATAGGCCGAAAGGTGAAAGTTTGAAGATTTCAAGTGCAAATGTGTGTTTCAAGGACTCAAACCTCTTGGATAGGGTTTGTGCCAACCTAAGACAACTTTTTGAATTGGAAGAAGAATCAATTCAATCACAAATAGACTCATAAATCTCAATTTATACCCTAATTATACTCAAAAAAATAGAGTTCTAGACTATGTTATCAAGTGAAGGCTTGAATGAGAGTTTTGACTTCTCCAGAGTTCTAAGCATTCAAGACAAGTTCCATTCAACTTATAACAACTAACCAATACCTTTTCAATCACTAAAGTTCATGAAATGAGTTAAAGAATTACCTTGCTTTATTAAGATCTTGATTGTGACAACACATAATTGCCCTTAAGCCTGAGTTATTCCTTTTTCCACATGTAGATGAATGATCCTTTCTCCAATATAATAAGAAATCAACAAAAGCTATGTAATTACACTTATCAGGATTCAACATTCAATCACAATATGTTCCAAGAGTTGTTCTCATGCATTTATATTCATGTTCTTCACAAGCATACACATAATTCTTGACAATCAGTCTTCTTCATGCAATCTGAACCTTCTTTCTTGTTTCTTGGAGCTCACCACCTTCTTACACTGAATAATGACTCTTTTGATCCCCTTCATGCAATTTACGTCTCTAAAAAATCTCTAACTGAATCTTGCTCGCCTCTAATGCAGGCTTATGCATGAACAAGTTGCATTCTTGGACGTTACAAAAGTTTGAACATAACATATAGGACCACAAAGGTGGCCAAACACTAGGAAACATCCTAACACCTTTAAGACGCCTAAACAAACTAACATATGACTTTTGAACCTACCAAAAGCATATTTAAGACCTCACAATTATAGAAAGAATTTCAAAATTTTAAATTTAGCATTTTGACGAAAAAGTGCCCGGAGGGCTCAAATTCAAATTTTATGAACACCTAAGACCTAGAAATGAATCCTAAATGATCTTAGAGACTACTAAGACCCCCCAAGACTCAAAAACAATGAAAACAAACCAAAAGTTTGCCATATGGAATGATGCTCTTGCATCATACTCCCTAGGAACAAGAAATTGACTCATGAACTCTTGTTCACGAGGTCTTCAATAGTACCTCCATGCTTGATGATGTTTGTTGTTGTCATCCAAGTGGCATCCTCTACAGAATGATGTTTCCACTTCATTAAGTACTAATAATTCTCTTTACAACTTTATTGTCCAAGATAAGCTCAAGTTCTTCTTGCTTTGTTTGTGACAGCTAAACTGCCCACTCTTGGACTGTTGTGTCTTGACTTCCAGCTAGTTGATCCTGCATATCTCCTTCCTTTTATGGATACACGTCTACAACATTGAATATAAGAGAGATCCCTATGTCACTAGGCAACTATATCTCATAGGCATTATTAGAAAACTTTCTTATGACCTTGCATGGCCCAATCATCATCTTCAATTTGTTGTACTCACCTTTTGGAACCTTTTTCTTTCTCAAGTGAGCTAACACCATATCTCCAATCTAGAAATTGACCTCTCTCCTTTTCAAATCAGTATGTTGTTTATACTTATTCACACTCAACTCTAACTGCTTCTTCACTTGCTCATGCACCTCTTGCATGCCAATGGCAAACCCTTCTCCCTCAATGCTTCTTTTCTCTATTTTGCGTAAGTCTTTCAACTCAAAGACTCGCTTTGGGTGCATACCATACACCACTTGAAATGGACTCTTTCCCATGCTCCTATTGGGTGAGTCATTGTAAGAAAACTCTGCTTGAGGCAATACCAAGTCCCATTGTTTAGGACTATCCTTTGTCAAACATCTTAGCAACTTACCCAAACTTCTATTGACAACCTCGGTTTGGCCATCTATTTGAGGGTGGTAAGCTGGGCTAAAGTTCAAATTGGTTCCTAGCTTCTTCCACAAGGTTCTCCAAAAGTGTCCTACAAACTTGGTATCTCTATCTGAGATAATGCTCAATGGTATACCATGTAGTCTAACCACCTCCTTGAAGAACAAATTGTCCACGAGTCGCATCATTGGTTGTCTTGTGAGGTATGAAATGAGCCATCTTGGAAAATATGTCCAAAACAACAAAGATAGAATCATGCCCTCTTTGAGTTCTTGTCAACCTCATGACAAAGTCCATGCTAATGAAGTTCCAAGAACTATTTGGTATTGGTAAGGGTTGGCATAGGCTTGCATTAGTGCTCATCCCCTTTGCATATTGACAAACTTTGCATCTTTCCACAAACTTTCTCACATTTGTCTGCATTCTAGGCCAAAAGTAGTGATTACTAAGCTGAGTTAAGGTCTTATCAAGACCAAAGTGACTTGCCAAACTTCTACAATGTTTCTCCTTCATTAAATTGTCTCTCATTGAACTCCTTGGCATATGAAGTTGAACTCCTTTGAACAACAAACGTCTTGAATCATATACTCCATCCAAGGCTCCATGTTTCTTGTAGTAAGCTGCTTGCAAGCCTCATACGTATCTTGAAAATCTAAATCAGCTTCATATAACTCCTTAAGTGATTCTATTCCTCCACTCTCAAGCTAAATTTCACTAATAAGCAAAGTCCTCTTACTTAGAGCATCTGCTACCTTGTTTGTTTGTCATTTCTTGTGCTTGAAGACAAATGTGAAGTTTTGCAAGTACTGCACCCACTTCATGTGCCTGAAGACAAATGTGAAGTTTTGGAAGTACTGCACCCACTTCATGTGCCTTTGACTGAGCTTGGGTTGGCTAGTTATGAACTGAAATGCATAGTTATCCGTGAAGATAACAAACTCCTTTGGTATCAAGTAGTGTGTCCACTTCCTCAAGGCTTGAACCATGGCATAGAACTCAAAATCATAAGCTGAATACAATTTTTTGACCTTATTTAACTTCTCATTAATGTAAGTTACAAGGCTGCCCTCTTGACTTAGGATAACTCCAATGGCTACTCCACTTGCATCACACTCAACTTGAAACACCTTGTTAAAATCAAGAGGTGCCAACACTCGCTGTTTTGTTATTCTTTTCTTCAAAAACTGAAAATTTTTCTCATCTATATCAGTCCATACACACCTCTTTTTATCCCCTCTAATAGTATCAACAATGGGTGCACACATTCCACTAAAATTTCTGATAAATTTCTTATAGAAGCTAACTAAGCCATATAAGCTTCTTACCTCATAGGCTGCCCTTGGAGTTTGTCACCCAATGATAGCATTCACCTTGTATTTATCCATCTTCAAAACACTTTGAGATATCACAAAATCAAGGTAAACAAGCTCTAACTTCATGAACAAACATTTCTTGAGGTTAATCGACAACCTCTCCTCATGCAACCTTTGCATAACCATTCTCAAATGCTGAATATGCTCCTTTTTGCTAGGGTTGTAAATCAAGATGTCATCTAGATATACAATCACAAACTTACCAATGAAGGGCTTTAAGACCTCATTCATGAGTCTCATGAATGTGCTTGGGACATTAGTAAGACCAAATGACATGACAAGGCATTCATACAACCCCACATTTGTCTTAAAGGTAATCTTCCATTCATCTTATTCTCTTATTCTTATTTGGTGATAACCCCCTTTAGATCTATCTAAAAAAAGTAGTTAGAACCGCTCAAACAATCCATCAAATCCTCAATTCTTGAAAGGGGAAATATGTACCTTATGGTTATCTTGTTGATTGCTCTTGCGTTTATACACATCCTCCAATCTCTTTTCTTGGGAACTATTACAGTTGACTTTCTTTGATCAATCCCTTGTCCAAGAGGTCTTATATTTGCTTCTTGATTTCTACATTCTCTTATGGAGGCATCTTGTATGTAGCTTTATTAGGCAAACTAACACCTAATACCAAATCAATATTATGATTGATGCTCCTAATAAGTGGCATCTCATTGGGTAGTTCATTCAACAATATATCAACATAATCCTACAACATATATTGCACATCTTGAGGTAATTCATTTAGCTTAGTGGATGTTACAACAATCTTTGGTTTAATCACAACTCCAAAGCCCAATTCTTCTTTCATAGTGTACAAGAACTCTTTTTCACTTACCATCATGACACTTGCATTAGTCCTTTGTCCATGGTCTTCTTCTTTGAGAGGTAGCAATGTATGGCCTTTGCCATCATTCTCCAAGGTATATACATTCGTTCTACCATCATGAGTAGTTTTCTTGTCATATTGCCAAGGCCGCTCTAGGAGCACATGACACACATCCATTGGCATTATGTCACATAATAACTTATCCTTGTATCTTCCAATCTGAAAGTCTACCCAATATTGCTCATTTACAAGAACTTGTTGCCCTTTTTGCAGCCACGAGACCTTGTAAGGGTTTGGGTGTGTTATCCTCTTCAAGCCAAGTTTTTCTACCATCTCTATTACCACTAGATAATTTGTGTTCCCTAAATCAATGATCAATTTGCATCACTTACCTGAATAGGCTTCTTCTGGTTAGGTGGTTTGATCAACACTCTCCTCATTAACAAAGATTCACCAACTTCTAGTTCCTCAACATGAGATGAAGAATCCATACTCTCTTCATCTATTTGAACTATTTGGTTTCTATTTTCAATTCTAGATCCACTAGCTTGAGCATTTCCTGGACATTTCCAAAACCTATGACCCACAAACTTATTGCATTTAAAACACTTACCAATGAATCCACTTAAGCCTCTACCTCAGTGTGTGTATCTTTCTCTGAAGTATGGTCTCTTTCCTTTGAATCCACCTCTTGAATTACATGTATATTCTTGATATGTACTAGGCTCTGAATTAGTTCTTTGTGATGTGCTTCTTTCTCCTTGTTGACCTCTACCTCTATAATTTCTGCACATGCCCCTGTTTTGCTGTGTTTTTCTTCTATTCAACTTGTCTTCTGCTTTCAAGACATATTGGTAACACTCTTCAAGTGTTCTTGGACTTACCAAACTGAGTTCATCCTGAAGGTCGTATCTTAGTCCATTGAGATACCTGGCTATATTCCCCATATCTTTTTCCACATGACTTGAATTGATGGTCAACTTGTAGAATTCCCCGATATTTTCTTTAACACGCATCTCCTTTTGCTTCAAATTCTGCAATTTCTTGAACAAGTTAGTGTGATAATCACTAGGCAAAAATTTTGCCTTCAATTTAGCTACCAACTTATTCCAAGATTTTATCTTGGCCTTACCTTTCTCTCTCCTTTCATCCTACACATAGTCCCATGAAAGAGTTGTATGTCATTTTAGCTTGGTGCAAGCAAACTTTACCTTGTTTTCATCTAGTACATTCTCATAGTCAAA
Organism: Torreya grandis; assembly: GCA_037957365.1. Classification (NCBI taxonomy): domain Eukaryota; kingdom Viridiplantae; phylum Streptophyta; class Pinopsida; order Cupressales; family Taxaceae; genus Torreya; species Torreya grandis. Next base: position 3,424,082 of record JARHVA010001080.1, read on the forward strand.
ATACTTGTCCAACTCTGTAATTCAGTCAAAGAGCTCTTCTCCATTTAGGTTGCGTACATAAGTGGGAAGTTCTATTTTGGGTTCAGATCCTTGTCCCATGACTACCTTTAGTAGCCTATCAATTCCTTCTTCATGTCGCTCTACTTCTTCCTCTTCTAGTGCTTGGGGTTCTTCCCTATCACGGACATCCCTTGTTACCACTCCTCTTCTTTGATTTGCCTCTACTACTATCAACCTTGCATCAAAACTAACTCTCGTGTTTCTTAACTTTTTCAGGATTGCATCTCCCATTTGGATACCTACTCTTCCACCTCCTCTTGGGTTCCTTCTAGGTGGCATTCTAGCTTTTTCACTATAACTGACCAACAAACAAACAATTCGCTCTTATCTTCAAAGAGTGTCAACTTCCTTTAAGCCTTTTTCAGGTACCCAACCTGCTATGATACCAATCTGATGTAGAGGGAGAGAGTTAACCAAAACAAGGCAAGTTATCTCAAATTGTCTTCTTTCCTTGTACCCTCCTAAAGCACTTTTTCAGATGGTTTGACAAGTACACAAGGTTTCTGGACAAACAACTTGTATTTTCAAATACCTATTAAGGGCATACAACTCCCTACCAAGTTTTATGAGCCAACTCTTAAGGTAGATGCACTAACTCAACTTGACCTTTTCCAAACTAGGCCTCAATTAGGTCTCCTAGACTGTAAAACTGAGTTATGGCTCCAAAATTCTCCATACTTGCCAAGACTCCAAGAAAATACTTCATTCACTTTAAGGACATTAAACTCAAGCTCTAGGTAAAATTTTAAGGTCTGAAACAATGTCTAGATAGCCAAACCAAGAAATGGTCAAAAACCCCAAGGTCCCTAGGGTTCTACACAGGCTGAGAGGTGAAAGTTTGAAGATTTCAGGTCCAAATGTGTGTTTCAAGGACTCAAACCTCTTGGATAGGGTTTGTGCCAACCTAAGACAACTTTTTGAATTGGAAGAACAATCAATTCAATCACAAATAGACTCAGAAATCTCAAATTCTAATTTGACTGTACTCAGAAAAATAGAGTTCTGGATTGTGTGTTATCAAGTGAAGGCTTGAATGAGTGTTTTGACTTCTCCAGGGTTCTAAGCATTCAAGACAAGTTCCATTAAAAACCAACCAATACCTTTTCAATCACTAAAATTCATGAAATGAGTTAAATAATTACCTTGCTTCACAAAGATCTTGGCTATGACAACACAAAATTCCCTGTAACCCTGAGTTTTTCCTTTTTCCACCTGTAGATGAATGATCATTTCTCCACTTTAATAAGAAATCAACAAAAACTATGTAATTACACTTATCAGGATTCAACATTCAATCACAATATGTTCCAAGAGCTGTTCTTGTGCATTTATATTCATGTTCTTCACAAGCATACACAGAATTCTTGACAATCAGTCTTCTTCATGCAATCTGAACCTTCTTTCTTGTTTCTTGGAGCTCACCACCTTCTTCTTACACTGAATAATGACTTTTTCAAGCCCCTTCATGCAATTTAAGTCCCTAGAAAATCTCTAATTGAATCTTGCTTGCCTCCAACGTAGGCTTATGCATGAAAAAGTTGCATTCTTGGACGCTGCAAAAGTTAGAACATAACATATAAGACCACAAAGGTGGCCAAACACTAAGAAACATCCTAACACCATTAAGATACCTAAACAAACCAACATCTAACTTTTGAACTTACCAAATTCATGATTAAGACGTCAAAACTATAGAAATAAATTCGAAAATTTGAATTTGGCATTTTGGCGGAAAAATGCTTGGGGAGCTCAAATTCAAATTTTATGAACACCTAAGCCCTAGATATGACTCCTACATGATCTTAGAGACTACTATGACCCCCCAAGACTCAATAACAATGAAAATAAACCAAAACTTTACCATATGGAGTGATGCTCTTGCATCAAGTACGGAAAGGAAGGATGTTTAATATTGAGGAAATCTCGCCTTCAAAAAATTGCTGCAAAGAAATTTATAAAGACAGTCCACAATTGAGATAAGAACAACAGATACCAGATAAACCAACTTGTGATGCGAAGCATATTCTTCTTAAAAACATGCATTTGCTAAGAACAAAAGTTGGTGATGCAGTATTAGGGGTATTTGACATGCAATACAATGTCTAGTCGAAAACAATCCCATATAAGCTTGTGGAAGATAAATAGCATCGATTTTTTATTTTTCCAACAAGATGCGGCCACATGCAGTGGTAGTGCATAAACAATGAAAATGGCTGGGTATGTGCTGAACATAAATATTAACTCTGTTTACTGTTGACAATATTGAATCGTTTCAGCAATACATCAAGGTATTTTGACTTCTTTAGTTTGAATTTGAAGATTGGGGCACTGGATGGAAAAAGTAATATATTAAAATTACTAAATTTTTCCTTTCATTATTAAGCTATGAGATGTTGCTATTGTGGTATTCTCGTCTTAATGCATTTGGCAGGAACATGTGGTTAAAATGGCTTTTGTAGTCCTAGAACTGGCTCCATGTAAGATGTGTTTAAAATAGAATATTCAGAAGTTTACTTGTGACGACATATTTGCATGACTTGCTCTTTGCACCTTTAAAAACTGCCCTCACATAAGCACATAAGTGTGATTCGGTATATGCTGGCAGCAGTCTATGCTATAATGATGGCAGCTTAGCTGCCAGTCACTTTTCTTTTTCCTAAATTAAGTTGGTTCATAGGCAAGTACTACTGGAAACTATCTTTTATATGAATGTACAAATCTCGCTAAGATGGATAATTCACATAATATCCACTATTGCTCCCTGACATAACCTCATATCAAAAAATGAACCGGAATGACTAGCAGGGAATCTTGGAAAACACCGGTATCAATTCCTATTAATAATACAGAAGTAATTATTGTAAAGTAATTATTTACAATATCAAGGGTGATCTTTTTAATTTAAAACCACCCAAAGAACTTACAAGCCGCTACATAATAACATATCCTTCAATTGGATAAAAGATGCAATAACCCAATTTATACCCGAGAAAATCCTGAAGTCCACCCTTATTGTACAACTGCACCCATCTTTGAAGCTGCAAACTCCATCAATTGATCACAAAATTGTATATTCTGATGGCGCTCCCGAATCCTTCTTCCCACTTTAAGCACAACTTCTGGCTTTTGAGATGCATAATCTTTTAGAACCGTGTACACTCCTTCCTGAAAAACAAAGAAGAGAGGTTATACTTTTATTTAATGTTTATTTTTGTATTCAATGCTAAGTGCTAATACATGAGTGCAGCAACAAGGGAAAGAAAAATCATTGCAATGTAACCAGCCAAATTGATCCAAACACTCTAGGAAAACACCATTACATCAGAAATTGAGGATAATATCTTCTTTATGAAGAAATGATGGCAACTATCTTTCAAGAATATTTCTCATATACCAATATTCTTCATTGAAAATGACTCGGACATGAAGTTGAATGAATGTGCTAATTGTAGTATGCAGTTTGAAAACTACATTTTTGGATTTTCCTTAATTCAAATTGATTGTCTTACGTTGTTCTAAAGGCCCTCATTATTTGGTGGACGGCCAAGTTTTTCTTTGCCATAGGCCTCATGCCAGGATATCTGTTGGTCACGACTTAGGGCAGTGTAGGTCAGTCAACCATAAACAAGGGTAGATAAATTTTGCTAGCTATTGTTTTTTAAAAGGTCGACAAATAAAGGACTCTTCGCTCCACAAACATGATCACAAACTGCAAATCAAAATCTGATAAACCAATAGTTTATCAGAGACATGACAACACCAAGAAATGGTATTAATATAGATTACTATAGAATCAAATGGCCGTTTAAATATACATCATCTAAATCAATATTAGGCAGAAGCATGACAAGCAAGCAGTAGAAACTGGAGATAACTATATACAAGACATTCCAATAGAGCAGGCCATAAGAGTGTATGGCAAACAAGCTTTACGGAGACAAACCTGCACGACATTTATCACCAGACTGGAGACTCAGAAGATCTCCTGTATGACACTAAAATGCTTCAGCTGATAGCCAACAGAGTCTGAAAAGGGAGACAGCCAAAATGTGGATGCTAAACTGCCTACTATTGCTCCCCAAAACATATAGCCTTCAAAAACTGCTGCATATGGAGGTCAAAATCATTTCATCTAATGACCTATGTCACCACAATTGCAGCTTTCAGCCCAGCAAATTTTTTATTCTGCATCGCCGTGCCTCCTCACTGGAGTTGAGGACTGTAATGGTTTCCTTAGCAAGGTCTCTAATTGGATCTTCCTCTTCCATTTTCAGACCTTGCAAGCACCTCTGTCAGACATAGTTCCTCATTTTCCTGCCTTTGATAATCTTCTCTCTTGCCTTGGCCTTCTGCAATTTCCACATTTTCTCCAAAGTAAACATTACCCCAAACTCAATCTGTTGCATGTGTTCATGAATAGCCATATTGTTACTATAAACATAACTGTCTGCACCCCTATCATATGAGCAACTTTCATTGTATTTAGTGTGGGATTAGACTGGCCACGGTCTGTCACGTAGACCATTGTTATTAATAAATGCATTGTTTCAGTAAACGAATTTGCTATGCTGTTAATTATCCTATTGTCATCTTTGATAGCGTATGTATTAGTTATGAACCATTGGGGTTGAACGTTGTCTCAGCCAACAACTGATGATCTTACAAATGGAAAGTTGAAAGTTAGGGCAACAGCACTGATGTGACAGGTCCTCCCTATGCCAAGCATTGTATGTTATGCTACCTATGTAATAAAGCTATTGTTATCTCCTACTCTGTTATGTTATGTATTTATAATTCTGCAAACAGTACTCTTCAGCAATGTAGCATTTTGTAACAAACGTTTCTGGAGCCATTTCCTTGACGAAGTCAGGTCAAGCTGAAGTTAGGTAAAAATGGAAGTTAGTTGACAATAACTATCGACAACAAAACATTACTAGATGGAAGCATAACGGAGTGAATAAGTCTGCCATACCAAGAAGCAGTCAAGACTAAGAAACAAAAAGAAGACAAACTCACTATAGACTTCAAGTATTTGTATGATCTCTCGGTACATGAAAATGTCAAAGAAGAATCCAAGAGGAACCAAGTGCATACAAATTCTATATTGGGCAACTTGGTAATTGAGAGACAAAGTTGATTGACTATTGAATAATTTGCCCAAACTCCTAGCCAAGGATTATATTATCTTGCGAATCTTTGTGTTAAATGCAATTGTGAAGCACAACGGAAAAACATTTTACAATGAGACGAGGAGAGGTGTTGTCAAGAAGAAGAGGGATGATCAAAACACCAGCACCGAACAGGAAGGAGCTAATACCATTCCGCATGAAAGAAGGTAGTAGAAGATGAAAACTTGGTTGGGGAGTGGACCAAGAAATCAGACTGTCCACAATTGGTGGAACAACGAGAGGGAAGAAAAATATAGTGAGATGGCCAATTCTAAATATCCATCAAGCCAAGTGCAGAACAGTAGTGAACGTTGAAGCTGGATGAAACGCTGAGGTTGACATGTGAGTAGAAGCTATAGTTGAAGTTGAAACGAATGAAGGGTTCAGCCAAAACCAACAACCCCATTGAAAAATGAAGAGTGGTAGAGATTTCAAGACAACTACCCCTTCTGGAGGAAAAAACTGTGAGCCCTGACAGCCATATTGGATTGGTGGTTGTTGCAGAAGAATCAACACAGAAATCAAGCGAAGAGATCAACCAAGACAGAGTTCAATGACTTCCTTGTGGGAGAAAAGAGAGCTGCTTAGAAAAGAAATATTCACCAAATTGAAGATCTATTGATTGAAGAGGTCAAGCTGAGAACACCAAGGCAGCCCATAGGACAAATTGGAGTGAACACGAGAGGAGAGAAAGAAAGAAAGAAAGTACATTAATGTCCTTGAATGACCAAAAGTAGGACAATGGAACCCGAGAAGACATCCAATCACAATAGAAATTGTTAGGGTTAAAGGACCCTAGGATCAACGACTAAACGAAGAACAAAGACACTAAAACTAAACAAGGGGTAAACCCAATGCAGTAAAGCCTCCAACCCATGCGGTTAGGGTACTGATACAAATAGCCATGTAGGGGGAGCGAGAAACCCCAAAGTGCATGGGCTGATAAATGTCAAAAAGACTAGATCATAGTGCTATCAAACATCTCCAATTGTGCTCGTGACAGAGGAATCATTTGTATCATCATCTACCACTATGAAAGGGGCAACATGAGATCTTATAATGCTGATTAGGGTGTATAAAATCGAGGGGTCCAGGTTGGGAAATCCTAGGAGGAAGAAAAACACTCACCATAGAATCCCCGCTAACAACCAAGGTCAAAGAAACTCCCATGGGAATGAAGAAACTCATAATATGTGCTTGTTCCCACGACCTGGGAAGCAGTTATGAAGGAGCAGATCCATGACATGGAGAAAGGATGGATCCCCATCATTGAGACCTAGCATATTGGGGTACCTTAGTAGTAGTGTTGGGCAAAGAGGAGCACTGCCTCATTGACCTACCCCCCTAAGTGTGTGAAGCAATGCTACTAACCTCCGTGATGGATTGAAAGGAAAAGGTGATCATCCTAGGGGCTCTAAGAGCTCCTTGCAAGGACTTGCATCGAAGGGTGATAACTTCCCGAAGAAAAAGGGCCAAGCATCTTTGGTTTCGATACCCAAAAAAAGTGGATAGAGTTTCCTATATCTCTACAAAGATAGTGGTATCTACCTCGAATCTCATAATAAATAAGGAATCTAAAAATGAAGTTAGCATCCACCTCTTGGAGGTAGCAAAGATGAAAAATTTGGTCCCCACATGGAATATGATGATCAGTCTCAACCCACAACTGGTGGGAGCACACCCTCAATTGGTTGAGAGGAAACCTTAAGTTGGGATACCAATGATGTTGGAGATAGTTAGGGTGGCGAATGACACCATCTACCACATGCAAGAAATGCTCAACATAAAAGGCAAGATTGGGGTTGTGTAATGTCCCAAAATTGGGACAATCATGCAAACTAGGGTTTAACAACAAACATTTATACAAATCTGATAATTCTGTTATAAAATCCAACAACCCTAGGTATACAATTATTCCCAAAATTCCTCAAATAAATGCAAACCCTATGTGCCAATGCTTCCAAGTTTAAATAGTAATTTCCAGCCAAAATGTAACTCAATTCCTCTTGATCAAAGTGTAGAAATTATACCTAGATTTACCCCATATAAGTGCTTTAATAAATACTTTCTTTGCCAACATATGAGAATGATATGGTTGGTTTCCTGGCCTTCAATAATTCAGATCTTTGACTGAAAATACAGAAATTGTTCCTTAACAGTTTCCTCCTTGAAACCCTAACACACTTCACCACAATTGATAGAAAAAATATATTGAGTTTTTAGCAATAATTAGGCATAAATTGAGGCACAAAATAAGGTCAACAACCCTCACATCAAGTCGTTCATACACAGATAAATACAACAGTAAATAATAGATAATTTTATAGTGGCAATGGACTCAAAATTACCTCCAATAATCATAAAAATTAGTAGACAAATATAGGAATAATATTCATAATTTTTTAGGCCCTAAAAGCACCCTTGAAGACTTCAAAATGTCCCCCAAAGTGAGTCACCCCACTTGACAAAATATATAAATAATTCCTTGAATTGTTTATGCCTCAAATGGTCATCCAATAACCTCCAAACCCCAAGGGACCAAGTCGCCAAGTGAGAAAATAATTTATAAAATATTTACCAAACTTTAGGAGAAGGTTTTCTATGTAGCACAACCCTCCAAGAGGGGTCTTCAACCTCCCAAGAAAATTGTCACCTTAGAGATGGCCTCCCACACATACAAGCAATCCCTAGAAGCAAATTGCCAACCTTCTCAATCTGAAATTCCCCTGTTGAAACATAATTTGCAGCCCTTGATATAGAGCTATTCACAATGAGGTTGTGTTGCAGAGATACGCCCCCCGCCCCGGCCCTCCTGTTCGGAGACGCCTCCAGCACGGGGCGTCCCGGGCACTCCCGGAGGCATCCGTGGCCTCGCCGAAAACTTCCGGCGTGGCCATGGACGCCTCCAAGAGTGCCCGGGACGTTTTCGGGCGTGCTTGATAGATTTCGGCGAAAAATGCCGAAAAACTTTAAAAAAAACTCAAAAAATGCGTAAAAAAAAACCCTAAAAACTAAAAGCAAACCCTAAATGCCGCTGATGGCTTATAAAAGCAGCCCTTCCCTCTTCCTCAAACCACACCAAGCGACCATTGTTTGCAGCTGTAGGGTTTGCTAAACCCTGAAGACAGTGAAGAGAAGAGAGCGAATTTGCCAAGAGGGGAAGAGATAGCGAATTTGCCAGGAGAAGAGTGGACTTTGGAGTGATGCCAAGCTAGAGTGAAGCACTGCCGCCGCTGGGGAGGAGTTTGCAGGTATGTTAAATTTTTCATTTAGTATTTAGTTTTAATTTTTAAACTTTTAAGTTGTATTTAGTTTTAAATTTTTCATTTAGTATAACTATTAAAATAAAATTTAATATTAAAAATTTAAAACTAAATTAGTAAATACTAAATACTATTTAGTTTTAAATTTTTAATATCATATTTTATTTTAAATTTACTATATACTATATAGTATTTAAATTTTGTTTTAAATATTTTTAATTTTAAAATTCTTTTAAGTTTATTTATTTATTTTAATTTTCTACAATGTTAAAATTTATGAAGTTTATTTATTTGTTTTCATTTTCTGTAAATATATATATATATATATATTTTATTTTATTTTAACACTAAAATCTTCCTTATTTTAATTTTCTGTAAATATTAAATAATATTAAAATTAAATATTATTTTTTTGGTAAATAATACTAATTAGTAAATTAGTAATTATTAAAAAAAATAAAATGTTTATTTTCTTTGTTTAAAATTTAAAAATTAAAATTAAAAGTTTTAATCGTATTAAAATTTATTATTTATTATTTTTTTCGTTTCCATAAATATTTATTATTTAAAAAAATCATTATCAAATGTATATTTTTTTATATAAGTTTCTAAGTTTTAAACCTAACTTTTGCATATGATCTTCTCTCACACGTAATTGCAATCTTGAGAATCAAAAACAAAGTTAGCTACAGTACATTTAATTTTTATTTTTTCAAGTTTAAATATTTAAAAAAATCAAATGTATAATTTTTTTTAAGTTTCTAACCCTAACTTCTACGTATGCTCTTCTCTCGCGCGTAATTGCGATCGTGAGAATAAAAAACAAAATTAGTTGCATTACATTTATTTTTTATTTTTTCAAGTTTAAATATTTTAAAAAATCAAATGTATATTTTTTATGTTGCTAACCTTAACTTCTGCGTATGCTCTTCTCTCGCACATAATTGCGATCGTGAGAATAAAAAACAAAGTTAGTTATACTTATTAATTTTAACTTTTTATTGTTTTGCTTGGTTCTAGAATCTAATTTGATAATTTGATAATTTATAATTAGGATATCTATAACATCTAGTTCAATGTCAGGGGCAGGGCATGATGAAACAAATCGGGTTGAAACTTCGTTTCAAGTGAAATATGACCCTGCCTCCCCTCTTTGGAAACATGTGATGATACTTGAGATCATTGCTGATGGTGGGACTTGTGTGTGGGTATGCAATGATTGTCATGCCACACACAAATCTTCGTATACTCGGGTCAAAACTCATTTGATTGGGTATGGAACGTCGGGTATCAAAAAGTGTGATAAAATTCTCAAGCCAAAAATAGTTGAGTTCATGAAAGAGCAAGAACAAGCAGATGCAACAGTTGCTTCAAAAAATCGTTCTAAAACAATACTTATCCAAAGAGGTAGATTAGGGAGACCACCCATAACACCTGCCGTTGCGAGTCATCCTTTCATTGAAAGTCAAACTCGAGCTCATTCAGTTGCAATACCCTCTGATGATGATGCAGATGCCACTTCACGAAAAAAATCAAAAGGAGTATTGGAAAAAGCTTTCAATGTCGCACAGAGGGACATTGCTGATGAGTTGATTGCTAGATGCATTTATCCATGTGCGCTGCCCTTCAATGTTTTGAGATCGCCTTATTGGTGACAAATGTTGAAAGCAGTCAATGAAGCTCCACAAGGTTACAAAGGCCCTAACTATGAGAAAGTTCGCACCACACTCTTGGCCAAAGAAGTAGAACATATTCACACTTCTTTGCAGCCAATTAGAGATTCGTGAAAGGATTCAGGGGTGTCCATTATCTCAGATGGATGGAAAGATGCTCGAAATAGGCCTTTGATCAATGTTATTGCAGTATGCCCTAAAAGGGCAATGTCCCTGAAGGCAGTGGATTGTGAGGCGAAGTGAAAGTTGCTCAGTTCATTGCAAACATTTTGATATAAGTTATTGACTTTGTGGGCCCCCAACATGTTGTCCAAGTCATCACAAACAATGTAAAGAATTGCAGAGCAGTTGGGTTGATTATAGAGGGCAGATATGAGCACATATTTTGGACACCTTGTGTTGTCCACTCCCTCAACTTGGTGCTGCAAAAGATTGGTAAAATTCAATGGATAGAGCAAGTTTATGCAGAGGCCAGTGACATTCAAACATTTGTCACAAATCATCACATGTCTCAGGGCATCTTCAGGAAATTCTCAAAGTTGGAGTTGTTGAAGGTAAGAAATTCGAAAACAAATTCTTAGTCTTACTTTTGAAGTTCTTAATTTTGAAGTTATAACTTTTTAATAATTAATAATTTAATTCTAGTTGTTTATCAACGTTTACAGTTTGGACAATTAAACTTGGTCTTATTTTTTTTTGTAGATTATTGAAACTAGATTTGCCTCTCACACGCTCATCTTGAGACGACTTGTGAAGGTGAAAGAGACACTAAGCAGTATGGTGATAAGCAATGTTTGGGGTGTGTGGAGCCAAACAAGCACCACTGGCATTGAAAAAGCCAATAAGATCAAAGCATTGATCCTTGATGATAACTGGTGGACCAAGATTGAATATGTGCTCAGTTTTACAGAGCCTATTCTATCTATGATCCAATTTATGGATTCAGATGCAGCTTGCCTGGGAGAGGTTTATGATGGGATTGATTCCATGCTTGAAAGTATGAGAGAGATCATACAAAAGAACGAGCAAGACCCAAAATAAATGTTTTATAATGAAATCAAGTCTTTGGTCATGAAGAGGTGGAATAAAATGACCACCCCATTACATCTCCTTGCTTATGCTCTCAATCCAAAGTATTATAGCAATGAAATACTTTGGCTACCCAATAGGCAACCACCATATAATGATGTAGAGGTTGCAAATGGAACTCGGCAAGCATTCAGAAGGTTTTTTCCTGATTTGTAGCTAGTACGGTTTGCAATGAAATAGCCATGTTTGTAGCTTTAGAGGGCAGCATGGGAGAAATTGAGGCTCTTTTTGACAAATCTAGCTTGTCTCCAATCAAGTGGTGGTATGTACATGGCCATGATGCCAAGTACCTACGACCTATTGCAATCAAGATTCTGTCACAAGTATTCAATTTGAATTAAATAAAAAAAAATTATTAAGTTATTGACATTTTTTTTTACATTGTTACAAATTTTAAATTAAAAAATTATAACAATTAACCTTTTTTGTGATAGGTGGCTAGTAATTCTTCAGCAGAGCAGAATTGGAGTACATATAAATTTATCCATTCTGCTAAAAGAAACAAGTTGGCATCCAAGAAAGCTGAGGATTTGGTATTTGTACATTCCAATTTGCGCTTCCTTTCACACAAGTCTGAAGACTATATGCGAGGGCCTAACAAACTTTGGGATATTCTTCCAGAGAATATAGACTTGGATGCCTCCACATCTACATTTGCCCAAGTTTCATTACTTGGTGTGGATGACGTCGATGACAATGAAGAGGATTCAACACCAGGGGTTGAGAGTGGAGCTAGTGGGAGTTGTCCAAGTGGAGCTAGTGGGAGTAACATTCATAATTATTACTTATGAATATGAGGGCAATCTAGATGAATTATGAATCTATGATTTATTCTACATTTGCATTTTAAAAATTTGAATGTATTTGCAATGTATACTTTGAACATTTTGAAATTTGAAGCAATGAATGAACAAACACTATGTATTTACTATTTTCAAGTGTTTTACAAAAAAAATGAGTAATATGCATATATATATATATATATATATATAGAGAGAGAGAGAGAGACGTACCCACGGCGTATCCAAATCAAGGTTTTAAAAAAATGGCATACCCACGTACCCAAATCGTACTTGTACCCGTACCCGTATCCAAACAACGTAGCAATGAGGATGTGAAGAGTTTTGTCTCTATATCTTGAAGAACTTGAAAGTTTTCATCTTCAAGATACTATGGCCAAGCTTGACATACATGAGCAATAGATTCAATATTATCAATGCATAACCTTCAAATGGAATATACTCTTTCCTTTAATAGTCACTGGCCCTAAAAGGAGCGCCCAAGTAAAGGAGGGAAAATCTCCTTTTCAAATATAACAAAACATCCTTATAATTTTCTTTTTAGCCCATGGATACCGATGACCCTCAATAAGGCCCCAACTAAATGAAATTAAGATAAAAGATACTTTTTATAACTTAAGTGCAAATTAGAATTCATAATGTGCCTCTTTCATTAGTTGCTCTTCAAGTGGACCCCCAACGTTCCCCTTCTTTTCCCTTAGCCTTTTGAGAATAACTTTAAGGCTAAGGACTCTAAGTGGCTCATGTCAAAAAGGACATGACAAGTTGAGCGATTGAGGAGAGGTTCAAGTGGTTTGTTTGTACTGTCTATAGATATCCTATCTAAAAGCTCTAATGATGACCTCTTTCAAGGGAAAAAGCTTATGAGGGGCATCAAAAAAGTGTTTAAAAGGAGAAAACCTTTCAATTGAGATGTCGATAGACTAAAGGAGCAAACTAGTCTCAGAATACCAATAACATCGATGTCTATTGGGGCCCAAAGCTGCAATCGTCTCTAAAGAACATAGGGCAAAGTATGGATGCTTCCCACGGCCTAAAGCTAAATTCCCCATGGTTTTGGGTCCGTGAATGTAGAAAATTAAACAGAAGATAGTTTGTAGGCCAAGATACTAGGCAGAAAACTCAGCCTGGACGATGAACAAAGTCGCGTACAAATCGCTAAGGTTGAAGGAAGGGTCGAGAATAGAGATATGTTAAACATTGCAGACAGAGTAGAGGAACATCTAACATAGATATTTTTTAGGAGGATCGTAGTAGAAGAGCCACATCAAAACCACAAGGCCAACAATTATAGGCACTCCACCAAGTCCAAACTTAGACAAAAGTTGTCAAAGTTTACTAGTGATGGATTAGAAGACTAGGTGCAAAATTGCAGATCATGTATCGCCATTTAGACAGCTATAGGCAAATAAACATCATTCTTGGTTGTCTTTTCCAGCCATGTTGATAGGGGTGGCTACTAATTGGAATATAAATGCACCAACAAGTGACAAGTCCTCATGGGACAAATTGTAGAAAACATTGGAAAAAAGATCAAGGTCCTTAGAGATGACAATGAAATTGACGTAGAGATTTACAATACCCAACAAGGAAAACACAAGATCATATGAGCTTATAATAGAAGACTCAAATATTTGATGGGGAAACTCCAAAAAGAACTAGCCGACGACTTGATGAAGTAGATGTTCATTGAGGGACTTATAACTTGTTGCAGAGGAAGAGGAAGGTGGTCCCACCTTCATCTTACAAAGATGCATATAACAGAGTGATGGATATTAAGTGAAAATAAGAAATTTTCACACTCAAGAAATAGGAGTGAAGATAATGATATAGAGTCTAGTGATGATAGTGAACCAGGATCAGAGCAACTCTTGGAAGGGGCATGTTGCAAATGATGAAAGAGCTAAAGACACCAAGAAAGAAGACAACAATCTTTGGTGCAGTAATTGCAAAACAACATGTCACACCAAGGTCAATTGTTTGAAGAACATGTTCTCTAAAATTATCAAATTTACGAAACTTGAGCACCCAAGTAGTCTTCAATAAGGAGAGCCATTGATACCATCTAATACTCTGACCAAGCCCCAGAATAAACAAAACAATAAGGGAGCATCTCTTAGTGGTTATAATAATCAAAGATATAAAAATAAAAATAGATGCCAAAATAATAGTGGTTTTGGTGGAAATCAGATTGATGTGACTCCCAAGGAGGCCGATAATGCAATGTTAGAAGTGTAATAAATGGGGACATTTTTCCAAAAAAGATCCCACACACCATAACATTACGAGACTTCTTAGTAGGTGGTGTGAGCTGGGGGATCACAATGATGCCAACTATTTGAAACAAGCATGCAGGGTGAACGTCAACATGACTGATGTAAGCAAGGAAAAATAAGTAACGAAAAAAACTAGAGCACAAGCAATGAATTCCAGGTATCCTAACCCAAGAACGGAGAAGGAAAGACTTTTTGAAACCAAAGCGGAAGTTGAGAAGTCCATGTTCAAAGAATGAATCAATCCCATGAGCATACAAGTACAATGGTGACCAGTCGAATTGAGTTGGACAAAGAAATAACAACACAAGGGTCTGTGGACGTGGACAGCAGGGGGGTTTCCCTTAACTGTTTTCCCCACCAAAAACAAAAAATTGGTGCACTTGTAGTGCATTCTCTTTTCTTGTTTACTGTAATGCATGAAATCTTATTGGACATCATTAATTTATTAATAGTTCTTAAATGAGATTGTTTTAGAAAACAAACATTACTCGCATTATGTTTAGTTATGGTCATTTCTTATGACACCATACCATGATTGTATATTTATGGATAATTCATGAATAGTTCTCATGTATGCTTTGAATTTACAATAAGTTAGTTTAAGTTTGAGTTTTAAGTTTTAACAAAGAGACAGGGGATAGTAAGGTTGTGAAAAAGAAACTAGGCAAGGCCGTGGAAAAGAAACCAGGCAAGGACCTAAAAACTAAGTTAAGAAAATACAAATCAATCCTAAGAAAACCTTTGATATGAAGCCTTAAAGAGAAACTGTGTAATGTTTCCCTTTTCGAACTAGTCTTGGGAGAAGACCCTTAGCCTTTTTGTTCCCAAGGGCTAAGAAAATTAGAGGCAAAAAGGGGAACATTTGTGAGCTTCAAGAGCATTTTATGATAAAACGCTTTATTATCTAATTTTGGCACCTAAGGGTCTTGGTCACTTAAGGCCTAAAGTTCTTTTATAAGAAAGCTTTTCATAATATATTTTTTAAAGAAAAAGGTAAATTCTCCCTCCTTATTTTGGGCGCCACACTTGGAGGAGAGATATAAAAAGAAAGAAAAGACTCATTTGAAAAGGTTATGTAATTTTGATATTGAATTCGTTAATCAAGTATGTCAAGCTTGATTACCACAACTTGAGGACGAAAACTTTAAAGTGTGACAAGGGTTTAGGGACAAAAACCTCTATTCCTACACTCAGGGCAACTCTATTCAAAAGTTGTGATTGTGCTTCAGATTTGCGTGGTTGCATGCAATTGAACTTACAAGGGTGTTTTTGTACACCCCTTCATCAAGGATTGTTTCAAACCTTGTAGAGGGCTGGAAATTCGTAATTTGTAGGTCAAAAAGGTAAGCAAACTTGTTTTGAGGAGTTTGGTTGATCTAGAAAGCCATCCTCAGGGTGGCAACATGTTTTGGGAGAGTGGCGATCCCTCTTAAGAGGGCTAATAGGCTTTGAAACCCTCTTCTAGGGTTAGAAGTATTTTTAGCAATTTATTCTAGTTTGACGAATGGTTTGAGGGTTGATTTGCACATGATTTAGGGTGATTTTGTGCCTTATATAATATTCTGAATTTGTTATATTATTTCAACAGTGAACCAAGGTTTTGAGAATTTCAGGACAACTTTTGGTGGGCTTCCCATGATGGGAAAATTCTGATTCTAGTTTTGTTTGATAGCTACTATTTTTGTGATCATTTCAAGCTATCACTTGCATTGAAATTCCAAGTATTGTGGAAGTTGTGAATTTATGAAATTCCGTTGAAATTTTGCAATAATAAATTCCATAATTTTGAGTTTCGACTTTTGAGTGAATATTTTGACTTCTAAAATTAGTGGCTACTATGTAAAGCTCAATTCATATTTTTGGATGGTTAGAAGTATCATATATAATTTTTGCCCTAATCACCTAAGGGTTTGGTGAAGGTAATTGCTGAATATTGCTTCATTTTTTCAAGTGTGTTATTGGTTGAATTTGTATTTTCAGATTCTTTGAAAGAAAGGATTTTAAATTAGGTAGGGTTTGTTGAAAAACTCCAAATTTGCTTAATTGTCTCATTTGGGGACATTACAATGGTATCAGAGCCATATCTTGGCTATATGTAGGATTCAAGGTTTTTATCAAACAGTAACATGGACAAGAGAAGGATTGAAAGTCTTATTCAGGCCCAGGATCGTGGGAATCGACCCCTCAAGGTGGAGGACCAGCCTTTGGTTCATTGGGATAAATGGAAGATTAATATGAGTACTTGACACTTGCACCACAATACAAAAGGGGAAAGAGCTTCAAAGATTGGCTAGGTTTGAGATATGACAAAAGGCACCATGGGCACATAGCTATGCATGATGACTTGGGGAAGATAGTTCTTCTAACTTTTGACGGTGGTCTAGGTATTCCGATGAGAGCTTGGGTGGACAAGGTGAGCGAGTACCTTGATTGGATAAGGTTACCCATGAATGGTGACGTCATGGATGGGAAACACAATGGCACAACATCATTGAGACACATTAGGAATGTTGGACTAATCGCCATCATCCCCTCAAGGATTCGTGACACGGACTAACAACCTCCCATGGGTACTTATTTGGCGTTTGTATCAGGTATTAACAGGTCGATCTTTTGGCGCAACAGCAAGCATTCCTTTCTAACAATTGGTATCAAAGTCGTGGTCACGGGTTCGAATCCCCTCGGGTAACACTAGGGGGGGATTGTTGGACTAATCGCCAACATCCCCTCAGGGGTTTGTGACATGGACTAACAACCTCCCGTGGGTACTTATCTGGGATTTGTATCGGGCGTTAACAGGATGATCTTTTGGCGCAATGACAAGCGCTCCTTTCTGACAAAGAATTCTTTGAGATAATCATTGATGAGTTTGGTAAGGTGGAGCCATAAAAACCAAGATCACTAAGGGCACCAAGCAAAGGTTTCCAATTGGATGAAAGGCATCCCTTAAAACAATTAATCGAGCCTAATTTCTAATTGTACAAGGGACAGCCACTCCACAAGCTTGTTAAACACCAAAACTCAGTCAATCATAGGCCTCTTGTGATAGGCGATCAACTGAAATTTAAATCAAAAAATTCAAGCAAATTAAAGGCATGTAAGGCTGAAGGTAAAAGGTAGCCACCAAGTGAAGGACATTTGAAGTTTGGACACCAAAATTCAGTCAATTATGGGCCTCTTATGATGGGCAAGCAGCTGGAATTAAAATTAAAATTTTAGAAAAATTGAAGGCATGTAAAACTGAAGTTGAAGGGCAGCCACAAATAGGAGACATCAAGGAAGAAAAATCAAGCACCTTGGGGCAACTAAGTGTTGAATCTTCTAAAATTCATAAATCCAAAAATTTAGGGCAGCCAAAGGAGAACAAGGATGGGATAGAAGGGTTTCTAGAGGCAGCCACTTGTGAAGAAGAAGACAACCAACAAGAAGTTGTTCAACAACTTCATGAGCAACCAAAAGAACAAGAAGAGGAAGTTAAGAAAAAGGAAAAATCAGACTCGCATAAGGGTAAGCATTTGGGTTATCCTCTTCGTAAGTGTTCATGTTTTTCTCCCCATACTTGGTTCTTTCATTGTTTTAAGCCTTGTGCTAACGATGAGGTTGAGGTGAAGGGCACTAAATGGAAGATTCTCCCAAGAGAATTCAAGGAATGGGCATGGCAAATGTCTATCATGGATGTGGGATCTAGGTGAGCCTTACAAGCATAAATTTGTTATTTTGTCATATGGTGAGATAAGAGATAAAACTTGGACCATCATGGAAAGGAGCTTAAGCAAGAGATGAATTAACTGTTGTTTTTCACAATTTCAGTTTGTTTTCCATAGGATTTCTTGTTGCCGAGGTGAATATTGATCCTAAGAAGGTGTGCTTCTCACACTTCAACACCGTGGAAACGATTCAAGCATGTATAAGTGGGTTTCCATCAACTACAAAGGGAAACTAGAAGAAGGAAGAAGCTTGTTACAGCCATGATAAGGAAAAACAAAGACACCAAAAGGAAGTCCATATCATGTTCATAAGGCATGATGAAGTAATTGTGAAAGTGTTGATAAACACTATTGTTTCGACTAATGTGTTTGTTCCATGTGTAGGTTCATTTGGGAGATCACTTACAATGGCAAAGAGCAATGCAAGGAGTGAGGTGATTTCCACACATGAGCAGCCAATTGGAAGAGGTAAAAATTTCAGTTTGCAAAGGCAGCCCAAAAAGTGCCATGAGGGACACCCTATTCCATATGGCAAGGGTAATGTGGAGTGCATTGAGGAGGGCATGAGATCCCTCTTGGATTGGGCAAAGGCCCAAGTGGTGAACAGCCGTTACATGGTATGATTTTGGAAGAATTTTGGTTCTTTTTTCTTCCGGAAATTTCTGAAATTGTCTTGCTACATTCATGGCTAACATCATACACAAAGGGCAAATTTTGTGGCATAGTACAGCCAAGGAAGGGAACTGAAATTTTTGGTATAAGGTCTGAATTTTTTGTCACCAAAATTCCTGAGTTAAGGGAGATACTACAGCACCCTATTTAGAGCAAAAAAGTTGCAGTAGAAGCATACTACAACCCTTGCCTAGAAAAAACAATGCACCAATCGAATCTGATTCTTTGCAATCAGAGAAATCAGATGTGGGGACACTATTTCAGCCCCTTCACATGGGTAAGATGACTGTTTTTTTTTTTTTGCATACTTACAGCTGTACATGAATTTTGAAAGTATCAATGTTTGGGGGCATGATTTGCATGAGAAAGGGGTGAAGTTTGAGGGCACAATGCAGCACTACATCTTGAGGAAAATTTCCAGCCATTACACATGAGCAAGATGACTGATTTTCTTGTCTATTTACAGCTATCATTTAATTCTGGAAGTGTCCACATTTTGGGGCACAAGTTGCATGAGATAAGATAAATATGTTAATGTTCAACGAATAACCAGAAAGGTAGGTCAAAGGGACTGCAGATTACAAAAGTGTGTCAGGAACAAGCGGGAAACCAAAAAGCGTCTCCAAAAATGAGAAGAACAATGCTGAAAGAAATAGTACAAAATAGGGCAATGTGCAATAACGCTTAGAGCCAAAGAAAGAAGCAGAAGAGATGAGCAACCCACGAAAATCCCTAAACATCAGGGAAGTGGGAATGAACCTTGAGAAGGAAGAACTAGGAGGGGTTCCATCAAGAGTTCGATCCAACTCTCCTAACATCCAAGGCCGATGAGAAAAAGCTCAGAATAGAAGTATGACCCGAAGAAGAGGAGGTAGGATGTTTGGTTTGTCCTCCATCCCGCTGTCTAGAGGAAAAAGTCCTCTGCGAAGATCTGGTGGACTAGTTTGTCTCCTGATGCCAGAGCTGAAATGGATATGTTGGTGAAATCTCAGAGAATTGTGGATAGTCTCTCTGGGTCGCACTGATTTGGAATGTGAAGTTGTACTAATGTCAATCTGTCGCTTAGTGCCTCTCCCTGAAGGTAGCACTGTGAAGAAGGAAGTGATCCGCTAGGTGGATGTAGGTCTAGTGGGTCTCTAAATAGAATGATCACAAAGCTTAAGAGCTTCCTATATATATAAAGCTAAACATCTCTGGTCTTCATATCTGAAGAAGTCAGAAAGAGTCTGTGTCCTAAATAGGCAATGAAATCTCCCCTTGATCTCATAGTATATTGTACAACAGAAGATGAAATGTTCCTCAAACTCAATCTCCTGGATGTTGCAAAACTGACAAATCCTATCTACCCAATCTATCTAGTGGTCTGTCTCAATCCTAAGCTTGTGAGAACCCACTCGAAACTGCCCTAATGAGATGTGAAGAGAGTGCATCCAGTGGTGGAATGTAGACTTTGTTATGTTGTTAATTATCCTATTGTAAGATTTGGTAGTGTATGTATTAGTTATATTTTTTTTATGAACCTTTGGGGTTGATGGTTGTGTCTCAACCAACATCCGTTGATATTCCAAATAGCAAGTTGAATGTAAGGATAAGGATGCTGATATGACAACTCCTTGTACTAAACATTTTACTTTACACTACCTATGCAATGGAGATATTGTTCTCTCATATCCTGATGTGCTATGTTCATGGTATGTATTTATAATTCTACAAATAGTATTCTTCAATAGTGTAGCATTTTGTAGAAAGCACATCATAGCTTGTAGAACAATTGATGCCCATTCTCCCAGCTTTGCAGAGAGTTCGGCTCCAAACAGGTTTGTGGAAGCCAACTTACACAACTTTTCATCATGTTTATAGAAATCCATGCCTTTTTCAGCATTCATCTTTGTGCCCTCATCCAGTAATTGTGAAATATCCCATTTTGGGCTGAAAAGTAAACAAAGGGATTGTCCAACAAACCCTACTTGAATATGCAATTTCTAGCAAACCCTAAGCTCCACAATGCCACAAGAAGGTTGCAATAAATCAATTGAAACCCTAATAGTAACTTCAATTTTCAATGAATAAACTAGGGCAAAGAAGAGTGATTTTTCCTTCAAACCCTAGACATCACAAGATGGGAAAAATATAAAATTAAATGCTTTCCTTTACCCTTAAAAAAAAATGCGATTTTATGATCCAATAATTAACTCGAAAAGTATTGAATTA